>CM021100.1:394775023-394835455 GCA_007115665.2 Sequoiadendron giganteum | reverse complement strand
AGATTAGGTTGCCAATTTCACCAAATTGGCAAGGTAGTGGGCCCACTAGATTTTCAATTCAGTGAAATTGGCAATGTAATGGCCTATTTGAAAAAAATGGGTCCAAGAAATGGGGTCTCTCGATGATTTTCATCACCGAGAGACCCCATTTCTTGGACCTCTTTTTTTCAAACATGCCAAGTTAGGTTGCCAATTCCACCAAATTGCCAAGCTAGTGGGCCCTCTACCCTCTACTCTTAACCCTCTACCCTCTATCTCTCTCCCACTCACTCCCTCTATCTCTATCTCTTTATCTTTGTCTTCATCTCTCTCTCTCTCTCAAGTCTCTTCCTCACACCCCCTCTCCCTCTCTTAGGTCTCTCTCTCTCACTCACTCCCTCTATCTCCCTCCCCTCTACCCTTAACCCTAAAACCTAAACCCTAAACCATAAAGCCTTAAACCCTAACCCTTAAACCCTTAAGCCCTCTACCCTCTACTCTTAACCCTCTACCTTCTATCTCTCTCCCACTCACTCTCTCTCTCAGGTTTCTCTCACTCACTCCCTCTATCTCTCTCTCCCTCTCTCTCTCTCACACACACCCTCTATCTCTCTCCCACACTCTCTCTCTCCCTCTCTCCCAGGTCTCTCCCTCCCACCCCCTCTCCCTCTCGCAGGTCTCTCCCTCCCACCCTAACTAGAGAACTCTCTCTCTCCCCCTATCTCTTAGGTCTCTCTCTCCCACCCCCATCGCTCCCACCCCCATCCCTCCCATCCTAACTAGATAACTCTCTCTGTTTCCATCTCCCTCTCCCTCTCTCCCTCTCTCTCAAGTCTATCCCTCCAAACCCCTCCCCCTCTCTCAAGTCTCTCCCTCCCACCCTAACTAGAGAATTATCTCTCTCTCTCTCTCTCTCTCTCTCTCTCTCTCTTAGGTCTCTCCCTCCCATCCCTCCCACTCTCTCAATTCTTTCCCTCCCACCCCCTTCCACTCTCTCAATTCTTTCCCTCCCACCCTAACTAGAGAATACTCTCTCTCTCTCTCATGTCTCTCCCTCACACCCCCTCACCCTCTCTCAGGTATTTATCTCTCCATCTCTTTCTCTATCCCCTAAACCCTAATCCCTATATCCTATAAACTTAACCTTAAACCTTCAACCCAATACCCTCAACCCTATACCTAATATCTTAAACACTATATACTTAACCCTATACCCTCAACCCTAAACACTATCACTCAAACCTCAAACCTCTACCTTCAACCCTAAATCCTACACCTTCAACCCTCATCCCTATACCCTATACCATTAACCTTATACCCTAAACCCTAAACATTATCCCTTAACCCTATACTTAAACCCTAAACCCTACACTCTCAACCCTTAACCCTATACCTTATATCCTAAACGCTACACACTAAATCCTATACCCAATATCCTAAACCCTAATCCCTATACCCTATACACTTTAACCTTATACCCTCAGCCCTCAACCTTCAACCCTATACTTAAACCCTCAACCCTACATTCAACCTTATAACCTAAACCCTCAACCCTAAACCCAATACCCTCAACCATATACCGAATATCCTAAACCCTAATCCATATACCCTATACACTTAACCCTATACCCTCAACCCTAAGCACTATTCCTCAACCCTATACCTTAGGCCCTCAACCCTAAAACCTCATCCCTCATCCCTATAACCTATACCCTCAACCTCATAGCCTAAACCTTAAACATTATCCCTCAACCCTATACTCAAACCCTAAACCCTACATTCAACCTTGTACCCTACACCCTAATCCCTAAACCTATTACCCTCAACCCTATAACCAATATCCTAAACTGTAATCCCTATACCTTATGCACTTAACCTTATACCCTTGAAACCCTGAACACTATCCCTCAACCCTCAATCCTATACCTTAAAACCTAAACCCTACACCCTCAATCCTCATCCTTATACCCTATACCTAAATCTTATACCCTAAACCCTAAACATTATCCCTCAACCCTTAACCCTATAATTAAACCCTAAACCCTACATTAAACCTTGTACCCTAAACCCTCAACCCTCAACCCTCAACCCTAAAACCAATGCCCTCAACTCTAAAACCATTGCCCTCAACCCTATACCCAATATCCTAAAACCTAGTCCCTATACCCTCAACCCTGAAAACTATACCTCAGCCCTGAACCCTATACCTTAAACCATAACCCTACACCTTCAACCCTCATCCCTATACCCTATACCCTCAGCCTTATAACCTAAACCTTGAACATCATCCCTCAACCCTATACTTAAACCCTTAAACCCTAAACCCTCAATCCTAAACCTAAACCCTCAACCCTATACCCAATATTCTAAAACCTAATCCCTATACTCCATACACTTAGCCCTAAACCCTCAACCTTGAAAACTATCCATCAAACCTCAACCCTATACCTTAAACCCTAAACCCTACACCCTTAACCCTCATCCCTATACCTTATACCCTCAACCATATACCTTAAAACCTAAACATTATCCCTCAACCCTATACTTAAACGGAAAACCCTAAACTCTCAAGCCTTAACCCTATACCCTATACATAATATCCTAAAACCTAATCCATATACCCTATATACTTAACCTTATACCCTTACCCTTGAACATTATACCTCAACCTTCAACCCACAAACTTATACATAAATCATAAACCATAAACCCTGAACCCTAAACCTAATATCCTCAACTCAATACCCTCAACCATATACCCAATATCCTAAACCCTAATCCATATACCCTATACACTTAACCTTATAACCTCAAACCTCAAGCCTATACCCTAAACCATAAACCCTCATCCCTCATCCCTATACCCTATACCCTCAACTTTATACCTAATATCCTAAACCCTAATCCCTATACCCTATACACTTAACTTTATAACCTCAACCCTATACCTTAAATACTAAACCTTACATCCTCAACCCTCATAGTGGGAGAGAGAAAGAGGGGGAGGGAGGGAATGTGGAGATAGAGAGAGAGAGGTTGGGAGGGAAAGGGGAGATAAATATAAGTAGAGAGGGAAGGAGAGGTAGAGAGACATGAGAGATAAAGATTAGATAAGGAAGGAAAGATGGAGGGAGAGAGAGGGAGGTGAGATAGAGAGCAATAAAGAGAGTGTTGTAGGGAGTGATGGAGGGATATGCGAGTAGAGAGGGATAGGTGAGATAGAGAGAAGTAGAGAGAGATAGAGATAGAGGGAAGGAGGGAGGGTGGGTGAGTGAGGGGAGGAAGGGAGATGTAAAGAGGGATAGATGAGATAAATATAAGTAGAGAGAGAATGGTGATATATAGAGAAGGGGAGAGTTAAATAGAGGGAAAGATAGAATGGTGAGATAGAGAGGAGAGAGTGAGAGAGAAAGATGATGAGGGAGGAGGGAGAGGGAACGAGAGAGAGGTAGAGGGAGGGAGAGGAGAGATAGAGAGTAGATAGGGGAAAAGGTGGGGAGGGATACATCTAGTGTGTTTGTTTGTGTGTGTGTGTGTATGTGTGTGTGTGTGTGTGAGAGAGAGAGGGTAGATACAGATAATTAGAGAGGGAATGATAGGTAGAGAGAGAGAAGTAGAGAGGTAATGAGGGAGGGAGGGAGAGCTATGAGATAGAGAGGTGTAGAGAGGGTGGTAGGGAGTGATGGATGGAGAGGTAGGTAGAGATGGATTAGGGAGATAAAGAGTAGAGAGGGAAGGAGAGGGAGATGTATGGATGGAGAGAGTGGGAGGTGAGATAGAGATTGGTAGGTTGTGATGGATGGAGAGGTAGGTAGAGAGGGAGAGGGGAGATATAGATAAGTAGAGAGGGAGGGAGATGTAGTGAGGAAGAGAGAGAAATAAAGAGTGGTGGAAGGAGAGGTAGGTAGAGAGAGGGAGAGAGGAGATAAAGATAAGTAGGGAGGGAAGAAGAGGTAGAGAGAGGAGAGATAGAGAGAAGTAGAGAGGGAATGAGGGAGGGAGGGAGAGAAAGGTGAGATAGAGAGGTGTAGAGAGAGAGTGGTAGGGTGTGATGGATGTAGAGGTAGGTAGAGAGAGTGATTGGGAGATAGAGAGTAGATATGGGAGAAGAGAGGGAGAGAGTATGGAGGGAGAGAGAGGGAGGTGAGAGAGGTGATATAGAGAGAAATATAGAGTGGTAGGGAATGATGGAGGGAGAGATAGGTAGAGAGAGAGAGGGTAGATAGTGTTGGGGATACAGAGTCGGTTTTGTCATCATAGAATACGTCTAAGACAACAATGCCTTAGTGATTTTCATTTTTATCACGTCAAAGACACAAACAACTATACCATAAAGCAAAAATAGGCACAACAAATCCCCCATTGATCCTCTGAGAGAAGTAAAAGAAAAACTTATAACAGATTCAACACAAGCATAGATTCAAGATAGCAGAATCTAACAACATGAAAGACAAACATGTAGACACACAGATATACATGGGGAAAACCCTTTCAGGTAAAAAATCCCACACTCCAAAAGATCGATCCATTGTATTATTCAGCAATAGAAAATAGTTACAATACAATCTCAGGCTCATAGCCTATATAGGAGTCACATCTTGTTCATCTTGAGAAATATACAGGCAATACAAAACAAAAACTTCACATGATTACAATGTCCTCAATGACATATCATGTAGATTCCCTTCAGCTCCTTACAAATGACTGTCAGAGCCAACCTGATGGCCAACCCAACCACATGGCCTCCACAGGTTCACATCTTCACAGAACTGAGAGACAAAGTGTTCACAGTCAAGACCGCTTGAACCTCCTATGTCTCTCACCCAAAACACTCTCTTATTTATTTTATGTGCACACAAGATTACTTTATCTCTTATCGTGCACCAACCAGTTCTTCTTGTCCAAACGATCAACTATCATTAGGATTTTCACTGACAAATCTTCTTGCATCGGGCTGCCCAAGCATTCAATTCCTTGCCACAATCGGGTCCTGTCTTCAGCTGAAAAGTCGGCCTGTAATAACTGTCATGCATTGTTTTGGCTTATAGCCAATCAACATCCTGACGCTGAGCCATGTGTCACTATTCTGTTTGTTCATTGCGTTGACCTCTGGTCAAACTCGGTCAAGCCCAGTCGATCGAGCTCCGAGCTCACCTCTTCCATCCACCGTGCTACTGCTCTGAGTCCAAACACCCACCACGGTATGGTGGTGAGCCTATGTCGACCCTCAACATCCAACCGTGCTATCGCCGAGCTTAGTTGACCTGGCCACGGTATTGCGGTGAGCTCACCCGAGCTCACCCAGACTCTACCTGCGCTACCACCGAGTCCACTAAGCCACCTCGCGGTGAGGCGGTGAGCCCACCTGAGCTCCATCTTTGTCTGCCGTGCGCTACCGAGCCCCGCCCGACAGACAATCGTGGTAAGGCAGTGACACCACCAGCCCAGACCGCTAACGGTCAACCGTGCTACCGCGGGGACCTATAGGCTACCCCACGGTAGGGCGGTGATCGCCAGACAGACCGCTAATGGTCTTACCATGGCCACTGCGATGAGACATGTCACGGCCCACGATGGTAACCATCACCAGACCGCCGCCCTTCAACCGCCAGTTGCTACCACGCTACCGTGCCACCAATGAGCAACTCCTGCGGTAAGGTAGTAAGGCCTTGCTCTGCCAACACGTTGCCAACCGCACTACCTCACCACCTCCGAGCAACCTTGCAGTATGGCGGTAATCGCCATGTCAACTGTTGTCGCTCATCGCACCACCGCCAATCTAAAAGAAAACTATCGTGGTAAGGTGGTAACACTACCCAACTGCCAGACCAAGCAAGGTGGCTCGCGGTAAAGGGGTAAACCACACAACCGCGCCACCAAGGAAATCTTGCAGCGATATGGCGGTAAAGGCCAAAAATAGGGCTCTAAGGAATAATAGAGGTCCAAGCCAGGAAGATGAGGCATAAATTTCCAACAATCTCCCACTTGATCACAAAGTCTTACTGGCTTCCTCCAAAAAAAAATGCGAAAAAGGACCAAACCAAGCCTTCACGCTCCAACCAAGACACCTACAATGACATAATTTTTTTTTCCACCATCTCAGGCAACAACTCCAAACATAGGAACACACCAAGGCGAAAAATCGCCAGTCTCAGGAACGCAAGCATCTGATCCTTCAGGCAACAAAGGCACCAAAACAATAGTAGCAAAGCACAACGTGAACACAAAATGAGAAACAATTCTCCAGAACAAGATAAACCATCAGCTAGAATTGCAACTAAAGAACTGACTGCCCCCATCCAATTGATCAAACCCACGCGACTGAAAACCAGCACCCATAGCTCATGCTAAATCATCCAATCTCCCATACCTCAAAGGTATGCTCATCAGTGAACTCATGCCATCACACAACCAACCCATCAACAACAAAAACATGCACCAAGTGTCAACCCGTAAAAAGACCAAACATGTCCAGGTACTCCCACTGCAAGGGTACTATCTAGATGAGTGCAAACAAAGCACCATCACACATGATCCAGGCATACTAAGTCCACCAATCCCTGCACATAGAAATGAGTAACCATGTAGTTCCAAGGAACATCCACACTTGTCTACACCACCTAAAACCACCTGCTGCAAGAAACGTTTCTCTCAACTATCTTCCACAGTTCTTCCAAAATCCTCCATATCTGACTAAAGAAAGAAGCACAAAAACCTTCGTGTCATCACCCAAGTGACAACACATGACCACAAATCATGACCACCTCAGCTCCACATAAGCATCTCACATCTAAAGTCATATGAAAACAAACATACAAGAAGAAAAGACCAGATTAGAGAGAAATTGCAAATCAAAACATGTAGCATCCTCCTACATACATTTCTAAATGTCAGTTGTGCCAAGAATGATCTTCTTCACATCCCAAAGGGAAAAACCATAACAAGACCCAACAGATCTATGGATGTAAGCACCTCAAAGAAGATCAAACTCACCCATATAACCATCTCCTATCAGTCCTCAAAAGCACAAGGAGATACACAATGTTGTCCACCTTCCATAATGAATGCTCCAAAATCTCAAAACAACTCAAGATTCATATCATGAAAGCAAGAAAAACACATATCTGAAAGCTATAATGGGAAAATACCTTTCAAATAAACTTCACTGCCGAGCAGACCAAGAAGAAAAGAAAAGATGCTCCTCCAAGATATGCAAGCCAGCGTAACTTATCCAAGAGCATTTTCCTTCATGGTCTCTGTTGAACTCACATTCAACCAAGGTGTAGGCTACTCGAACTTTCAGCTGTAACAACAACATCTCAAAATAATTCCAGCCTCACCTTATTCTCCATGCATCTATGAGCAGCAACAACTTGTCATCTCATGCTAACTTCAAACTGCATTACTGCACTTATCATGAAGTCCGCCAACATATGACCAAAGTACTCAAAACATAAAGAAAAACTTGACCATTGTCAAAGCTCCAAACCAGCTGAACATGAACTTATCATGACACCATGATCTTACACATCCCCCTTAGGAGATACCATGTTTCAAGTGAACTATCCATGGTCTCAAGAGCAAAGCAACATGCCAAAACTCTAATGCACAAGCAAGAGTATACATGACATCAAGCAAACAAACTCTAAACCAGCATCACCTGTCAAGCACCACCAACGTCTCAACCAAAGAATACCAAGGTCCTTCATGGCTCCAAGATGCTGCACATCTTCAAATAGTGACCATGTAGATGCAAAATAACTTTTCTACAACAACAGGATCTAAGAGTCCCCAAGAAGCATCTGCAACACCAAAGAAGATCATTCATCACCAAATGATGAATCCAAAGTCATTGCTAAAGCTCCCACTAAACCGTGACACCGAGCTTTCCAAGCATCATGACCGACCACACCATCATTGTCAAAAGCTTACACTAGTCAGTGCAACAAGCTTTCCATGACATTGTGATTCACATGCTTCAAGTCCCCATCACTGACTATTCAGGTACTCAAACGTTGTCCATCCTCTCATCTCAAAACAACCACGCCAATGCACAAGTGACCACAGACAAGGCCAACTAACATATTTGCACCACCACAGAAGCAACCTCATGGATAATGACAATCCACTTTTGAGTTGACTCATGGAAAACATGTAGGTAAAGACAACCCACAAAAAATGCACAACTCGTAGATCCACTTCAATGAAAACCTTGCAAAACTATCATCACACTAGAAACTGAAAAACTGAGACAATCAAAGGGAACAACCCACCTAGACAACTTAACTTAAACACCAGATCAACAATAGATCCGATTTTCCAATCACGTCCACAACTCAAGCACCATAGTCTAGGAAACCAGCAGGAAAAACTACAAGAATGCTGAATGAAAAACACATACCAACACTCTCATGTAGAGAAGACAACACACCTCCTCAAACCATGTTGAACTGCAGCTATCTCATCAAGTCACACCCCAGAAGCCAGGGTCTACAAAATAGTTGAACAGCAACTCCACACTCCATAAGTTTTTCTTGACCGTGTAAAACCTGCAAAACCATAGTGTTTAAAACACCCATGCATCTCCATATTCAATGCTCATTTGGATGACTCAGGAGTCTGCACACAACCATCACGGTTAACTAGAACAATGAAAAACATGAATATGCATAATAGAATTTTTAAGAAAATCTACAAAAAACCTTCAGAACCAAAGACATGAATCTGAACCATGCGAGTGCAAGAAACAGGTAAACAAGAACAATAGGTCCATTTCAAACCAGTTCCAAAACCTTAGTCATGCACAAGCATACGAGAGAGCCAGGCTATACAGAAGTTGCAGACCATAAGGATCAAATTCATAGCCTCCATGCAATCAGAGCAGTAGAGAAACCGTCTTTAGTGCTAAGTCAAAACACCCAGCACAAGTGCACAACTTCATGGCTAAACAACAACACAAGCAACTTTATACCACCAGGGAGCCTCTCACACAGACACCTAGTATGAAACCATGCTTCACTGCAACACAACCACAAGCACATCTCATTCCCTTTGGATTAGGAACATTTGCTATGAGCCAGGAGCCTCAGACCATATTGCAACAATATGATCAACTCCAGACATCTCCAACATCTTTCAAAACTGTGTTGAATCAAAGAAGCAACAACTTCCACTCATCGAAGGATCTATCACCAACCGATTTCTCTAGATTTCCTCAAGCTTGCTAGGCTAAGAAATCAACACATGAGAAATACCCAGAACTCCAGTAACCAGGAAAAGGCTTTGACACCACTTGTTGGTATCATCAAGCCTCGACCTCCTTCAACCAGCTCTGATACCACCTGTTGGGGATACAGAGTCAGTTTTGTCATCATAGAACACATCTAAGACAATAGTGCCTTAGTGATTTTCATTTTTATCACGTCAAAGACACAAACAACTATACCATAAAGCAGAAACAGGCACAATAAATCCCCCATTGATCCTCTAAGAGAAGTAAAAGAAAAACTTATAACAGATTCAACACAAGCACAAATTCAAGATAGTAGAATCTAACAACATGAAAGAAAAACATGTAGACACATAGATATACGTGGGGAAAACCTTTTCAGGTAAAAAACCCCACACTTCAAAAGATTGAGCCATTGTATTATTCAGCAACAGAAAACAGTTACAATACAATCTCAGGTTCATAGCCTATACAGGAGTCACATCTTGTTCATCTGGAGAAATATCCAGGCAACAAAAAACAAAAACTTCACATGATTACAATGCCCTCAATGAAATATCATGTAGATTCCCTTCAGCTCCTTACAAATGACTGTTAGAGCCAGCCTGATGGCCAACCCAGCCACACGGCCTCCATAGGTTCACATCTTCGCAGAACTGAGAGACAAAGTGTTCATAGTCAGGACCGCTTGAACCTCCCCTGCCTCTCACCCAAAACACTCTCTTATTTATTTTATGTGCACACGAGATTACTTAATCTCTTGTTGTGCGCCAACCAGTTCTACCTATCCAAACAATCAACTATCATCAAGATATTCACTGACAGATCTTCTTGCATCGGGTTTCCCAGGAATTCAATTCCTTGCCACAATCGAGTCCTATCTTTAGCTGAAAACTCGGCCTACAATAACTGTCATGCACTATTTTGGCTTATAGCCAATCAACATCCTGATGCTGAGCCACGTGTCACTATTTTGTTCATTCGCTGCGTTGACCTCTAGTCAAACTTGGTCAAGCCTAGTCGGTCGAGCTCCGAGCTCACCTCTGCCATCCACCACACTATTGCTCCGAGTCCAAACACCCACCGCGGTATGGAGATGAGCCTATGTCAACCCTCCTCCAACCATGCTATCGCCGAGCTCAGTCGACCCGATCGCGGTATTGCGGTGAGCTCACCCGAACTCTACCCACGCTACCGTCGAGTACATTAAGCCACCCCACGGTGAGCCGGTGAGCCCACCCGAGCTCCATCTCTATCCACCCCACGCTACCGGGCCCTGACCGCCAGACAACCGCGGTAAGGCGGTGACACCGCCAGCCCAGACCGCTAACGGTCAACCATGCTATCGCGGGGGCCAATAGGCCACCCTACAGTAGGGCGGTGACTACCAGGCAGACCACCAACGGTCTTACCGTGGCCACCACGGTGAGACATCTCACCACCCACGGTAAGGTGATAACCACCAACGTTGACCGCCAGCCATCCACCGCAGCCATCGCAGCTCCTTGAGCACCATCCGTGGTAAAGCGATAACCATCACTAGACCACCGCCCTTCAACCACCAGCTCCTGTGGTAAGGCAGTAAGGCCTTGCTCCGCCAACACGCCGCCAACTGCACTACCTCGCCAGCTTCGAGCAACCCCTGCGGTATGGCGGTAATCGCCACGCCAATTGTTGCCGCTCACCGCGCCACCGCCAGTCTAGAAGAAGACTGTCACGGTAAGGCGGTAACACCGCCCAATCGCCATTCCAAGCAAGGTGGCCCACGGTAAAGCGGTAAACTGCACAACCACGCCACCAAGGAAAGCTTGTAGCAGTATGGCGGTAAAGGCTAGAAACAGGGCTCCAAGGCAAAATAGAGGTCTAAGCCAAGAAGATGAGGCATAAATTTCCAACAGATAGATAGATAGATAGAGAGAGAGAGAGATCAAGGTAGAGAGATTTAGATAAAGGGATGGAGATAGTGAGAGATAGGTCTAGAGTGTAAGGGATAAAAAATGAGTGAGATAGAGAGACAAATAATACAACTTGCTGATTACTGAAATTTGACTGTTTGAAATTTGTGAGATCTTCCAAAAACTAGAATTTGCATTATAACTCCTAGAGATTCGAAACCTCTCTCAAACATCCTAAAACTATATACATGAAATATAACTTAAAGTATAAGAAAGTAAATGTCCATATGTAAATGTCAACTTATACTTTTAAATGTTTATTTCAT
Organism: Sequoiadendron giganteum; assembly: GCA_007115665.2. NCBI lineage: Eukaryota > Viridiplantae > Streptophyta > Pinopsida > Cupressales > Cupressaceae > Sequoiadendron > Sequoiadendron giganteum. The sequence goes on along the minus strand of CM021100.1, from coordinate 394,824,026 downwards.
GTATATAGTTTCCCTAAAAGATAACAAGAAGAAAGAATAAAAAAGAAAAGAAAACTAAATTCAATTTAGACCAAAATGTGAGTGTGTTATAACGTGCTCAGATTTTGTCAATGCATTCAAATAATGTGAGCACATTATAACACGCTCGCGTTATATCTTGCTTCGGGAATCCCCAAGCCTTGGGCTTGGTATTTTCCTTGGAATACCAACCCAAAGTCTTGGAGGGATTTCTCAACAACCAAAGACATGTTTTTTGAAAATTCTATAATATTTCATATAATCGAGTTCGTGCTCACTGTTAGGACTACATGTGTTACAATGTCAAACAAATAGAACACATGGGTAATGTTAGGCTTTCTCTTAGCTATCCAATGATGTAATTTTTTTTAATTTTTGAAAATGTTAAGCCTTTGATCTATAATGTCTTTTGTTTGTGTGTCTCTTTTTTGACAAAAAGCAGTGTGTGGTGTTTTTTCATTATAAATTAACCGTTCATCAAAATTTCAAATAAATTACATTTTTAGAAACTACTCCATTCTACAAATTTTTTTTTTTTAAATTCAATTAGTTTCCAAAATTTGTAGGGGTAGCAAGGCCAAAATTCTATTTTTTAGGAAGTGTCCACTTAGAAAATTAGTAAAAAATCAAATATTCATTAAAAAATTATCAAAAAAATCATGCATAAACTACATACTATTAGCTAATTTCTAATTGGATTGATTTTAAAAATACTAAAAAGAAGTTCACCATGCTAAGGACGCACAAAAGTTGCTATGTTATGGTGTTTTGACAAAAAACAACACCAATTTCTGCATGTCCCTCTTTTGAACCACTTAATCTAAACCATTTTAAAAATAAATTAGTAGTTTAGAAAATAGACTTAGAGTACTTTGATCCTTGTTTTTGTTGCATCTCAAAATTATGAGTGTAACTATCCTCAATTTCACGTCCAAGGTTAGTATTTCCTAATTTTAGAAGAAAAAAAGTGGCCACTTAAGCCCCCTTTTTGGCCCTTCATCTTTTTGCACTTACCCGGTTGTTCATTCATTATTTTGTTGATTTGTTTTATAAGAGAGCATTGTGAGAGATTGAGAGTAATTATTTGTGAGTTTGGAGGAGCAATTTCATTGTGAGTAAGAGCAAATTATTGACAGTTGAGAGTTTAGATTGATTGGTTAGATTGGATATAGGCCGTGTTAGAGAAGGCAACTAGTTGAGTCTTTGGAATTGAGCATAAAGTTGCAAATTCTTTGGGAAAGCTATATTTTCCAAGCATGCTTAGTTATTCTTATCCGTTACTCTTATCTATTTTTAATTCTATGTTTTTCTATGTATTGCAAGTGTTTGTTCAATCATTGTTGCTCTTTGTAGCTTTTAAATAGTGCTATGCATATAACTTGAATTTATATATGTTGGGATAAGTTATCTTAATAACATAATACATTTCTATTGTGATTTTAATGTTTGATTGACATGAGTTAAGTGAAGCTATCTAGAAGGTATTATGATAATATCCAAGATATAGTATAATACATATAATGTTGGTATGAGTTAAGTGTTGTATGAAAATGCAAATGGATTGATATCATGTTAGAAGTAATATGTCATCATTGTCTAGAGTATGATGAACCATTATGTATACCTATGTTGGTAGTTTAACATGAGTGGATAACCTACGTTCTCAGACACTCATATTCCCTTGAAAGTAGGAGATCAGTTTATTCCCTAGGGGTAGGGTATATTATATTGATATTCAGTAATAGGGTTTACAAAAATATTAGAGATATATGTGTTCTAATTACCTTTATAAATGACATTATCTTACACTTGACCAAGAGTCTATATGTATTCACGGTATTCTAATTTTAAAGAAGAGGACTCTACGTCTCAACAACCCAAATTTGTAATGCCAGGAGACTTTAAGATGTAGAAGTACAGACTCCTCTCAAGCCGAAAATGTCCTCCAGATTAGATATAAACTTAACATACATTTTAAGCATGTGAATTTATGTGTCATATTGAGGGAAATGATTATGATTTTTTATGATCATACAAACATAGGAACCTTATATAAATGATGCAAAGGATAACTTGGAAAGAATCATGAGGAAATTGAAGATTTTTTGAAAGGTTCTTAGTTGAATTTACTAGAGGTTAAATAACGTATTATGTTGATTTGCTATTATTAGACATTAATATGAACATGAGGTTTTATATGAAATTTGGTTTCAAGGATAACCATATCGGTTATGACATCATAGAAGGATGGAGCCATATTATATATGACAACAAAAAAGTTTGAAACTCAATATGAGGAAGTAATCTTCAAATAAAGTTTAATTTTGAACTATTATACATAGTGACAGTGCTTTAGAATGAAATCAGATGTGTCCAATCAGTGATCTGGTGTCATCAGTATTAACTATTTGTGCATGAACTAGGAGAGTCGTTACTCCCATGATTAAAATAAATAACTTGAATAAAAGGTAGTTGCTAGTCCCTTGAATGCTACACGTGTAATAGGGTATTTAAGAGGTTGGGTTAAACCTAATTGGTTAGTTAGATCAATATAAGTGTGTTATCACTTTTTGGAATGAAATATTGTTTATTATCTTAAGGTCAAACCAAGTCAAGATTTATTTGAGGTCAATAGAGTTTCCAAGTTGAGCAAGGGGGTGGACGAACATAAGACACCACTTCATATAAGGTGGATTTGATTTATTATAGACATAGAAAAATATTTGGCTAAAGCAAGTTTAGATGTCGTGTTGCATACACTTTGTCAGTTCAATGTGAGCCAAGATTGCATAGCTAGTAGGGAGTGCCATGCATGTTAGGCAGCCATACAATAGTTATGTAGGAAAAACACCATGCTCAGGTAGGCATTTTCTAGAGGGTTTCCATACCAAAATCTTTGTTGAAGGGTAGGGCCATCTTACCAGTTAGGAAGATGCGTTGGGGATCACATTAAGTTCATGGTTGGTAGAAAAGAACTTAGGTGATGCTCTCCCTCATGCAATTGGAAGATGAAGCTTGAGAAATAAAAGAAGATGAAGATATGTGTTCCAGTTGTGGACAACTTGACCAATATATTCTTGCACCATTAAGCTCTTGTAAGTTATGATTTGTAATTATGATCTTGAATCTATTTGTAAATGTATAGGAAAGATGAATTCATTACGAGATTATGTAATTTTATTTCATTCATGTAAGGTAATATGGAATGGGTTTATTTCAAATGTGCAAATGTGTTATTGTAAAGGAAAATTTTATTTCCATATTTTGAGAACTAAAATTTTCACATTCTGAGTTAAAACTTCAGTGAAGTCAATAGGGTAAACTTTGGGTATGTTACATGTGGCATCAAAGTGACCATGTTTAGCACTTGGACCTATTAGCTCATTACGTAAGTTTCTTCCCAAACATGATTAGTGGATAATGTTTGGAAAGTTCTTATTCCAAAGTGGCAAGGAAAAGAAGAACAAGGGAGACAATAGAGAGATGCCCTTGGATCGTGAAAGGAATGCACCTAGGCCAAGAAAGAAGGTTATGTCTAAATAAACTAATTGTTAGCATAAAACTAAAAAACTTCAAACAAAGTAGAAAAGTCAACATATTGTGAATCAAAACAACCTAGAAAGGTATCTAGAAGGTAGGTTAACCTTCTAACAATCCTGATTCAAAACAAGATTAAAATCTAGCAATGATAATTGAAATCAATAATGAGAGTTGGTACCTTAGAGTAAAGGTCAAAGACCAGAATGGGTCAGAAAAAGAAGTAACTCACAAAAATCAAGATGAAATTACATGATCCCACCAATCAAAATGGGCTTGGTCAATTTGGGGCCAGGACTTGAAAATGGGAAAAGAAACAAAATAATCCTTGAAGTGTCTAAGGTTATGAAGAGAACGAAATCACCAAGAATTTCAGATGAGAATTCCTTAGGAAAGTTGGTTGCAAGGAAAAAACTTGGACAATAAAGCATACTAACTAGACAAGACCCCAGATAGAGCATAGTTTGGTTGAATTTCAAATTTAACTTACAAGTTTGCCAACAAAAGTAAATTTGTGTTTAGATTATTGGAATATGTTCCAAAAGTAAATTGAATATGGAAGGAGACTATATTGCCAAACCAAAAGAATAATTAAATAACCTTGGGGATAAAAAGTATTTGTAAGGTATACCATGTAAGGGTAATAAAGGCAAGTAACAATCGTTCAACTATCAAAAGCCAACAAAGAGAACGTTAAATCATTACAATCAATTTGGAGAAATAGATGAATACCAAGAATTCAACTTTTAAGATGATTAATGTTTATAAGTCTTGGAAACACCAAGAGAGAAAAAGAAGAGTATATGGATCAAGAAAAGGTCAGATATATATGTGTATCCTATTCAACAAATTTTAATGAGAGTAAGTGCAAAAAGATGGGGGCCCAAAAAGGGGTCTTAAGTGGCTACTTTTTTTCCTAAAATTAGGAAATACTAACTTTGGATGAGAAATTGAGGACAATTACACTCAAAATTTTAAGATGCGACAAAAACAATGTAGCAAGTGCTCCAAGTCTTCTTTCTAAACTAATAATTTTTTTTGAAAATGGTATAGATTAAGGGGTTCAAAAGAGGGAGTCAAACAAATTACTGTTTTTTTTGTCAAAAAAACATAACATAGCGACTTTTGTGGCTCCCTCAAAAGGTTAACTTTTATTTTTTGTATTTTTAAAATTGCTTTGGTGAGAAATTGGCTAATAGCATGTAGTTTATGCCCGCTTTTCCTAATAATTTTTTAATGAATATATTTTTTACTAATTTACAAAGTGGACACATCCTAAAAAATAGAATTTTGGCCATGCTAGCCCTATAAATTTTGAAAACTAATTTAAAATCATTTTTTAAAATATGTGTAGAATGGATTATAGTTTCTAAAAATGTAATTTATTTAAAATTTCAATGAACGGTTAATTTATAAAAAAATACCAAACATTGGTTTTTTCCAAAAAACCAAACACAAATAAAATAAATTAAATATGAAAGGCTTAACATTGTCAAAATGTGAAAAAAGTACATTGTTAAATAGCTAAGAGAGAGCCTAACATTACGCAGGTGTTTTATTTGTTCGAACTTGAAACACGTGCAAACCTGGTCGTTAGCACGAACGTGATTATGTGAAATCTTGTAGAATATACAAAAACACATCTTATGATGTTGGAAAGGAACTCCAAGCCTTTGGGTTGGTAATCCAAAGCAACTACCAAGCCTAATACCTGGGGATTCCCAAATCAAGAAATAACACGAGCATGTTGTAACATTCCCACATTATTTCATAGTTTTGACATATTTTTTTACATTTGTGCTTGAGTTTCCTAAGCAAGACATAATGCAAGCGCATTATAATGCGCTTGCATTATGTCTTGCTTTGTGTTAAATGCTAGGCTGTTTAAATGTATGTATATATATACATATATATTTGTGTGTATGTATGTATGTATGTATGCTTGTATGACATGTATGTATGTATGTATACTTGTATGACATGTATGCATGTATGTACACCTGTATGTATGTATGTAAGTATCAGTGTATGAATGTATGTATCGGTGTATGTATCTATATATGTATGTATGTATGTATGTATGTATGTATGTTTGTATGTATGTATGCATGCCTGTATGAATGTATTTATGCTTATATGTATGTATGTATTTAGAGGGAGGGATAATTTTAAGAGAGGAAGAGTTGTCAAATTACGGTGTGAGGGAGAGAGGGAGGGAGAGACTTGAGAGAAAGAGATGGTGGTAGGGAGAGAGAGAGAGAGAGGGAGTGGGAGAGAAGGGGTTGGAGTGAGGGAATTATCTAGGTAGGGTAGGAGGGAGAGAGGGAGAGAGAGAGATAAAAGAGAGAGAGAGGGTGGGAGGTAGAGACTTGAGAGAGGAGAGGGGCTAGGAGAGGGAGAGAGGGAGAGAGAGAGTTATCTAGGTAGGGTGGAAAAGTGAGAGACTTAAGAGAGAGAGGGCAGGTGGGTGGGAGAGACTTGAGAGATAGGGTGCGAGAGAGAGGGTGCGAGAGAGAGGGAGTGGGAGAGAGAGGGAGCGAGAGAGATAGGTAGTGGGAGAGAGATAGAGGGAGGAGAGAGAGAGATACCTAAGAGAGGCAGAGGGGATGAGAGGGAGAGACCTAAGAGAGAGGGGGGGAGAGAGAGGGAGTGGGAGAGAGGGGGTTGGAGTGAGAGGGACTTATCTAGGTAGGGTGGGAGGGATAGAGAGAGAGTTATCTATTTATGTAGGTAGGGTTCCTAAGGGAGAGACCTGAGAGAGAGGGGAGGTGGGAGGGAGAGACTTGAGAGAGGAAGAGGAGGTGGGAGAGAGAGACCCGAGAGAGATGGAGAGAGAGAGAGAGGGAGTGTGAGAGAGGGGGTTGGAGTGAGAGGGACTTATCAAGGTAGGGTGGTAGGGATAGAGGGAGGAAGTGAGAGAGAGATTAGGCTTTAGGGTTTAAGGGTTGAGGGATTAAAGGATTAGGGATTAAGGTATAGGGTTGAGGGTCCAATGTATAGGGTAGAGGTTTGATAATTGAAGATTGTCCTATTTTAATGTATAGGTTAAAGGGTTGAGGGATTAATGGTTTAAGGGTTTAAGGGTTGAGGAATTGAGGGTTTAAGGGTTGAGGGTTTAAGGGTTGAGGGATTATGAGTTTAAGGGTTGATGGATTAGGGTTGATGGTTTAGGGTTGATGGATTAAGGGTTGATGGATTAAGGGTTGAGAGATTACATTTGAGGGTATAGGGTTAAGGGTCCAATGTATAGGGTAGAGGTTTGATAATTGAGGGTTGACTTGGTTTAATGTATAGGTTAGAGGGTTGATGGATGAAGGGTTCAAGGGTTGAGGGTTTAAGGGTTTAAGAGTTGATGGTTTAAGGGTTGAGGTATTAAGGGTTTAAGGATTGAGCGATTAGGGTTGAGGGTTGAGGGATTAGGGCTGAGAGATTAGGGTTGAGGGAACTGAGGAATTAGGGTTGAGGGTTGAGGGTTTAAGGGTTGAAAGATTGAGGGACTAGGGTTGAGGGTTCAAGTATTAAGGGTTTAAGGGTTGAGGATTCAAGTATTAAGGGTTTAAGGGTTGAGGATATAGGGTTGGGGGAAAGAGTGGTAAGGAGGATGGAGAGACATGGAGAGGGAGGGAAATAACTAGAGAGCCTTGAGGGATATAGAGGCAAGAAACCTACAACCTAGGGAGAGAGGTGGAGAGGGTGGGAAATATCTACAGAGCCCTAATAGATATACAAGTGAGAGACCTATAGCCTAGGGATAGAGGGGTGAGAAAGATAGGGAGAGATGGGGGTGAGGGAGATAGGGGAGGAGATGGGTGGATAAGGGTTGAGGGTTTAAGGCTTTAGGGTTTAAGGGTCAAGGGTTTAGGGTTTAAGGGTTGAGGATTTAAGGGTTTAAGGGTATAGGGTTGAGAGTTGAGGGTTAAGGGATTAGGGTTTAAGGCATAGTGTCCAGGGTTGAGGGTTTGGGGATAGGGTTTAGGATTTAAGGTTTAAGGGTTGAGGGTTGATGCTTTAGGGATAGGATTTAGGGTTAAGTGAGAGGCCTAGATGGCTAAGGAGGGATGGAGAGGCAGACAAGGAGTGACTGAGAGACCTAGAAAGGGGAGAGTTAGAGAGGTGAGGGGGAGACAAAGGTGAGAGATAGAGAGGTGAGGGGAGATATAGAAGAAAATGAGAGAATGAAGTTGACAACTTGAGGGAAAGATGGGTGAGGAGGGAGAGAGGTGGAGAGGTTCGGGAAATAACTAGAGATCCATTCGAGAGATATAGATGTGAGAGACCCATAGCCTATAGAGATAGGGGTGAGATACATAGGAGAAATATATGTGTGAGAGAGATAGAGGGGGGAGAGGGGTGGGAAATGAGACAATGAGTTAGGAAAACTTTAAAAAATTAATATTTTCATAACACGAGCATGTTTTGAAGAAGTTGAGATATAGTCATTTTGAATAGCAAGACAAAATGTGCTTGCCTTATAACACGAGCACATTATAATGTGATCATTTTTTGGCTTGCTCTAAAAATGGTAAAAAAAGTCAGCAAACCCATGATCCAAGCCTGCATGTTCTATTATTCTACTAGTTATGCATGTGCTCCGACAAAAAATCTTTTTGATAAGTTGTTGAGAAGTGCACATAATTTGTTTTTACATTCTACCACCTTTGCATGAAATTTCCACCACCTTGTTATGGTTTTCCAACTTAGGAACGAGGAAATAACAAAGTTTTCATATCGAATTTGATACATATTTGTAGTTAGGGTAAAAATATAGGGAAAATGCATAAACAAATTATAATGAAACCCTAAAAATGCACAATGAAGGACAAGATAACATGAAAATCAAAAAAATAAATTCAAATGCAAACCGATCTCCATGGTAAAATTGATTGATCTCCATTTCTCTTCTCAATCTCACATGAAAATGCAATATTTCGAAGGATTGTTGATGGAGGAATGTTGGTTTCTCACTGTTGCAACAACATAACATTAAGATGAAAATAGATAGAAGAAAGATGATGGATGAAATGTTTATAGAGACAATTCGACAGAGTAAGGGTACTTGAAAGCTCATCCATGAAAATGGCTTGGTTGTGGGTTAATTTATAGGTAAAGATGGGAGGATGAAGGGATAAAACTTTCATTTTTGTGAGCGGTAGTGGAATTAGAAAGTTGATTGTGCAACTTGGGAGAAGAAATGGAAGGTGGATAAAGTTAACTTAAGAGGAGAATGGAAAGGGGATCGAGTTAACTTACGAGATGATTTGGAAAGTGATGAAGTCATCTTGAGAGATGATTTATAAAGTGAATCAAGTCATTTAGGGAAATACTTTAAATAATTTAGAATTATTTAAATTATTTAAATTATAAGAGATGTCAGAGGATAAGGATTAATTTAAACAAATATTTAATTTATTTAAATTATTTGGGGAATGTGGATTAATTAAATAAATAAAATTTAATTAATTAATTCGTTAAAGGATAAATGGATTAATTAAATAAATATAATTTATTTAATTAATTGGCTAGAGATTAAATAATAGGGATGATGAAAGGGGTTATGTGAGGTTTAGAATAAAATGTGTTGTAAGATGTCAAAAGTGATGTCAAAAGTGAATGTCACAAGATTTGGTCAATTTTAGGTGATTACATTTTTCCCCTCTTTGAGATGATGTTCAAGATGATGAGATTTGTGTCAAGTAACATCATTTCAAAGAAGCTAAGGTACAAGTAAGAGAAAATGGATGATGAAGGAAAGATAGGATAATGATGATATAGAGATATGATGATGGGATGATGATGTAAGGATATGATGATGATGATGATGATGCCCCCCTGAGAGGATAGGCGGGTTGGACAAACATGGGTATGCTCTCGAAATGAATGAAATAGAATGATAAAGGAGGCATAAGATGAATGATAAAAGATAAGAAGTAGATGAAAAAGAAGAATGACATGCTATCCTGAAATAAAGTGAGCAATCATATGTTTGATATAGCACTAGATGTTATACACTAAAGTATAAGGACCAAAGTGACGATGTGTCTTGTGCCCCAACATAATACAACCTTGTCTAGATACAAGATATGAATATTAGCTGGGAATGATTCAGATTTGATGCAAATGCAAGATAAAAATGATAACACACACAAGAAAGAAAGCAATCATGCACAAATGATACAAAAACAAACAAGGTATTTCCCCTATCAAGCTGTAAACCAATGATTAATTGATTGATTGATGATGATGATAGTGTTGTCATTGCGGGGAACAGTATATCCCTAGATCAACACAAGGATGATTGATTGATTGATTGATTGATTGGGTTTACAACAAGACTAGGATCAAGACCAAAGGATGTGATTGGATAATTTGGCAAGATTGATTAGCTTGGTCGGTATGGTTTAAGGATTGAATTGCATTTGGATTGTTGCTTGGAATGATTGAACATGATTGATTTGAAGATTTGGATGATGATTGATAAATTGAATTGATGAATTGATTTGCTTGGAATGATTTAAGTTGGAGCGCTTTGATTAGAGGATTGATTTGATTGAAGAATGAAATTGATTGATGATTAGACTGATGAAGAAATGATTTCATTTTATTGTATAGGTTTTTGATGGGTATTTTATTTATTTTTTTGGATTTTTCAAGGACCTTTTTTCAATTTTTTGCATTTTTGGGGATATTTTTTTATTTTTTTTATTTTTCAAATGTTTTGATTTTTATTTATTTTGGGAATATTTGATTTTTTTGGATTTCTAAAATGTTTTTATTTTTTTAGTAACTTTTTCAATTTTTTGCATTTTTTAGGATTTTTTTTTGAAATGTTTTGAGATGTCAATGGATGACAATTTGGGTAGCCTTTATGCTAGATACCAATGACAAGGGAAAACCAAGTCTAGGTACAAGGAGATAGATGGGATTGATGGATGAAAGGGTTGGTGATAGGATAAGGGGTAGAAGGATCATGATAGATGGATTGATAAAAAGGATAGGTCATAGTGAATGGAATGGATGTATGCATCATAGGAGAGCAAGGATGTGATCTCCAAAGACTATGCCGCATAGGAATGAAATGCCCCATTCTAGGTACAATGCTTAGAATTTTTCATGACAAAGCTTATGAGAATAGGATAATGATAGACTTGTTTGGAAGGATGAGGTATATCAAAAGGTATCCAAAACATGTTTCAACATTTTTCCCCCTATTTTTATCAAGATCAAAAGGAGGAAGAGAGGATGAATAGACTCAATATGATAAGTATATGGGTATGATGGACAAGGATGATAAGATAGGAGATGGTAAGATAGGACATGATAGGATAAAAATGATATAATAGGATGAGACAACGTGCCCCCGAGTGTAAGTGACATAGAAGATCAACCTACACATAACACCTATTTACCAAGTTTCCATCATAGTACTTATCCAAGGTGCCACCAAGGGTGGTTTTCACCATTGGATGAAAGGATTTCTGTTTAATTTTTTGTTTATTTATTTTTTCTTCTTTTTTTCTTGTTTTTTATTATTTATTATTTATTTATTGACTTTTTTTTGACTTTTTGACTTTTTTGAATAGGAGAATGATATGAGGGACTCAAGTGTCTAGTTCCATGAAAGGTGATAGTCCTGCTAGATGGATGTAGTCACATGGACCATGTCAAGTGTGCTCATAGATGTTGGTAAGGGATGTCATGAAAGAGGTAGATGTAGTAGGTAGATAATAGATTATGATGTGGATTATGGAGGGAAATAGTGGATTATGATGCGAATTATGTAGGACTTATGCAAAAGGATGGATGAAAGGTTTATGCTAAAGCATGGACCATATGAAGGTGATTGGGAAGATATGTAGGATAGTATTTGAAGGATGGGGAGATGGAGGTATGTGAGAATGGAATCATGACCAACAGTTGCACACACCGTGTTAAACATTGAAGTTTTTGATGGAAAGTGGTGTAGGAAGCAATGGCAATGTTTGCTTAGGAGATGGTTGATGCAATGCTTTAGGTACCCACATACACTTAGTATTTTTATGAGTTTTATTTTTCTTGTGGGATTTAGGAATTTGAGACTTTTGAATGGAATGAGAATGTGGGATGGAAGTGGATGGTTGGGATTTTTGTGATGTAGATGCCTCATTTGACTTGCTTTCCTTTTTCTGAGGGACCCAAACCATTCTAGGTTTGGCCTTTTATTTTGGAGGTATTGGCTTATATAGCTTTTTAGATGTACTTGGCTTTGACTTTTTGTAATTGTATCTTAAGGCATTAGGACCTTTAGAATTTTTAATTTTATGTGTAGAGGCATCCAAATTTTTATTTTGGAATACCTTGGGTTTGGTGAAATGAGTGGAAGCTTTATGTTTAGACAATGTGTGCATTTGTTGGTCATGATTAGAATTTTTAGAAGATTTATGGATAGATGGATCAGGGGATTGGAGGATAGAGATATTAGGTGTTGGGAGTAGTGGAGATAGATTAGATGGAGGGATATTAGGATTTGGAAGAAATGGTGGTAGAGTAGATGGTGGAAGGTGTATGGTCACACACTTTTGTGATTTATAGGATGATGGAGGTGGAATGGAAATGTAGATAGGGAAAAATCTAAAATCTGAGATCTTATTAGATTAAGATTAAGATTTTCACCATCCTCAATGTAGTTACCTGTAAAACATACATATATGCAAAATGAATAATCTAATCTAAACAAGCACGCATGTCACCAGGGATTCACTCCATTGTTCTTCTCAATCTTACATAAGAATGCAAGCTTCGAAGGATTTGACTATTGACGAAATGTTGATTGCTCAATGTTGCAGTATGATGATAGGACAAGGATGACGAAAGAAGGATGGATTATGATGAAAAGTTGTAGAATGAATTTGACAGAGTAATGGTACTGGAAGAAGTCGATTCCTAAATGGCTTGTGAGAGGTTGTATTTATAGAGTTTCGACATGGATGAAGAAGAAGATTTGATTTGATTTGATTTTTGACAAAAGAAGAAATACAATGAGATGGGATAAGATTCTAATAAAATAGAAAGATTTTGATTTTCTCTTTTAAAGGAAATAAATCTTTAAAAAGACGTGAAGGATAATTGATGAATTATCTAATTAAATAAATTAATTAGATACACATGAGTTCCGATTTGGAAAGAAAGCGAGAATAGCCTTTTAAGATTTTATTAATTAAATAAATATTTGATTTATTTAATTAACGTTGGATTTATGATTTCATTGATTAAATAATATAAATTATTTAATTAATATTAGAAGAATGGAGGGATTATGAATGAAATTAGTCAAATAAATAAGATTTATTTAACTAATTAGATGGTGACATGGGTACATAGGGAAAAAAATGCTACAAGATGTCTAAATGATGTAATGTTGTGACAAAGTATCATAAGAGGACACTTTTGGGTGTCTACAGGAAACATTTGTTTTGGGTGTATGATAGGGCTTATGAAGGAAGGAGGTGGACTTAGGATGCATGGAGGAATACCAACATCTCGATATTGGTGTCATTGGGGCGTATATTCAAGGCCATAAGAGCGTGGAGGGACCTTGACATGGATTGGCTCCAAAATAACTTGTTCATAAAGGCCTAAGCCTTTACCTTGATAGTTCATGTTTTGAAGTATGTGATGGGCAATGGGACTAGGTGTGTTTTGGAAACTAGACTTGAATTCATTATTAGATGAAGAAGGTGAAGTGGATAAAGGTGGTTGTTGTCCTAAGGAGGAAAATTCATGAATAAAGGTGGATACACCAATAGGACATGTTGGTCGATTTGAAATGGGGTTGATAGTGGATGTGGAAGGATCATTAGGGCCTTGAATATGTTCATTTAGATCCACACTATTGGTTTGTTCTTCTACATTTTCTTGGGAGGCATGTGTCTCAACATGACAAGTGGATAATGTGGGATCATGGATAGGACTAGGTATGGGGTGTACATAGGAGCAATAGAGGTTTCTTGCTCATGGATAGGTGAAGTGATAGGATCTTGACCATGGAATGCATAGAGTTGGATAAGAGGATCATCATGGCCTTCTTGATCATAGGTAGGATCTAGATCATAAAGGGAAGCTTGATCATGAATATGACCAAGTATGTTATGAGTGGTATCATTAAAAGGGCCTAGATCTTGATTATAATAAGAGGTTAATGTTTCCTCATGCTTAGGATAATGATCTTGAGATAGCTCTTGGATTTGGGTGGAAATGGAAGTGGAAGGCTCTAGAAGAGGCTTAGTATGCTCTTTGTGATCAACAACATGAGGGAGTGATGGACTTTGACTTAGAAATATAAGATCAATAGGTTGTGGACCACATGATGGAGTTGGAAGAATAGGCATGACATTCAAAGGTTCTTTGGTAAGCTCATTAATGGGTGCTTGACATGGGGATGGTCTATTTCATGCTAGTAGTCTTTGGAGAAAATTATCAAAGGATTATTTGGTTGATGGATTAGAGCTTGGGAAGTTGGATGGTGGTGTTGGTGTAGGACTAGTATGCTTTAAGATAGGGATTTTATTAGATAGTGATGGAGGACTAGTAGATGGAGTGGTGTATGATTCCAAACTTAAGGTGGTATTTCCCTTGTCAATAGTATCATTAAGGTGACCTAATATTTCTACAAAGTTTTCACCATCACTAGGATCTACAAAGTTCTCATCATCACTAGGGGAAATTTTTGACCCACCTTGGAGGATATATGATTTTGGATTATCTTCATGATTAGGCAAAGGGGCTCCTCAAAGTATGACCTTGGGCTTGTGACTAAGCTTGTTAAGGATTAGGACCATTTTAGCAAGTGTTTTACTATGATTAGGGTGATGATGATGATGTGGAATAATTAGATTGGATGACTTGGATTGATTAGGATGAAATTGATTGGAATGTGATTAGAAAAAGGATGATTAGGATGATTAGAATGATATGCTTATGTGTTGGTGTTTATAGTTTGATATGGCAATTTACAAACAAATGATTATACATGTACACACATGAATCACACACACAAGACACATAAGAAATTTTGAATTTGAAATTATGAATAGGGTGATCCCACAATACTGGTTTACAATTTTTGGGCAAACTAGACACTGAACTAATTTTTTAAAACTAAATCTTCACTTTCAGGCTCCTATAACAGCTAAACCGTGAGGAATTTGAAGATGATGCAAACTAGTGATTTGTGACATTTTGTCTATAGATTCTAAATATATTTTTTCAAAAAATTTGGAATCAGATTGCACTTCTTTTTCCATATCCTTCAAAAACTAGCTTTTTAAAAAAACAACATTTTTAAGGAGTGATGCTCACCGTATACAACATACCTTTTTTTTTGTATGAAGGATTAAATTCTAATTTTTTTGAATTTAAATTTTTAACTACGATATCTAGCAATTTCATTTGGTTTCATAGTGTTTTATTAAATATTTTTTCCTTAATCAAGTTTCAAAGTCAAACCAATTACAATTGAAACATAGGCGGACTGTATACAACATAACTTTTTCTATATGTATCAAAATTCAAAAAAAATAAAAATTAATGGATCAAGGACATCAATACCTAGCCTGAACATATTTTTTTAAATTTTATTTTGATAATATGCTATTTTTCCACATGTGCATAACAAAGAGCTTGATTTTCAGTGAAAAACCTATGTTTAATAAAACTAAAAAAACACATACATAATAAAACCAAAACATATTAAAATTATATTCGTTGGATAGCTCGTTCTGAGGACTACCATGATCATTTTAAATGAATTCATTTGATCCCCCAAAAGGTAAATCAAACACATTTTTTTATCAGCATTTTGATAGGTGTAAAGGAGACTCCGTTGTAGGTATGGTTTAAAACTAGCGGGGTTCTATCAAAGGGGGTTTGATCTAAGGTGGTTTGATCAAATCCTCTTCAATTGAAATCCTTAAAATGGAACATTTTAAGGCTTAAATCATTATATTTTCTAAAAATATGTGATTTCAGCAAAAATCAGAATCTCCCAGAAATTGTAAACCAACTTTGTGGGATCACCTAATATGATGATTAAGCATGCACTTGAAGAAGACACATCAACAAGTCCTAGAACTAGTCAAGAGGATATGACCAATTAGGTCTTAAGCTAGGATGCACGAGGTTGAATAGGGATAATTTAAAAGAATAATATTTTCACACAACCAACAGAAAGGGGTAACCACCCTTCACCTTCACTTCCCAAAGGTATAAAGTTCTTTGTGGCTTAGCCAAGAGTGACAATATTTTAACTCCCAAAGAAGCGTGTCTTTCAATTCACACCTTAATTGAGGTCATCCCTTGGAGTGGTGTGTGCTCCAAGCAAGCCTCCTAAGAATGGTATGACAAAAGTGAACCAAGTGAGGTGTTTTTAATCACACACACACTTGATTCACACTCACAGTTGTTAATTTCTTTATAGAAAATTGAAATGTGTGTAAAACCATTCAAGCACTTGTTATTTTTAGATCCCAAAGCCAAATGTGTAGGAAGATAGTTGTTCATTTTAACCAAATTTCAATGATGTGACAACAAACAAGATATTATTTTTAAGCCCAAAATCCAAGTGTGTGATCAAACAAGTTGTTCTTTTAAGCCCCAAATTGAAGTGTGTTGACAAGCAATGATTAGAGATGAAAGACGAAATGTGTGCACCTAATTATTTTTGTCCTTAAATATGTTGTAGATGTTGGTTCCAATACTTCTCTAGCTCTTTAGACTCACTGACAAAATCAGAAAATGATTTTATAATGTAGCCATAAAAAAAAGCTCATCAGACAAGGAAAATTGTAATTTCAGATACATGTTTTTAACAAAGCCAAATTCGATTTGATTATTTGAAGACATTATTGATCTGAAAAATAAAAAAATAAAAGAAGAGACCCTTCTAATTTTTTGAGAGATTTCCAAAAATGTAAAGAAGTCAGAAAAATTCCATGTTTTACATGCAGAAATGTGGATTTATGAAAAACCTATAGAAAACAAAGATCGGATTTTTTCACATTGCATTTGACCTTTAAATTAAATCTGTAAAACATAAACCCAAATTATAATTTCAAGATATTTCCAAAAATGTAAATTTGTTTGGAAAATTCACTAATTTGCATCCAGAAACTCAATTTTATGAAAAAACATAAAATCATGATAAATCCTACAAAAATGGTGATAAACCCACATTTTTTTACTGTAGCCTCTTGAGATAAAGCACAAGATTTTGTGAAAATCTTGTAGAAAAATTAGAAGTCGTTTGGAAGATATGAAAAAATGGCAAATCTGCAACAAAAGTTAATGAAACTTGCAAAAAAGCAAGCTAGATGAAACGACTCACATCAGGTTCACCATTGTAGTTAGGGTAAGAATTTAGGGAGAATGCATAAACAAATTATAATGAAACCCTAACAATGCACTTGATGAAGAACAAGATAACATGAAAAATTAAAATAATAAATTCAAATGCAAATCGATCTCCATGCTAAACTTGATTGATCACCATTGCTCTTCTCAACCTCACATGAGAATGCAAGATTTCAAAGGATTGTTGATGGAGGAATGTTGGTTTCTCACAGTTGCAGCAACATAACATTAAGATGAAAATGATAGATAAAAATAGATAGATGAAAGATGATGGATGAAAGATTGTAGATACAATTCGATAGAGTAAGGGTACTTGAAAGCCCATCCATGCAAACATGGCTTGGTTGCAGGTTAATTTATAGGTGAATATGGGAGGATGAAGGGATACAACTTTCATTTTTGTAAGCAGTAGTGGAATTAGAAAGTTGATTATGCAACTTGGGAGAAGAAATGGAAGGTGGATCAAGTTAACTAAATAGGAGAATGGAAAGGGGATCGAGTTAACTTACGAGATGATTTGGAAAGTGATGAAGTCATCTTGAGAGATGATTTAGAAAGTGAATCAAGTCATTTGGGGAAATAATTTAAATAATTTAAAAGATGTGAGAGGATAAGGATTAATTTAAATAAATATGTAATTTATTTAAATTATTTGGGAAATATGGATGAATTAAATAAATAAAATTTATTTAATTAATTGGTTAAAGGATAAATGGATTAATTAAATAAATATAATTTAATTAATTAATTGTATAGAGATTAAATAATAGGGATGATGAAAGGGATTATGTGAGATTTAGAATAAAATGTGTTGTAAGATGTCAAAAGTGAATGTCACAAGATTTGGTCAATTTTAGGTGACTAAAATATCAATTCAAGGACCTCAATTTTTGTAGTGTTGCAATGTTAATTGCAATTGAATTGTAGGAATTTAACATTATACATTGGTTATTTGTATTATTTTTAGTAATTCTATTTGAGTGATATACAATTGAACATTGAAAAGGAAGCAAACTTGTGAAAAAATCAAATTGTTGAGTTTGATGTAACAAGAAAAAAGACTACATAACTGGGTAGTTCCTCCATTCAAATCTCTTTTTTTTAGGTATGTCAAGTCTTTACACATTTTCTTTACATTTTCCTTAATTATATTATGTTCCATTATCATCCTTTATCATAGATGCTTAATACAATGCTTTGATTTTTTTATTATGCATATTCCATGTTCATCATTTTTTGTTTCTTATTAGCACCTCTTGGAACATTATAAACTACACAAGTCCTTAAACTTGCTAATTACATTTTAAACCACATCTATTTGAGGCATTTTGTTAACAAATTGACCTACCTTGTGTATGCTTCCACATTTTGTATACACATTTATGAGAGAAGCTATAACTATGTAATATAATACATCATCTCTCAATACTTTTTTATGGATGTGCATGTACCCCTTTCCAAAGATTCCATTTTGGTATAGGCATGGGGGATGTTGGAAAATTCTTTGGAATTTGGTTTTACACCTAGAAATTGCATTTGCTTGAAATTTTATAAAGCCTTTTCAACAATTCATTTTGTACATATCCTGCAATTGTTATAGTCCACGAGGACATATCTAATTGAGTCATTTTGTCAAATAGTTCATGTGCCTTGTCTATACATTTCTACCAACGAATTTTATCAAACACCATAGACAAGGCAATGAGCATCCAGAGTAAATGCCTCAAAAGAAATTTGGTCTCATGGTGATGTCCATCACCATGAGACCATATTTATTTGAGGAATTTTTTCAAATAGCTCACTACCTTGTCTATGCTACCACATTTTCCATTTTGTGCATATCTTGAAATCATTCCAATCCTTGGCATATCTCTTTGATGCATTTTTTCAAAAAATTCACATGCCTTGTCCATGCTTCCACATTTCTCATACATGTATGCCAAGGGAGTTGCAATTTCTCATACATGTACACCAGGCTTGATTGTGATACAAATAACTATTTTCTATTAGTGTTTGATCCTCCATGAACTGGGTAGAATTTAATAGTGACAAGATTCATCTACAGTCTTTGGCAAGCTAAAAATTGCAGCAACAAGCATCAACACATGCACCATGACAGTCAGAGTATAGCGAAAAACCATAACAAAGGTAACTTGATTATCGTTTCCCTAGCTCTGGGTGAGGCCGATCTCAACCCCAAACCTTTTATAGGGTTATTTCCAATAAATATGAGTAAGTGCCCCTTATCTTTGTCTTATCATGTCATTTTGTATCACCTAGAATGCAAGAAAGTGGAAATATTATTTTTTAGCTATTTCTCTTTACCTAATTTGAAAACTTCATTCAAAAGTTAATGTTGATAATTATCATGTTTTTATATATTTCCAGACTAGATATGATTCTAAGAATGTTGGAAAATCACTGGATGCAGTGCAACCAAAACATCATGGAGGGGGATGAGCCTCTCTTGAAAAAATGATTTTGTTTACTTGCCTATAGATTTCAAGTAGGTTAAGATATCAAATAATAAATTTTCATTGATAATTACAGTTAAATTATTGAGTTTCAAAATCTTTCAACTAATAACTAGATTAACTTGATTTAATTTTGCAAAAATAGATGTAATTCAGGCTATGCATTTGTGAATTTCACATCGGCTAAAGCTACAAGGAATTTATATAAATAATTATACAAGCATCATTGGGTTGAACTTGATTCTAAAAAGATTTGTGAATTTACATATGCCAAACTATAGGTATGTGTGATCTCTACCAAGGATTAATATATATGTTGGCTTAATAACACTTAATCTTTTATTATGTCTTGCAATCATCTACATTGCAACACGAACCTGATACAAGTAGAAAGTACATACATTGGTATAACCTTTCACACTATTGTTGATGATCTGATGACAAGGTCACCGACTCCTTGAAGACCACTTTCGAAATGCTAGGCTTGACTGTGATACAAATAACCAAAGTGTTATTTACCAAACATCTCAATAACCAAATTTGAATTTTAGAATTAGATTTAAATTTTATTTAGAGAGACCTTAGGTTCATATTTATTAAAAGGGAAAGAGATAGACTAAGATATGCATGATAGAATAAGATTGCATGCACTTTCTATGATAGGGAAGAAAATATTTTCTTTTTAATTTAACTTTCGTCATTGTTGTGATTATATTGTTACATGATTGACATGTTTGGGCATATAAACATACCCTATCTTGAAATTTTAATCCAACATTTCTTGTCAAGATTGGGATTATTTACCTTGCTTATGAGGATTAAGATTGTTTACCTTAAAATGGGTCCATTGAGAGTAAATTTCACATATCCCTTCTCCTCATATCTGAACACCTCATATCCAAATATCCTTAACCACCGTTCATAACTAGGCAATGGGAAAATGAGAATGCATAAATGGAGGTACAAGTAGTAGAATGAATGAAATGAAAGAAAAAATCTTCTCTTGAGAAGTTTAGGAAGGTGTGTGTGCAGTATGTGCAATGGGAAAATGATAATGCAAAACTGGAGGTAGCAAGTACTAGAATGTACATGAAATAAAAAAGGAATCTGCTCTATAAACACTTGAAAAGAAACATACCAAAGTGAATGAGATAGATAATGTTTTGAATGAAGAGATTCTTCATGCTCTCAAGAAGTTTCAAGGAAGGTGCTTGTGCAGTATGTGAAATGGGAAAATGGAAATGGAGAAGTGGAAAACCTCAAAAGGTTTTGTATTTGGTAAGAATTTGTGCAGGCAAAGAAAGTGAGAGATGATTCTATAGGTGGATTTGAAAAAAATAAGTCAAAGGTTCTTGAACTTAAAACTTCCATGGAGAACTTAAATTTTATTTAGAGAGCCCTTAGGTTTAGATTTATTTAAGGGAAAGAGAACATACTAGCAATAGCACCTTTGGTGCATTAGGTTGCATGCATATGAAGTATTAACATGATATACCAACATGCCCTAGATTATATTTTTCCTTCTTGCATCCATCCTATAATTTAGTAGATCATTCTGATACTTCAGATGGCCTTAACTATTGCCCCGCAAGTGTTATTGCTAATAACAACTGCAACAAGTTTGTGACAAAGATTAAGTAAAATTTATGTAGGAGAGTTTGGGAGGTATATCAATGTCTTTCTACTCAGATATGCTTGGGGAAAAGGAAATTATTGAAATTTCAGTTGGTTATGTTTCTATCATGCATGTCTCTTAAAGTTGTTTATTGACTATTGTAAGCATGCAATTTTAACTTTTAAAGTTGCATTCTTCTAATTATTGAGTTTGAATTCATGTTTAGAAATAGGATAAATATATATGAAGTTTTTTGTTGGAAAGGTTGATTTGTGGTATCTTAATCTCCAATAATCCAATGCCCTTATGATCTTTAATAAGACTTGCATGCCTTGAGTTTTTGTTTGTGAGACTTAGTTGTTACTTTCCATTTTATTTTGTCAATAGTTTTATGATGTTTCTTTATCTATGACCTTTGGATCTTTTGAAGGTCTTATAATTATGAATTACATGGTGGATTTGAACAAATGAAGTCAAAGATTCTTGAACTTAAGACTTCCATGGAGAAAATACAACTAGAAATAGACGATAAGGAAGAAGTGTTGATGACAGAGCAATTGTCTAAAGCCCAAAGCCAAATATATGAAAAACAAGTTGGAAGATCATGAAAAGGAATACTAGGGAGTGTTAATAGGTAAGAACAATAGAGATGATGAAAAATGTGTGGATGGTCAAGTTGTAAGTGCAAAAACAATAGTTGGAAGTGTTGAAACTAAAGAAAAACAACTGAAGACTAAAATTAACCACTTAGAAAAGGAATTAAAAGATAAGAAGAAAAATTTATCGTCAATGAAAAGGAGGTTAGTCTGCTCTAAAAACACTTTGAGGCTAGTTTTCAATTGATGGAAAATGGGTCAATTGCTTGTAGTGTAAAGTTAAAGTGGTGTAACTTTCATTCTATTCATCATATGACCAAACTGACTATTCCAACATGTTTGAATGAGTGGGTTTATGTTAGGAAAGGTCTTTTTTTGCACCTAAACATGCTAGAATAGTACAAGCTACATTATATTAGCAAAGTCTCTTAAGAGACCAAAGTACAAAGTGACATGAAACTTCAATGAGAAATTACTTGGAAACCATGGCACTTAGAAAGATTTCATCTAAGGCTACAGGATCATGTAGGGCCCATCTACAATAACCTCTGTCAGTTTTTGATAGCTCCAAGTTGTTTTCTAGTGGTGAAGAGTTTCTAGTTGATGGAAAACAAGTTAGTTGCAAAGTGGTGTAACTTTCATTCTATTCATCATAAGACCAAACCAAAAGTTCCAACACGTCTATATGGGTGCTTTTATGGTAGGAAAGGTCTTTTTTTGCACCCAAACATGTCGAAACAGTCTAAGATACATTATACCAGTGAAGTCTCTTAAGAGAACAAAGTGCATAGGGGCAATAAATTTTGACAAGCAATTACTTGGAAACCGTGACACTTATAAACATTTCATCTGAGGCTATGGGATCATGTAAGGCCCCTCTACAATCATTTCTCTCAGTTTTTGATAGCTCCAAGTCATTTTCTCATGGTGAAGAGTTTTCAGTCGATGGAAAATAGGTTAGTTGCATGTACTGTGTAGACACCGAAAAATGTCTTGAATGATATCATACACTCAAATTAGGTATAATAACATCATTTCCTCGTGGAACCCATCCTAATATAGTGCTGAAGTGCGGTTTTTGATTGCTTTTGAACTAAGATTCCTAAGTTTGTAATGACGACCGGTAGACTTGATCTTGGGGATTTTGATTTTGCGTGAGATCATTTAGAGAAGAAGAATATATTTATTGCCACATGGGGGGTGCTAATATAGGTCTTCTGGCCAAAATATCAGCTCTTTGTTCTTCTTTATCTAAGATGGTTGTGAAAATTCTCCATTGATTGGATGTTTCCTTGGTTTCGAAAGATAGGCTTCTCAAACTACTAATAATATATGTTTGTTCTCCCTCAATGAACTAAAATTTTGGTTGAATGATAACACATGTAAGGTTGGGTTGTTGAATGGGAGCGATTGGTCTCCAAATGGTCATGTGGGGTTTAAATTGTCAATTTATCTTGCTTAAGTGAATTTATTTTACAACAAACACTTGCCTTTACAATGGGAATCAACTTAATCCTTCAACAATAGGGCATCTGAAAATCTGAATTTTTTTATTTTTTAAGCAACAATTTTTCATCCGAGGAGCATCAGTCTTTGAACCGAAGCAACATGTACCTCGCTTCAAAGAGGGGGAAAATGTAGACACTGAAAAATGTCTTGAATGATATCATAACTCGAATTAGGTATACTAACATCATTTCCTCTTGGAACACATCCTGATCTTTTTGCTTAATTGATTAAATTAGCCTAGCTATTTAATTAATTGCATCATTTTCATCTATTTAACGTAATTCATTAAATCAAGTTAATTCACCCCCTTGCACGATAGCATTTCATCTCATTAAATTAAATAAATCCCCTAATTGTATGATTAAACATTTCTTAATTAACAATTATCTAATTAATCCAATTCCTCCCACTTGCAAAAGAATATTCCCCCTTTGCAAAATTAAATTTAGTTTTAATTAACTAAATAACCTTTTTTTATCACCCATGAATATTCCAAAGAATATTCTTTCTCCTCCAATCACTTAAAAAGGGAATATTCTCACTTGGCTTCTTGAACAAGCTAAACTTGAAACCTCTTAAGCAAGCTAACTTTTGACCTCTTAAACAAGTCAAAAGTGTGTTTATTTGGAAGGAATGAGAGCCCTTGATTAAGCCTCATCTTGCATTCTCACCTATTGATAAATAATTCATGATCCATGCCTCCCATTTCCTCCATTCTTGACCATTGATTAGCTTTTTCAATATTAACCCTCCATTTCTCATTTGATTTCCTATAAATAAAACACTATTTGGAAACAAATGGATCCATCTTTCAATTGCAAACTTATGTTGTTGAAATCACTCACACTCACACTCATACTTTACTCACATTTAGCATATTTTAGTTCATTTTTAGTTGCATAATAGATTTAAGCTTCCATTAATGGCTTCCATGCATCCATCTTAGCTTGTTTATAAATTAGGGTTTGAATCTTTTATCTTAGAATTAGCTTAGAAATTACATATTTAGATCAATTTTAGCATAAAATCATGTTAATTTAGCTCACATCATGTTCAATTCAACATAAATCATGTTTTCATCTATTTATCACAATAATTTCATCGATTTTCTTCAATAGAATCGATTGAAACAAGCTCACTGATCACAGGATTGGGAAAGGGTTGTTGTTCCACATCAACACGACACTAATTCCAAAACAGGATAAGTTTCAAATGGGGTAGAATAGACATTTCAATGTTTTTTATATTTAGAATGCTTCTTTTCAATAAATTTCTAGTTTATCTTTCATTTGAATGATCTTGTTTAAGATTGAGTATTAGTGGCATGAATATGCTTCAATTCTTCATGGATCAAGCATAATCGACCCATACTAGTATCCTCGATCGACATAGTGTAAATTTTCAAAGTGGTGCAACTTTCATTCTATTCATGGTACAATTGAACCGATAGTTCCAAAAATTCTGAATGGGTGGGTTTATGGTAGGAAAGGTCTTGTTTCACAACCAAACATGTCGGAATAGTCCAAGCTACATTATACTGATGAAGTCTCTTAAGAGACCAAAGTGCAAAGTGGCAAAAAACTTCAACAAGCGATCACTCAAAAATCATGGAACTTAGAAACATTTTGTCTAAGGATTTGGGATCTCATAGGTACCCTCTATAATAAACTCTCTTGGTTTTTCATAGCTCCAAGTTGTTTTCCCATGGTGAAGAGTTTTTAGTTGATAGAAAACAAGTTAGTTACATGTAGTGTAAAGTTGCAAAGTGGTGTAACTTTCATTCTGTTCATCATACAACCAAACCGAATGTTCCAAATATCTGGATGGGTGGGTTTATACTAGGAAAGGTCTCTTTTTGCACCCAAACATGCCAAAACAGTTGGAGATACATTGTACCGGTGAAGTCCCTTAAGAGACCAAAGTGCAAAGGGGTAGAAAACTTTGACAAGAGATTAATCGAAAACCATGGCACTTAGAAACATTCTATTTGAGGCTATAAGATCATGTAGGGCCCCTCTACAATAAACTATCTTGGTTTTTCATAGCTCCAAGTCATTTTTTTGTGGTGAAGAGTTTTCAGTTGATGGAAAACAGGTTAGTTGCATGTAGTGTAAAGTTGAAAAGTGGTGTAACTTTCATTCTATTTGTCATATGATCGAACCAAATATTCCAACATGTCTAGATGGGTGGGTTTATGGTAGGAAAGGTCTTGTTTTGCACCCAAAAATGTCGAAACAGTTCGAGCAAATTTTTCCAACAAAGTCCCTTAAGAGACCAAAGTGCAAAGGGACAAAAAAAATTGACTAGTGATTACTCAAAAACCATGGCACTTAGAAAAATTTTGTCTACGGCTACAAGATCATGTAAGGACCCTCTACAATAACCTCTCTCAGTTTTTGATAGCTTCAATTCATATTCCCATGGTGAAGAGTTTTCAGTTGATGGAAAATAGGCCAGTTACATGTAGTGTAAAGTTGCAAAGTGGTGTAACTTTCGTTCTATTCATCATATGACCAAAAAAAATATTCCAACACATCCAGATGGGTGGGTCTATGCTAGGTAAGGTCTTTTTTCACACCCAAACATGCCAGAACAGTTTGAGCTACATTGTATCGACGAAGTCTCTTAAGAGACCAAAGTGTAAAAGGGCAACAAACTTTGACGAGCGATTAATCATAAATCCTAGCACTTAGAAACATTTTGTATGAGGCTATGAGATCACATAGGGCCCCTTTACAATAACCTTTCTTGGTTTTTGATAGCTCCAAGTCATTTTCCTATGGTGAATTTTTTTTTGATGCCCCAAAAACTATCAGATGCATGTAGTGTAAAGTTGCAAGGTAGGCTACTTTTTGTTTTTTTCTTCGTGGGGCCAAACAGTTAGAACCAATAGGTCTAGGTGGGCACATCTATGCTAGGCATGGTCACTGCCCTTCGTTATAAAAGGTTCATATTCTTTCCTATTCAAAGGGTCACAAGTTTTTGCCTTTGAAAAGTCACAACCAAATTCATATCATCACTATTCGTGAGAACCTAAATTAATTTATTTATAATATTGTCTTCGGCTATATTCTTGATTAAATTATTCAATGATTTAATACATGAAGTATACATATGAATCATGAAGCATACACATGAATAATGGTAAATAGTGAAGTATACACAGGAATCATGAAGCATACACACGAATACACACAATAAATTAAGTATACATAGTAAGCATGAAGCATATACATGAACACATGGTGTATACATAGGAAGCATGAAGCACACATGTGAATACACATAATACTGAAGTATACATAGGAAGCATAAAGCATACACATGAATACATGTAATACATTAAGTATACATAGGAATAATGAATCATACACATGAACACATCAAGTAATCATATGAAGCATTAATCATACACGTGAACACATGAAGTATACACAAGAAGAATGAATCATACAAATGAATGGTAGGATGAAGCATACATGTGGAATGGTAGATGTCTTCCTCAATGATATAAAGCATGAGGCATACACATGAAGCATGGAGCATGGTAGCATGAAGCATGCAAATGAATTCCATCCGTGAAGCATGAAGAATTACTATATCCATATGATTGATTTAATGTTCAATAATCTTACAAGAGAATAATGTTCAAACTTTATTATATATTTACAATTATAGAAAAGAAAAGAGCATGGAAAAAATTGGGATTTTAAATATTTTAAGTAAACCATCTATAAATATCTATTGAAGCATGGATTTATGATGCAAATATGGACATCATCAATAAAAAAGATGTGTGTTAACCAAATAGCCATGTGGGCATACATAAATATATGTCGATATAAGTATAAAATATATACAAAATAGCCATATAGGCTTACAAGAATTCTATATAGGCATACAATGTCAAGTATATGTCCTACAAAATATGTCCAAAAATGCCATATAGGCATACACCAAAAGACCCAAATCAAAAGTCATTGCCCTCTAGGTGAAGAAAACAAGCGAGTGACCTTTGTTTGTTGGGGGGATGGAGATGCATATGACAGTAATCTAATTTGAACTCGAGGTCTACTCCTCCTATTTAATTCCTAATCAAACTTCAATTGTTTCAATAACAAGTAAAAACATTAATATATAGAAAATACATTGTAAAAAATGATATATTTAACAAAATAATCACTTACCGTCACCAAATTATCTATCTCCTCAATTGAAAGATCCGCATGCTCAAGCTCTGACATGGAAAAGTCCTATAGAAACCATCCAAAGAGAAATTAAACTAAAAATCAATAATCATTTCTTTTTTCAATAATAAACAACTATAAGAACAAATGTAATTTGAAATTTAAACTAATTTTCCACATACCCCCATGAGAGCCATTGAGCTATCTATTATGGAAGATACACCACACTCCATTTCCCTATCAACATCAAGAGGTGTTTTTTCTTGCATCATTTGAAAATACAACAACAAATTATTCAATCACGAAAACTAGAATAGTGATGTAGGTCATGGATTATAATGTATGAGATAATCAACAAAAGTTTGAGTACTTATTGAGCTATATAATTCTTACTATTATGCTTACTATTTTCCCTATCCATTGCTTGTTCGAAATTACCTGTTTTAGGATTTTATCCATAGTAGCAAGGTAGTGAACTATTTGATTAAATGTTTTGGCAAAAATGTATGAAAAATGTGATAGCATAGAGAAGGCAATGAACTATTTGAAAAAATGCCTCAAAGAAATGTGGTGAGGCATTTTTTCAAAATAATTCATTTCATTGTCTATGCTATTATGTTGGGATGGGGTGGATGGTATAGTGTAGTATTGGTTATGAGATGGAGGGGGGTCATAACATAAAGAGGGAGGGGTATTTTGATCATGAGGTGCAAAGGATCATTAGGTTAGGTGGAAGGTTTACTTTTAGAACAGATTTCAAGAGCGATCATACAATGGAGTAGAAAAGTTACTTTGATATGGAAACATAAGGATGTAATTAGATGAAGTGGATGAGAGGGGATTGTGAGAGGGGGATGAAGGGATATCTTTCTCTTGAAATGTAAAGACATCATTAGATGAGATGGAAAGGATATGTTGTTCTTGATTGGAAATGGGATCATGAGATGGAAGGGGATCATATGATGGAGGAGAAGGGTTTCCTTTATCTTTATATGGAGGGGAATCTATGTTAGCATGTTTTAGATTAGGAGATGGAAATAGTTCATTTGATATGGATGGTGTGATGAGAGAGGAAGGTTTTATAGACTACTCAACTTGGATAGATGGATTGATAGGGGATTCATAAGATTTAGGGTGTTAGGGTTTATCTTGATGTGGGGGTGATGAAGGTTGATGCATGATATGGGAAGATTGCACCATTTTATTTTTTCATGGTGAAAAATCAACCTTTGCAAAATAGTCCTTGGAGGAAGTTATTATGATAGACATGGGATGAATTTGCTTGGTAATAGTGGGGTGATGTGGATTTTAAGGATGTGGGATATGAACAAGTGGAATAAGAGGTGGAAGATTTCATGGATTGGTAAATTGAGGATGAGGATGAGGACCTTGAAAAGGATTTGGAGGGGAATTTTGGCTAAAGGCTTGGTTTCTATTGTAAAAGGAAGGGGAAGGATACACAAGAGGAGATGGATTGGGATTGGATGAAGGTAGGGAGGATGGAAGCTTAACACTAATGCCAAGGAGAAATATAACCATGTCATCCTTATAATTATGGAAGTAGTAGGTGAGGATAAAATTAGTGGTGGTGGATGGGGATAGTATGGATGGGACTTGAGGGGAGCTTTAGATGGGGGATTGGTGGAAAATTTGAGCATTCTGTCTATTGAAAATAAATTCAAGGTGATCCACAATTATCTCATTATCATCATTGGGATTATATTTAGGTTGGTGAAAAAGTCTATCCTCATCATCACCAATATGGTTTGGGTTGGTTAGAATGGATGAAGCTAGATTAGAATAGATTAGGTTGGATGGAGGATAGATTAGATGGTTAGACATGATGAAGGATTGATTGGAAGAAATATTGACATTGATTTTAAATGGGGGTGGAAATTAGGATGATGGATTAAAAATGAACTTGGGGATTGGAAGAATAGGATCTAAGGATGAAGATGGAGGATGAGATTAGATTTGGGGATCAAATCCAAGACCTTAAAATGATTTTATTTGATTAAAGAGGATTATCACCATGAGACCACATTTCTTTGAGGCATTGTTTCAAGCAACTCACTGCCTTGTCTATGTTATTGCTTACTATTATGCTTTGATATATTTTTTCCAAGCATCCATAGTTTATTTGAAAGCACCTATTTTAGGATTTTAGCCATAGCAGCAAGGAAGTGAACTGTTTGATAAAATGCTTTGGTAAACATGTATGGAAAATATGCTAGCATAAACAAGGCAGTGAGTTGTTTGAAAATAATGGCTCAAAGAAATGTGGTCTCATGGTGATGTAAATCACCATGAGACCACATTTCTTTGAGGATTTTTTTCAAACAACTCATAGCTTTGTCTATGCTATTGGTTACTATTATGCTTTGATAGATATTTTCCAAGCATCCATAACATAGACAAGGTAGTGAACTGTTTGAAAAAATGCCTCAATAAAATTTGGTCTCATGAATTTCCACGAAAATAAAATGCAATTGGAAGTTGCTCCTAGTTATTAGTTATGCAATGCGAACTAATTGCATCACTGCTTATGTTGAATTTCTAAAAAGCTATATTGTAATTGAAATTTTTTCATCTATCACCATCTAGTTATTAGTTATGCAATGTGAAGTAATTCTTTGAGTTTGAAATATGTGCAATGCAATGTAATCAACAAAATGAATATAAAGTACACAAATATATTAAGTACAAATTATTAGTTTTAAACTTTTTATTCTATTACCTAAGTGAAGCTTTGAACTCCACTGCCATTGGGAGGTGTTGTTATGAAATCTCCAAGATTAACCTATTCAACATCCAAAATAAGATATTAGAATACCATTTATATAAAAATGCTATTCACATGTAATATTTATTATTTTTTACTAGTTACATACCTTGGAAATACATGTTGTAGTGTAATACAGAGGTGGCAGACCGCTGAAAACTAAGTGAACGCTATGACCTTGAAATTTCATTACAATCATTAAACTAAATTAGTTAATCTTTCATTTAAAAAATGAAATTTAATAAATTAAATTCAATGAACTTTATAATATTTACTTGAGTATCAAGGTTGAAATCCTCATTCAAGAGGGCATCTATCATCACCAACCGATCAACTACAGATGTAGCCTACACACCTACCTCCTGACTATCGATGGGGTGATAACCACAAGTGGACCCGCAAGCCTGATAAATATGGGGTGCCCGGTGGAACCCTACCCCTCAAAGTCTCCCCTTGTATTGCAGGACTAGCACGCTCTATGATGCTCAGGGTCAAGGAACTAATAGACTACAGTGTCTAGACCTCAATAGTCTCCTTCACAACAAAAGGGGTAGCCACGTGCTCATAAGTTGGTCTAACGAGTTCCCATATTGCTAGTTGATAAGGATCAAGATGTTCCCCTAGTATATCCTATGCAGACCCACCACCTCTACCCTAGAAGTCTCGCATATCAAAACAGTTGGGGATGTTTTTGAGGATAAACTCATAGTACATTTTCCTCAAGAAATATTGTGGGACCGCATTATCGTTGCATGGAGGATGGTCTAAAACCATCAACCACCTCTGCCAAAAATGGTCCTTTATCTCTTGGTGGTTGCACCAATGAATAAGAAACCTCTTGCTTGTAAGGTGTAGAGGTTGATTTGTTTGTGGGTTTTTGAAAAGGGAACACAAGTCAAATTTTGTAAATTTTTCATTTTTGACTTGTGTTTAGGATAGTTTATCTGCAAAATATTATCTGTACTCCTATCTCTTCTCCGCCCAACCACTTAATTGCTTGCTAATTGAATATACATGTGTTAAACTAGCTTCAAGTGATTGTACAAGCATGGTCCTTTGCGAGGTTGAACTTGCAGGATCTTTCAACCTCACAATTAACTCAATTTGTTTTGTTTCAATTTCCCCCAATAATTGTTTTTGAGTTCCAGGAGGATGTTGAGGAATTGTTGGAGGAGTTTGTTGGGGTGGTTTTTCATCAAGTATTTGATCATGAGGTGGAGAAGAATTTTTAGGAGGATGAGGTGAATTATCACCTCCTAAAAATTAAAAAAATTAACATCAAAAACATATTAAATCTACCTATTTAACAACAAATTCACAAAAATAATATTAAAAGCTTACTCCTTTGAGCTCCCCATCGACATGGCGGCATTCTGGCAAAGAATTGGTGAAGAATCGATGAGGAAACGATGGAATTTGGGATCTCAATAATGCAAGCACACTTGGGAAGGGTTTGTAGGCCACATATGGATGAAATAAAATAGTGATATAATGAATTGAAGTTTCTTTTTCTTCTTATAATATGACATAACACACTCGAGTTGTAACGTAGGCGCATTGTAATGTGCTCAAGTTATGGATTTTTTTTAATTTTTTTAAAAGTTGGCCAGTTTTTGGCCCCCCATATTTTTGCACCCACCCATGATGTATTTCCAATCTATGAGAACTTTAACTTCTTCATAGACAATGGTTCTCGGATCAAAAACCTTATATCCAAAATTTCATATTCAATGACCACAATAAAGTTGTTAGATTTGAAGTATCAACTATAAAATTTATTAGTGAAAGAAACGGTCAAGAAAATTCAGAGGTCTTTGACCAAATGAGAGATAAGAAACTTCGATGTAATTCTATAAGCTCTTGTTTAAAAAAACCAATTTGTGATTATCGATGATGCCTTGGAAAAAGGTTAGGCATTATGCTTATTTAGGAAAGGCAAGATTATCAATGCAGTAGAAAGTGGAATATTTATAAATGTGATTCAGAGAATGGTGGGCTTCAGAGGTTTTCAAAGGTACAAAGCACTGATTTTGATCGATCACCTAAACACTCACAAAAATCTCTTTAGTGAAATGTGGTTTCCTTGGCCACAAATACACCAAATAGTGGTTTTAAGACACCAAACTCTTAGTGAACCTATGATACACCTTGGACATCACAATATTGACAGGATTAAGCCAAACAAACTTCTTTAGAACACTTGTTTCTCCATTCTTCCATTGCTCATACCTAAGAGGCTTATTTGCTTGTAACATTTCCTAGAGACAAAAATAGACCCAATTTCCAAATGAGGTGGGATCTCCAAAAACTAAACCCAACTTAAAATACCCTTTTTGGCCCTCTAAAACATATCAGGAAACCAACTATGGTTGTTTTAAAAAGTAACCTCCAAAATTTTGACTAACCTACTATCCTAGAGGCCTAATTTGGCTTGTGTGCAAGAGGGTTTATTGGGTATGTGCAAGATCATGATGAGCCAAAAAGTGGCGATATGTAAGGGATATGATGGCCCATGTGGTTGACAATTTTTTTTTACCCAAAATTTATGAAATGAAAAGGGTTTTTAAAGGAGATTCTCAGCTTTCCAGCAATATAAATTATTCTTTACTTTGAATTTAATAAATAATTATTATTCATTTTCTATTTGAATTACGACTAAAGTCCTGATTGATAGGTTGATTGAAAAACATCTATAGCTTTCAAACGGTATCACATTTTTTGAATCCGAAACATGTGTCACATTCTATGCTTCACATACTATAGGATTAAAAAAAAAATTGAGTTTCATGTAGTTTTGACCAAGTTAAGGTGGTCAAGCATACAAGTTTTTTATTTTAAAAAATAATTGTAATAAAAAATTCACAATTAATTATTTACTTAGAAAAAAATTACAAAAAAAAATGCATCACATCGGGACATGATTCCTCTACTTATATCTAAAATATTATCATTTTATTGTGGTTAGGGTGGTTAGACAGACACCTACTTTTTTTTTCCCTGAAATTTAAGTACCACTACATTGAAATTTCAAATTTTCACCAAATAGATTTAAAAAAAAAACAAAAAAACCTAGTAGTTTAGAAACTGCATTCAATTTGCTATAGATTCTATTCTTACATGAAATAATATAGATAACTTATTCAAATTTTTACGTCAAGTTGCCTAACTCTAATTTTTCTGAATTTTATTGCCACTTAAGGCCATGTTTTTTCCATGATGATCCTGCACATACCCTATTGGTTCCTTGCACTTTTGACCTCCAAAATTCTCATCAAAGGTTTAGATACATGAAATATGGTCTGTACATTCTTATTAAACTATTTCCCACTTTGTTCCAAAGCCTTTTTAACAAACTCTACCCATTACATTAAGCATGAAAATCATGAAAAAACACCTAGGACAACAACAAATTCATGCAATATGCCTTCCCCTACACCTGCAAACACAACCAACTTGAAAATCAAACTAAACCAACCCATTCCACTGATTTACAAAGGTTTTCATCTGTGGAATGGCTGCTTATTCCCTTTTTAGACTCTCAAACCCTTAAAATAAGGGTTTCAGGACAGTTTATAGAAAAATGACTCAAACAAGCTTAAATCTAAATGAAATTTCCTCAAATCAAGTTTATTTAAGAGCTAATAAACTACTATATCGAAGAAAAAAAATAGTATGTCCTGGTGATGTTGTATAGGCCATACAATGCCTGCAGAAATAGGGAAAATGTTGAAATCTGTAGGAAATCAAAGTATTTATTCAAAAATTCTTCAAGATACAACTTTCTCTACCTACTCCTCACCTTCACAAGGATATTTAAACATGTTATAATAGTTATCTTAGCTTCCCCTTCAGTTTCTATTGTCCAACTATTCCTTTTACAAGAGTGATTGTTCATATTCCAACTTTTTGTATTTTTCCAATTTGACAATTTTTGCAAGATTTTTCCTTCTTTTGACAACTTGACCCCACACTTTACTTAGAAACCTATTCAAATGAATTAAATACATTAGAAATGGTCCAAATATGACCTCATTACAACCAAAATACAACCAAATTTCAAATTTTACAAAGTTGCCTCATGGAGGCATGAAATTCGCATGGTGCCCTGCACCATACTCTCGAGATTTTTTTTGCCTCAAGTCCTCTTGAGGATAGTGATGCACAATTGATTCAAGCTTGAAAATATCATTCTTCAACCTCCAAGTAGTCTTTGGACTCACCAACAACAAAAAACTTGCATTTTCCCTTTGTGTTTAACCGGTTCTTCATTGTTGAATGTTGTCGTTCATTTGATGATTGATCCTTGACCTATTCTTCCTTTGAAAATCGTGTTGAACCTGCCTTTTTACATATCATTGAACCTTATCCTACCATTCTAGCAAAATGTTTCTTAATCCATTCTTTCATTTCCAAAATCAACTCATCCTTGACCTTCAAAGAAGCAAAATTGACCACCAACTCAATATCATTTCCCTTCAAAATAAAATTATGTTTCATACCTTTTGTTCCAACATCTCCATAGTTTCAAATGGTTGCATTCTTCATGTGCTCTTCCTTAGACATATATCCATCTCTCTCACTACTTCATCACATAATCTCTCACAACACACTATCCATCTACCCAATAAAGATCCTGGAAGATGCTTCCTCTTCCCTCTCTCTCTCTCTCAGTGGAGGAACTCTCTGTACCTTCTCCCTAGCTTCATCTTTGTTGGAGGAAAGTGATCACAAACCTCTTCCATGTCTATAGCAAACACACCTTCTCATAACTCTCTCTCTTGCAGCTTTAAGATGGACCACAAGCACCTGCAACCAACACACTTCACAATCAACTAAATCAACTAGCTCTGATACCAATTGATGCAGACCATGGTGGGATTCAAAGGTTTTCAAAGATACAAAGCACTGATTTTGACTGATCATCCAAACACTCACAAAACTCTCTTTAGTGAAACATGGTTTCCTTGTCCACAAATACACCAAATAGTGGTTTTAAGACACCAAACTCTTAGTGAACCTCTAATACACTTTGTACATAACAATATTGAAAATATTAAGCTAAAAAAACTTCTTTAGAACTTTGGTTTCTCCATTCTTCCATCGCTCACACCTAAGAGGCCTATTTGCTTGTAACATTTCCCAGAGACAAAAAAAGACCCAATTTCAAAATGAGATGGGATCTCCAAAAAATAAACCTAGTTTCAAATAACCTTTTTGGCCCTCTAAAACATATTAGGAAACCCACTATGGTTGTTTTGAAAAGTAACCTCCAAAATTTTGACTGTCCTAGAGGCCTAATTTGGCTTGTATGCAAGATGGTTTATTGGTTCCTTACACTTATGACCTCCAAACTTCTCACCAAAGATTTAGACACATAAAATATGGTTTTTACATACTTATTAAATTGTTTCCCACTCTATTCCAAATCCTTTTCAACAAACCCTAGCTTCTAGCCATCACATTAAGCATGAAAATCATGAAAAATCACCTAGGACAACAAAAAATTCATGCAACCTGCCTTACCCTACACCTACAAACACAACCAACTTGTATGCAAGATGGTTTATTGGTTCCTTACACTTATGACCTCTAAAATTCTCACCAAAGGTTTAGACACATAAAATATGGTTTTACATACTTATTAAACTATTTCCCACTCTGTTCCAAAGCCTTTTCAACAAACCCTAGCTTCTAGCCATCACATTAAGCATGAAAATCATGAAAAATCACCTAGGACAACAACAAATTCATGCAACCTGCCTTCCCCTGCACTTGAAAACACAACCAACTTGAAAATAAACCTAAACTAACCCATTCCACCGATTTTCAAAGGTTTCCATTGGTGGAATGACTGCTTATTCCCCTTTTAAACTCTCAAACCCTTAAAATGAGGTTTCAGGACAATTTACAGAAAAATTGACTCAAACAAGATTAAATCTCAATGAAATTTCCTCAAATAAAGTTTATTTGAGAGCTAATACACTACTCTATCAAAAACCAATAAATATTATGGCCTAGTGATGTTGTACAGGCCATACAATGCTTATAAAAATAGGGAAAACGTTGAAATCTACAGGAAAACAAAGTATTTATTCAAAAATTCTTCAAGATACAAATTTCTCTACCTACTCCTTGCCTTCACAAGGCTCTTTAAAAAATTTATTATAGTTATCTTAGCTTCCCCTTCAGTTTCTACCATCCAACTATTCCTTTTACAAGAGTGATTGTTCATATTCCAACTTTTTGCATTTTTGCAATTTGACAGTTTTTGCAAGATTTTACATCCTTTGACAACTTGACCCCACACTTTACTTAGAAACCTATTCAAATGACTTAAAATACATTATACATGGTCCAAATATGATCTCATTACAACCAAAATATAACTAAAGTTCAAAATTTATAAAGTTGCAGGGTATGTGCAGGATCATGATGGGCCAAAAAGTGGCAATGAGAAAAAATCACGTTTTGAATTGGCTCAAAAATGCGGAAATGGCCGAGTTGACTTTTCTAGGTTCGGGTGTCAGTACTTCTACTCGAACCAAAAACCAAAGGTAGTTTCCACAAATCGGATATCCGATTTTTGGAAACTATATATAAAAAAACAGCCGACTCTTTAATTTCATTTCTCACAGTTTGACGCGGGCGCAAGAGGAGAAACCCAAATCCGATATCCGATTTGAAAGATATGTATTTGGTTTTTTTGATCTTGTAATTGATTTTTCAATAGATTTTGTTAAGTTTAAGTAGGTTTTATTAAAAAAAATTCAAAAATACGGTTTTCTATTGATTTTTTTAAAAAACTAGAGTTTACATTGATTTTTTATTAAAACTTAATGTTTTGAAATGGATCTTGATTAAAAATTAGTGTTGTTGATGTATTTTTATCAAAAATAAGAGTTTGTTATTGATTTTTGTGAAAAAGTATGGTTTTTTTTTGGATTTTTATTAAAAACTAGGGTTTTTTACAATAATTTCATTTATATTGTGTAATTTAAATTAGTTTAATTAGTTTTTAACTTTAATCGGGTATTATGGCTGCGAATGTAAATCCACAAATGCCAAATGCTCCACCACCTCCACAACCAAATGCTCCACCACCTCCGCAACCACCAATTGAAGACTTAATTGGTAAAAAATTGGGGCAATTGAGGGGCATTTGTGAAATTTATCAAACAATGCCTCGATTGAGAGATATGACAAACACATTGAAGGAAATAATTAAAAATATAGAAACTCTCTCCACCCAACATAATTCCTTTTATTCGTGGCGAGAAGACATGAGGGAATATTATCAATGCGGATTGTCTTACGATGATGTGAAAGATCTTCAAATAACCAAAGCCCAAATAGCCTCTTTATTCATTGACCCCCGCACCGGTTTGCCAGTGAATGTTAATAAAACAAAACTTTCCATAAAATGGTGCATGCATAGGGACATTGTAGCTAACTTTTGGGATCATTGGTGTATGGTTTTTGATAAACCACCGAACAATAATTCTGACATACCATTTTACTTTATTAAAAAATTATATGCTGAGTTTGTGTTAGGGCATCATGTCAATTACTTTGACATTAAACCCTTCTAGGGCACCGGTGGAGGTATACCCCAGGATAGACCAGGGGCAGTTAGAGTAGTCTCGCGCCCAAATGTTCCCCTTCCTCCCCCACCTCCAATATATCATCCAAAGATTATCGAGGATGCATCCACACAGACTATTCAGGCTATTCACTCTTTGAGTGGTCATTTGGTCTCGCATGGTTCTACAGTAGCTCAGCCACATTTTGGTTATGTTGGCGAAAGCTCGAGTGCTACTGCATCATCCTCCTCAGGTCCACATATTTGTGTGCCACATGCTTGCACAATGTGCCGCTAGATATGCTTGGGTCCTCTTGTACAGCCCGCTGAGCATCCCTTGGACACTTCTGATTATGACCTCCATGATGTAGACATTATAGATTAGTCGCAAGGGAGTGGAGCGCACCCTACAGATTCCTCTCTTACTAGAGAGGGAGATGTTGGAATAGTGACACAGGTAAGAGTTAAGTTATAATTTCATAACTTGCATTTGTTTTTAAATGAATATTAATAAGAGATAGTATCAAGTACTAATATTTATTTACATGGTCTATTTAACAGTTGATGTCTGAGGAGGAGCTCACACGGGTGACTAATAGCACCCTTAGGGCCATTTCATTTGGCTTGGACACACACGTAGTATATATTTTCGCACTCACTCATTTATATTTTATATTATATACTTGCTTGTCATTAATGAAATTATATAATAGCTTATATGTTTATCTTGTTTTCCTCCTGTAGGAAATACCCAGTGTGAGTGAGGTGTGGCCTCATCCAGACTATGGAGGCGTAAATCTAGATAAGGGGAAGGTAATTGAACTCAAATTGGATTGAATTAAGATTTTTAAGATCTTATATTGATTATACATACGTCGATATAGATTGGTAGTTTCATGTGTACTTGTCAATTTTATTTACAGGCAATTATGAGCTTTACAAATATGTTGACAAGGGACACACTACCTAAAGGAGTAGTTATTGGAACACCTCAAAGAGGAGGTGTCGAAACAGCTGAAGGAGATAAAGAAAAAGATCAACCTAAAGAGGTACATGTGTTTATTTTATTTTGTGTTTGGTAAATAAGTTCTTATTACCAATAATCATATGCTAACTTGGATCAATTTTATGTTTTTGTTCACATATATAGATTGGCATTTCAAAAGTTGATTTGGTATATTCTAGGACTCTTGACCCTTTGAAGAGACGTATATTTCAGGTAATCAAGATTTCAATTTTAGAGTTCAATTAAAAATCAATGTATATTGATTTTGATTTTAATTATTCGATTTTAAATTATATAGGGGTGATCCCACAAAGCTGGTTTACAATTTCTGAAAGGAACTGATTTTTGCTGAAATCACATATATTTAGAAAATATAATGATTTAAGCCTTTAAAAGTTCCATTTTAAGGATTCCAATTGAAGAGGGTTTGATCAAACCACCTTAGATCAAACCCCCTTGGATATAACCTCACTAGTTTTAAACCATACCTATAAATGAGTCTCCTTTACACCTATCAAAATGTTGATAAAAAATCACTTTTGATTTACCTTTTGGGGGATCAAATGAATTCATTTAAAATTTATTTGAAATTATTATGGTAATCCTCGAAATGATCTATCCGACGAATATAATTTTAATATGTTTTGGTTTTATTGTGTATGCATTTTTTTAGTTTTATTAAACATAGGTTTTTCACCGAAAATCAAGCTCTTTGTTTTGGACATGTGGAAAAATAAAAAATTATCAATTTTTTTTTAAAAAAATACATTCGTGCTAGATATTGATGTCCTTGATCCATTAAAAAAAAAAATTGAATTTTGATACATACATAAAATGTTATGTTGTATAGAGTCTGCCTATGTTTGAATTGCAATTGGTTTGACATTGAAACTCTATTAAGGAAAAAATATTCAATAAAACACTATGAGACCAAATGAAAGTGCTGGATATCGTAGTTACAAATCTAAATTCGAAAAAAATAGAATTTTATCCTTCATACAAAAAAAGTTATGTTGTATACGGTAAGCGTCACTTTTTAAAAATGTTGTTTTCTGAAAAAACCAGTTCTCGTGGGAGATGGAAAATGAAGTGCAATATTATTCCAAAAAAATTGAAAAAAATATTTTTAGAATCTACAGACAATATGTGATGAGACTCTAGTTTGCATCATCTTCAAATTCCTCACGGTTTAGCCGCTGTAGGTGTCTGAATGTGAAAATTTAGTTCAAAATAATAATTTTAGTGTCCAGTTTGGCCAAAAATTGCAAACCACTATTGTGGGATCAACCATAGTATAACTAATCTCAATTGTGCTTTGAATTTTTCTTGTGCAGCTACCTTTAGAGCCAACGAGTGCTTCAAAGAGGCTCCATTTTGATGATCCACCAGTAGTTTAGGATGAGATAGACATTTTGGCATGTAAATTTTGAATACATATTGAGATGGCATATGCCACATTTTGTAAAACTTTGTTTGAGTTGGCGTCGATGCCATTTTTGTATATGGACATACACTTGATTATTGGATAATTTGATATATAGAAGTTGACAATCGAAATTTAATTTATTCCTCATGTGCATGATTAAACTCTTTGAAAATTTTATCTTGAGCAATGGTTAAATATCAATGTACAATAGCTTAAAACTGAATGGTTATATTATGTAGTTTATATTTATATCGCTGATTACATTGCATTACACATCTTTCAAACTCAAATCATTAATTCACATTGCATAACTAACAACTAGATGTTCATAGATGAAAATTTTTCAATTACAATATAGTTCTTACAAAGTCAACCTAAGCAGTTATGCAATTACTTCACATTGCATAACTAAAAACTATGAGCAGTTGTCAATTGCATTTGTTTGTAATTGAATTCTATGAGACCACATTTCTTTGAAGTTTTTTTTCAAATAGTCCACTGCCTTGTCTATGCTACCACATTTTTCATACATGATAGCGATCACATTAAGTTGTAATAAATTAAATGATAGCCTATGGCTATTTAATTTATACTCATTTTATTTAAATGGATGAGGCCGACCTTCCTTGATATTATTTTGTAATTTATTATTTTCAAGAGAGGCCGACCACCTTGAAGAGTCACCTTATTTTGTATAAATACGAGGTGATGTTTGTTCATTTCCTCAATCAAGTTCATTCAACATAATTTGCAATCCAAGCAAATATTTGCACTTGAGCAGCAACGCTTCATCTTGCAGCAGCAGGCTGATTTCAACGAGAAGCATATTCGATTGTATCTTTGCATCTATGAGAGGTGCTATTATTCATTGTATCAAATTCAACCATGAGTTGGGCCTGAGTTGTAAGCAAATTTATTGTTGTGTTTATTGTCTTATGTGTTTCATTTTTTGAGTGCTTTTAGTTGTATTATCTGATCTCTAAGTTGAAATGGTCATATTGCTGATGACAAAGATTTGACCATGTTGGCTCTTAATGGTCTTCCTTCATCTTGGGTGTCTTACATTCAAGGAATCAACGTGAGATCGAAACT
The DNA here is from genome assembly GCA_007115665.2 of Sequoiadendron giganteum. Taxonomy (NCBI): domain Eukaryota; kingdom Viridiplantae; phylum Streptophyta; class Pinopsida; order Cupressales; family Cupressaceae; genus Sequoiadendron; species Sequoiadendron giganteum. The sequence goes on along the minus strand of CM021100.1, from coordinate 394,782,822 downwards.
TCCCAAGTTTGATCGGTTGAGGGCTTACTATATTCAAGGGGAGTCAAGGTTGGTTGCGAGAGGTATTGGACGAAACCCTACAAATGAAGACATTCATGTTCTTTCCGCTCAATCCTCGAAGAAGGAAGGAAAAGGAGGAAAGAAAATATGCTTCAAGAGGAATGGAGATAAAGGGTTAGATGGTGCTCCTGCATTCAAAAAGAAGTGGGACCTCTATCGTGTTTACTGGGATACAATTTGCTCAAAGTCAGTCAACTTGGATTTAACATTGGTAGCTCTGCAAACCTATTCAAAATAGAGTGATCTGAAGAGGACATCCCTAAATCTCGAACTCGTATGACTCAATGGACTATTCCAACATGTTTGGATGGGTACGTTTATGCTAGGTATGGTTCTCTTTTGCACCCAAATACGTCAAATCGCTCTGAGCTGCATTTGAGCGGCGTTTTCCCTTAAGAGTCCAAAGTGCTAAAAGGCGGCAAACTTTGACGGACTATTTATCGGAAACCGTGATGCTTACAGACTCTTCGTCTGAGGATATGGGATCGTGTTGAGACCATCTAATATAACCTCTCTCAATTTTTTCTATCTCAAAGGCGTTTTCCCATGGTGCTGAGTTTTCAGTTGAGAGAAAAAGTTGCCAAATGCAAGCAGTGTAAAGTTGCAAAGTGGTGCAAGTTTCATTCTCGAACTCGTACGACCCAAAAAATTGTTCCAACACATCCGGATGGGTACGTTTATGCTAGGTATGGTTCTCTCTTGCACCCAAATACGTCGAATCGCTCTGAGCTGCATCAGAGCGACGTTTTCCCTTAAGAGTCCAAAGTGCTAAAAGGAAGCAAACTTTGACGGACTATTTCTCAGAAACCATGATGCTTACAGACTCTTCGCTTGAGGATATGGGATCGTGTTGAGACCATCTACAATAACCTCTCTCAATTTTTTCTATCTCGAAGGCGTTTTCCCGTGGTACTGAGTTTTCAATTGAGGGAAAAGTTGCCAAATGCAAGCAGTGTAAAGTTGCAAAGTGGTGCAACTTTCATTCTCGAACTCGTACGACCCAACGGACTGTTCCAACACGTCCAGATGGGTACATTTACGCTAGGTATGGTTCTCTCTTGCACCCAAATACGTCGAATCGCTTCGAGCTGCATTGGAGCGGTGTTTTCCCTTAAGAGTCCAAAGTGCTAAAAGGCAGCAAACTTTGACGAACTATTTCTTGAAAACCATGATGCTTATAGACTCTTTGTTTGAGGATATGGGATCATGTTGAGACCATATACAATAAACTCTCTCGGTTTTTGCTATCTCAAAGGCGTTTTCTCGTGGTGCTGAGTTTTCAATTGAAGGAAAAGTTGTCAAATGCAAGCAGTGTAATGTTACAAAGTGGTGCAACTTTCATTCTTGAACTCGTTCGACCCAACGGACTGTTCCAACACATCTAGATTGGTATGTTTACACTAGGTATGGTTCTCTCTTGCACCCAAATATATCGAATCACTCCAAGCTGCATTGGAGCAGCGTTTTCCCTTAAGAGTCCAAAGTGCTAAAAGGAAGCAAACCTTGACGGACTATTTCTCAGAAACCATGATGCTTACAGACTCTTCGCTTGAGGATACGGGATCGTGTTGAGACCATCTACAATAAAATCTCTCAATTTTTTCTATCTCGAAGGCGTTTTCCCGTGGTAGTGAGTTTTCAATTGAGGGAAAAGTTGCCAAATGCAAGCAGTGTAAAGTTGCAAAGTGGTGCAACTTTCATTCTCGAACTCGTACGACCCAATGGACTGTTCCAACACGTCCGGATGGGTATGTTTACACTAGGTATGGTTCTCTCTTGCACCCAAATACGTCGAATTGCTCCGAGCTGCATCAGAGCGGTATTTTCCCTTAAGAGTCCAAAGTGCTAAAAGAAAGCAAACTTTGACGGACTATTTCTCAGAAACCGTGATACTTCCAGACTCTTCTTCTAAGGATATGGGATCGTGTTGAGACCATCTACAATAACCTCTCTCAGTTTTTTCTATCTCGAAGGCGTTTTCCCGTGGTGCTAATTTTTCAGTTGAGGGAAAAGTTGCCAAATGCAAGCAATGTAAAGTTGCAAAGTGGTGCAACTTTCATTCTCGATCTCGTATGACCCAATGGACTGTTCCAACATGTCCGGATGGGTACGTTTACACTAGGTATGGTTCTCTCTTGCACCCAAATACATCGAATCACTTCGAGCTACATTGGAGCGGCGTTTTCCCTTAAGAGTCCAAAGTGCTAAAAGGTAGCAAACTTTGACGGACTATTTCTCAGAAATTGTGATGCCTACAAACTCTTCGTTTGAGGATATGGAATCGTGTTGAGACCATATACACTAACCTCTCTCGGTTTTTGCTATCTCGAAGGCGTTTAACTGTGGTGTTGAGTTTTCAATTGAAGGAAAAGTTGCAAAGTGGTGCAACTTTCATTCTCGAACTCGTACAACCCAAAAAATTGTTCCAACACGTCCGGATGGGTACGTTTATGCTAGGTATGGTTCTCTCTTGCACCCAAATACGTCGAATTGCTTCGAGCTGCATCAGAGCGACATTTTCCCTTAAGAGTCCAAAGTGCTAAAAGAAAGCAAACTTTGATGGAATATTTCTCAGAAACCGTGATGCTTACAGACTCTTCGTCTGAGGATATGGGATCGTGTTGAGACCATCTACAATAACCTCTCTCAGTTTTTTCTATCTCGAAGGCGTTTTCCCATGGTGCTGAGTTTTCAGTTGAGGGAAAAGTTGCCAAATGCAAGCAGTGTAAAGTTGCAAAGTGGTGCAACTTTCATTCTCGAACTCGTACGACCCAAAAAATTGTTCCAACACGTCCGGATGGGTACGTTTATGCTAGGTATGGTTCTCTCTTGCACCCAAATACGTCGAATCGCTCTGAGCTGCATTGGAGCGGCGTTTTCCCTTAAGAGTCCAAAGTGCTAAAAGGAAGCAAACTTTGACGGACTATTTCTCGGAAACCATGATGCTTACAGACTCTTCGTTTGAGGTATGGGATCATGTTGAGACCATCTACAATAACCTCTCTCAATTTTTTCTATTTCGAAGGCTTTTTCCCATGGTGCTGAGTTTTCAATTGAGGGAAAAGTTGCTAAATGCAAGCAGTGTAAAGTTACAAAGTGGTGCAACTTTCATTCTTGAACTCGTACGACCCAATGAACTGTTCCAACACATCTGAATGGGTACTTTTATGCTAGGTATGGTTCTTTCTTGCAGCCAAATACGTCGAATCGCTCTGAGCTGCATTGGAGCGACGTTTTCCCTTAAGAGTCCAAAGTGCTAAAAGACAAAAAATTTTGATGGACTATTTCTCGCAAACCGTGATGCTTACAGACTCTTCATTTGAGTATATGGGATCATGTTGAGACCATCTACAATAACCTCTCTCGGTTTTTGTTATCTCGAAGGATTTTTCCCGTGGTGCTGAGTTTTCAATTGAGGGAAAAATTGCCAAATGCAAGCAGTGTAAAGTTGCAAAGTGGTGCAACTTTCATTCTCAAACTCGTACGACCCAACAGACTATTCTAACACGTTCGGATGGGTACCTTTATGCTAGTTATGGTTCTCTCTTGCACCCAAATACATCGAATTGCTCCGAGCTGCATTGGAGCGACGTTTTCCCTTAAGAGTCCAAAGTGCTAAAAAGCAGCAAACTTTGACGGACTATTTCTCGGAAACCGTGATGCTTACAGACTCTTCATTTGAGGATATGGGATTGTGTTGAGACCATCTACAATAACCTCTCTCGGTTTTTGCTATCTTGAAGGCGTTTTCCCATGGTGCTGAGTTTTCAGTTGAGGGAAAAGTTGTCAAATGCAAGTAGTGTAATGTTACAAAGTGGTGCAACTTTCATTCTCGAACTCGTACGACCCAACAGACTATTGCAACATGTCCATATGGGTACGTTTACGCTAGGTATGGTTCTCTCTTGCACCCAAATACGTCGAATCGCTCCGAGCTGCATTGGAGCAGTGTTTTCCCTTAAGAGTCCAAAGTGCTAAAAGGTAGCAAACTTTGACGGACTATTTCTCAGAAACTGTGATGCTTACAAACTCTTTGTTTGATGATATGGGATCGTGTTGAGACCATCTACAATAACCTCTCTCAGTTTTTTCTATCTTGAAGGTGTTTTCTCGTGGTGATGAGTTTTCAGTTTAGGGAAAAGTTGCCAAATGCAAGCAATGTAAAGTTGCAAAGTGGTGCAACTTTCATTCTCGAACTCATACGACCCAACGAACTGTTCCAACACATCCGGATGGGTATGTTTACGCTAGGTATGGTTCTCTCTTTCACCCAAATACGTCGAATCGCTCCGAGCTGCATCGGAGCGACGTTTTCCCTTAAGAGTCCAAAGTGCTAATGTTAATGAAATGTGAGAGCAAAAATATTTAAGGTTGGATCAAGATTCTGCAAGTCCTAGCTCTTTCCCAATCAACTTGAATCAATTACATGGAAAATGAAATTCACAATGAACTTTTTACTTTTTTGTTTTTTGAAAAAGTGGCAAGCCACTGTAATTTGTTATATATAAATAGGAGATATTGCAAAACCTGGTTCAAACAAGCATATCGACAGGAAAGAACCAGGAAGAAAACCTCTGGTTGTAGCTCGATTAAGTACAATGGCAGACATTTGAACCGTATTTCAAAAAACATCACTGGATATAGATTATGCCTATACACAGTTATGACCTTTTTACATTGTTTCACATTTCAAAATTCAATTTTTACAAAATTTTCCTATTTGAGGCATTCAAGGCATAGTCTTCCACAAGAGTAGTATGTTGTCATTTTTGAGTGACAAGCACCTGTACAAACCATCAAGGTAGCAGTTAAACTACATACAATAGAAAATATGCTTAGAATAACCAATTGATATTATTGTAATTTGTCACATACCTCTCTGAAAGGATCAGAGTTGCCTATTGATGCAGCAGATTCATGAGCAATCGTGCCAGGAATATCACAAAATTTTTCAAATGATAAATCTATATTGTAACAACAAAAAATATGCTTAGACTAACAAATCCATATTAATCTAAACATACTAAATGATGATGAATTGGTAATGCAAACTATAAAAGATGCTTTGAATAACCAATCTATATTAAAGTAATATGTCGCAAACCTCTTTGAAAGGATCAGAGTTGGCTAATGTTGCAACAGGTCCATGATCAATCGTGCCAAGAATATCACAAAATTTGTCAAATGATATATCTATATTGTCACAAGAAAAAAAAGGCTTAAGAATTGTACCCTCCTCAACCAACCAAAAGAATTTGTGCACTGTTGAATCAAGTGTCCCTCCTTGTGACAATGTTGAACTACACCAATCAACAATAGAACGTGCATCACTGAATTTTGTTCCTGAAATATTCAATTGCTCCTTAACTAGAGCTCTTTTTACACATGTACCTGCTCCATCATGCTCCCCTTTCCCATGCCCAGCTTCAAAAAAACTCCAAATATTAGGTACACCCCTCTCTACATGCATTCTACTCAACCAATAAAACATACGAGCATTCTTGAATTGAACTGTACAGTTATCTGACCAAATGAGATGTCGGCCTAGTGCTATATCATGCTCCTGCAAGAACTCAAAAAAATTCTCGAAACAATGTTGGACATACTCGGATGAGTGAGATCTATCATCACTCATATAAAAATGATACTCTCTGATTATCTTTCGATCCTCCTCTGTACTATCAGGTGCATGTCTAAACGTTATGTGGACAAAAATAGCAATTTGAATGGAATTGTAATACTGAGATTGTACCTCATTTTGTGGTTGCAATGTGTAGTTTTCAGCAAAATCAACCACTGATATAATAGTGCCAATCGAAAAAGAGTCCTTACATATCCTAAATTGTTGATCCAACCACTGAGACCTATGACTATGCCTTGCATATTTTTAGAAAAGATTGTCCTTAAAATCTAAAATAAAATCAGCAACATTGCATTCTTTTGTAACCAACTCGCATCTAGAACCTTCACCTCCACTCTGCAAAGTATATTTGACTATCTCATATCTCTTTTTCTCAACAAGATTCTTTCCAAATTCATGTTCTAAACCCTCATGAAAATATTGAACAAACTTTGACAAGCCACCACATTGTGAGCACTTCGCATTTAAACAATCATTTCTATAGAAAAAGGAACCATCATCCCTAGAACATAAAAATAGATCTAGCAAGTCCCTTGATGATTTTAGAAGATGCATTGCACCACACTCCTGCAACATTTCATTAGTATGCAAAGTAGAACGGATATAGCATAATAGTTCATGGTACATTGAAAACTCCACATGGTATTTGCAACAACAAGTATTATGAATCTTAAGAGGCACACAATAGAATGGCTTTAAACCTTCAAAAGCTCTTTATGAGATTTCCATATTTGGATGTGTTTGATTAAATTTGTTGAACAACATTGTTTGGCTTGATTCCAAGAAATGTTTAGGATGCGGTGTACGGTCTCGACTACCAATTCTTAACTTTAAAACATCCTTTGCATTGGGTGATACTCTAGAGTTATCATGCCAAAATTGCTGAATTGCCTGCTTTACATTATCGGTTAGCTTCTTATCAACATGTGTAAGCCTTTCGGAAAAATCCCATGTATCATTTTGAAGAGGATCATCTATTCTTTCTCTTCTTGCAAGTGCTCTATCCAAAGTTTTACGATTTAAGTCAAAATCAATATAAGTTTGTCTCATAAAGCGAGCCTTTTTCAATTGATGGCTTACTAGGGCGATGGTAATGACTCTCCGAGCAGCTCTCTTATCTTTTTCCTTGTTATTTTTTCCAATAGAATTGAGAGCATTAAAAATATTTTTGACAATAATAGAATTTTTTTCGGTCCTCTTGCTCAGACGAATCTTCAATTTGGCTAGCAAAGGTCTCATCTTTTGCATCTTTAGCAATTGTACAAAAAGTTGGCATTTCTCGGTCAATGTCTTATCGCTAAAATATTGGTTGAAAAGTATTCTAGCCCACAACCGAATAGTTCGTGTTGACCTCTTGCCTTCAAAATTGTTTATAATGTTATCATCAATTTCAACTAGCCATTTAGGGGTCCTTGAAGGTCTTGAATTTGGAATACCTCTTTCTTCCACACAAGGTTCTTCATTTCTCGTGTAATCTGGTGAAACATAATTTACACTTGCTTCAATATTATGTTCAACATCTTCATTTCCAACATTTTCACCTTGAAGATTTTCAATATCAATTTGAACAATTTCATTCCCAATTTCAATATCATGTTCAACATCTTCAATTCCAACATTTTCATTATCAATTTCAATATTTTCATTCCCAATTTCAATATCATATTCAACATCTTCAATTCCAATATTTTCATTATCAATTTCAAAATTTTCATTCCCAATTTCAATATCATGTTCAACATCTTCAATTCCAACATTTTTACCTTGAAAATTTTCAATATCAATTTGAACATTTTCATACCCAATTTCAATATCATGTTCTACATTTTCACCTTGAACATATTCAATTTCCTTTTCACTTGAAAGACCATAGGGCTTAGGTTCACCAATATTTAACATACCTTGTCTTTTCTTTCTATGACCTTCTCTATGTCTTTGTCTATATCCTTCAATTTGTTCTTTTGTCAGCTTTCTCTTACGTTTTTGCTTCTGACGACTGTTGCTCCCCATTATACCAAATAAAAGATGCTAAAAAATCATTATGTATGACAAATTCGAGTACATAAATCTCCAAAAAGTTTATCTTTGTCTCTTCTTG
>CM021100.1:394666247-394774923 GCA_007115665.2 Sequoiadendron giganteum | reverse complement strand
AATAATATAGATAACTTATTCAAATTTTTATGTCAAGTTGCCCAACTCTAATTTTCTGAATTTTCATTGCCACTTAAGGACCTGTTTTTTCCATGATGATCCTGCACATACCCTGCCTCATGGAGGCATGAAATTCACATGGTGCCCTGCACCAAAATGAAACCATGCTTCATATGATTTGAGCTATCAGAAATCGTTCATGCTTGGTAACTATGTATGCATTAATTTGTTGGATAAATTTTTGGAGTTAATAACAAACCAACATGGTCTAAAAATAATTGTTACTCAGACAATTTAAATGCTCGTTAGAGGAAAAGGCTTGAGTTGGAATCAGACTGTCTTTGAAATTATTTATTTAAAGGGTAAGAAAAACCAATTTGTGGATGCCCCAATGCCGAAAGATATATATCTCCTTGACAATACTTATTCATTATATTTTTAAGAATCAAATATGACATAAGTCTAAGGAAAATATTTCATTAATTTGAACGGACTATTAAGAATTAGAGGAAGAACCTAAATACCAAACTCTAAGGAGTTAGGGAATAAGATGTGATATGAAGTTTAATTGGTGCCATATTATTTAGGGCAATCAAGAATGAAAAAATTATTGACTAATGTGAAATCACTATAATCATGGAAAGAAATGGAGAGATGTTGAAAGGTTTGTAGCAAGTAGTCTAGAGTACTAGAGGGTGAAGACAAGATGTCATCACTTGGTAGGACTTTTATATTCTCATGAAATTCCAGAGAGGAAGTGGAAACCCATTAGTATAGTTTTGATCTTCCTATGTCAAGGATTTAGCATATAATGTTATTTGGTAATGGTGGACAAGCTCACCAAGGTAGCCAATTTCATATTGGAAAATTTTGATAGGTGGTACTAGTCATAACCGCAAATTTGTGTAAATTAGTGTTTGATAGCATGGTGTTCTTGAGAAGGTTATTGAAAGGTGGAAATTATGTTCCCTTTTTACCTTTTAGGGTTTAAGGCCAAAAGGGGTAATTTTCTCTAACTTTCACTCAAGAACAAACCCTTGAGATCTCTAAAGAGGAAGAGATATTGCAAGAGTGTTGTCCTAGGGATTGAATATGATCTATTGAGGGGTTCACCACCAAGTTTAGACTTGGAAAAGAAAATGAAATGTAAGATGTAATGAAAAACCCTAGTTGAATACAAACTAACTCTAAATGATCTAGAAAGATGAAGGAAATGTGACAGAAAAGTTCTATAAAACAAAAAGTGTGCACCTAGAAATTGGAAATGGCTGAATGGAGGTTTGAATCACTAAAGAAACTACTGCCAAAGTTGATTGGGACTCATTCACCAAGTTGGGCGAATTAGACCTATTTTGGGGAAACTGTGACATAACAAAAATCTACCAAAAGGGTATCTAAATTTGCAAAATCCTAAAAATGTATTGGAACTGGGACTCATTCGCCAAAAGTGGTGAATCAGTCCAGTTGGGATGTTTTGAAAAATTTCAAAGCTAATTCTTCTCTTCCTTGTGTATTATGGTTTTCTTGACCGATTTCTGGATCTGAATCTTTGATTTACAATCTGTAGGTGATCTCCAATGTTCTCCAAGGCTTGATGACAACTTTGAAAACTTTGATCACTTGACAACTTTTCTCTAATCTTGCTCCTTAGGAAATTTGCAATTTAGCCTTGCAAGTCACACACAAAGGAGAGGGAAAAATGTTGTGGGGTTAGTGGATAGGGGGTTGCCTTTGTCAAACCTCTTGTTGGAAATCAATCCTTGAAATGAAATCAAATATGGAAGGAGAACGATGAATGAACAAGATATGATGCTACAACTCACCAAACCCTAGTAATAAGGTGTTGTGAATATGCTTGAAATCGCTACAATGGATGTGGTTCTTGAATCTTGCTTGATTGATGTTGATATTTCTTGAAACACTTGCTTGAATCATAAACTCTACATCACAATTGTTAGCACAATAACAAACATGATATATGGAATCCTTGACATGATACTTGATGCTTGAATGCTACTCTAAAACACTTGATAATCTACCCTTGAATGCTCTTGTGAGTGCTTAATGATCTTATGAATGTTGGGTCACTTGATTGCTTGTTAGATTGCTAGGTGTGAATATGAGAGAAAAAAACTTGTATTTATACTCAATTATGCAAGAATTCTCGAAATTACAACACTACAAGTTGACATCAGATCTAGGAGAATAAAATCCTACGAGAAATTTGAATTAAATTTGATTTTGGGCCACATGGGACTCATTCACCCAAGGTGGCAAATAATTTCCATCAAACATAATGTATGGGACCAAAAACCAAAAGTGCATAGAAATGTGTGAAAACTGGTTTGAGGCCAAAAGATCCAAGTGGGACCCATTCACCCAAGGTGGAAGATGAGTCCTAGATCCCTAAATCTAGGCCACACAAGCCAAAAATACCTGAACTATAGTTGGTTAATGATTGGTATTGGGATTATCCTTGAAAAGATGCAATAAATGAGGCTTGTGGATGCAAAATAGGGCCAATTAAAGCATAGGAAAGCCCAATTATTAATGGAAAGCCTAGAAAAGTGTGAAAGTGTGTTACAACACTTTACAACACTCTAAATAAGGCAAGATTAAGGTTGATTTTGATTAAAAATAGGTTTATTATGCTTAGTTATTTGATAAAACCCTAGAAAAGTGTGAAAGTGAGTTACAACACTTCACAACACTTTAGCAAGGTACCATTAAAATCCATTAGTTCACAAGGGCCCAAGACCTAATTCAGATGTGTCATCCACATTAAAACACTAAATCAAGGCAAGATTAAGCCAAAATCCACAAGGAGAGCCCAAACAAGTGTGAAAATGTAAAGGGGTACATTTTTCTACACTACAGTTATCTCAGATAGGAATGTACACAAGTAACTATAAGGTTTTGTGTAAACCATAATCACCTTGTTGAAAATTTAATTGAATATAATCTCAGATTATCACCTTGAGACAGTTAGTCAGATGAAAAGGGTAAACCAAGTCCTGATGAATTTGTAGGATGTTATTATTACAATAATTTCTATCATTTTGTAGAAAAAAATTGAACCATTTGAAAACATTATATGGAAGGAAGGGTTGAATTCCTGTAAGATGGGATAAACTAGGAAATAGGATTAGCCTTAGTCCAAAAACATTGTCAGAAATGGAAAAGTAGATCAGGATGATCAAAGAAAGAAATAAGCAGAGAAGAATGATAGGTAGGAAAACTTTGTTGATACGAATCACAAGTCAAGGAGCAATACTATTATGCTTAAGATTGACAGGCGTCTAAGAGTAGTACTATTCTCAAGATGGGCATTAATGCTAGTGATGGTCATTCTTAGTTCTAAGTTGTATGATGATTTAGAAGTTTGGAGGAATGGATGGGACCCATGGTATAGTACACAATACACTGAAATTCCTTTTCTATTTGGGTTACACTATGGGAAAGTGTGTGTTAGCCAATGTGAACATTTTTTTCCAGTCACTATGGTATGTGTCATGTATGAGCCAATCACTATTATACTTATTATGTATATATTATTCATTATTAATGTACTTGTGATGTATAGTTTGCAGGAGATAAAGTTTGCTTAAAACATACAAGATCTTCCAATGCATTAGTAGGGTCACTCAGTGGAAGGTCCAGTAAGGACAAGAATGTAGGGGAGAATGCTATGAGGGAAGATTATTTTGATATTGATAAATATTTACCTATTTCTTACATGATTTAGAAAATTGAAGGCAAAACCTTTATTTGACTTTATCTGTACATGCTATGATACTTTACATCATTGGGGACAATGATTCTTAAGGGGGAGGGTATGCTACACCCCATTTCTAAGTTACCAAATTAATTTTACCTTTATGAGTAAATATGATTTTAAATGCAAGATTATGACTTTAGTATGTCCAATAGATGAATGAAATATATGAATATGCATTATGAAGAGATTTCTTTTTAAATGCTTTGATAATGCAAATGATATATGATGAATATGATTTTCATGTTATCAAATAACTTTTTTCATAATGCACTGAGATGGATGCAAGAAAGAATCAAGCCCTCCAGTGAGGAGAGGGGGAGTATCACCCAGGAGAGGAAGTTGGTATGAAAACCACTAATGTACCTAATTGAGTTAATGCACATACTCATGGCTTAGGTTGGTCAAGCTTTGTCAAGACAATTTGGGCTATGTGTCAGTAAGCAAACCTTGGTGATAGTTTTCGGGTTGATAGGAATGTTTGGGTGATTGTCTTTGATCCTCTATGATTGTTCAGTTGGTTTGAGTCATAGTGTTAAATTATTGTATCAAAACATGAGATACACTTTGTCTATTTAAATATATATAGATGGATATGTATGTATAATAAATGTATAAATATGTATTTATCATATATATATATATATATATATGATAACCCATATATGAGTGTATGTGTGCATGAGCATGCATAGGTAGAAATACGTACGTACCCATACATAGACACATCAAATATATGTGTATTTGTATGGATACATACATACATATATATACAACCACACACGTTATATATATATATATCTTGTAAAGATATTAAAATAATAATATGTATGTATACATTAATATATAAGTACATACATATGTAATTAATTAAATTATGTATATGCATATATGCATATATATACATATATATAAATATATAAATATGTGTTAAATTTGATGAATGGATTATTATGAATATGTATATTAATACATATATATATTAAAATTTATATAAATATGCAATGATATATTAATATACCACTCACACATATAATGCAATGGATAAGAAGTGTTTAAAGCTGAAAGTCTCATGCATGAAGTAATATGATATAAGTTAATGGTATCATATTTGATAAGCAAGTAGATGTTGTATAAAGGCATGCACATGTTATGCCATGCATATGGCAGCGAACCAAGCTATTGAATTAGTCAAACCGCCACATGAAAGGCAAGATGGCAAGATAAGTTTTTTTAAATTTTGAAGTGCATTTGTAATATGGTTGTTGTGCAAACCGTAGCTCCATTGTAGGTGCTATAAGCAAGCTAAAAGGATGGAAAAATCCACGACTGTGAAAAGCCCATACACAACTCCATATTAAAAGCTTTAACTGAGAATTTCAACATGTGCAAGTTGTAAAAACTCCACGACTGGAAGAAGTGTAGCAAATTGGGAAGTATGTGGATTTCATACACTATGAGAAAGGAGATTTTTGCCGAGTCAATGTAAAATAGATCAAAGGGACGAAATTGTAAATGTGTCGTCGCAACTTGAGGAAGATTATGGAGATTTTTTATGAGAAAAAAATGCTAGCTTTTCTACCAACAAAACCCACAACTAGCATGCAAAGGAAAGGTGGTGAATTTCATAACTATCTTTCAATTTTGAGTCTCTCTCTTAATCAATATAAATAGAGGTTGATGGTTTCTTATTTTTTTGTGCATTTCATTCATTATTGTTATTCATTGTGATTAATCATTGTTGTTCATTCATTGTTATTTTTTTGAGAGAGCATTGTGAAATCTTATCCATTTCTCTTTACTATGGATTGTAAATGTTTGTTCAATTGTTGTTGCTCTTTGTAGCTTTTAAATAGTGTTATGCATATAGCTCTTGAATTTATATATGTTGGAATAAGTTATCTTAATAGCATAATACATTGATACCATGATTTTAATGTTTTCTAGACATAAGTTAAGTTAAGCCATCTAGAAGGTATTATGACAATATTCAAGATACAATATGATACATATAATGGTGGTATGAGTTATGTTGTATGGAAATGCAAAGGGATTGATATCATGTTAGAAGTAATATGTCATCATTGTCTAGAGTATGATATTATGTATATACCTATGTTGGTAGTTTAACCATGAGTAGAGAAACTATGTTCTTGGATGCTCATATTCTCTTGAAAGTAGGAGATCAATTTAGTCCCTAAGGATAGGGTATATTATAATAATATTCAACAATAGGGTTGAAAAACATATATTAGAGATATATGCATTATAATTACCTTAATAAATGATATTATCTTACACATGACCAAGAGTCTATACTTATTCATGGTATTTTAATCTTAAAGAAGAGGACTCTACGTCTCAAAAATCCAAAGTTGTAATGTGAGGGGACTTTAAGATGCAAAAGTATAGACTTCTCTCAAGCTGAAAATGTCCTCCAAATTAGATATGAACTTAGCATACATTTTAAGCATGTGAGTTTATGTTTCATATTGAGGGAAAGAATTTATGATTGTTTATTATCATACAAATATAGGTACCTTATATTTATTTAATGATGGAAAGGATAACTTGGAAAGAACCATGAGGAAATTGGAAATTAGTTGAAAGATTCTTTGTTGAATTTACCAGAGGTTAAATAGCTTATTATGTTGATTTACTATTATTAGACATTATTTTGAACATGAGGTTTTATATGAAATGTAATGTCAAGGATATAACCAAAATGGTTATGGCATCATAGAAGGATGAAGCCATATTAGATATAACAACAAAGAGTCGCAAACTCAATATGAGGAAGTAATCTTCAAATCAAGTTTAATTCTTAACTATTATATATATTGACTTATTGATCTAGTGCTTTAGAATGAGACCAAATGTGTCCAATCAGTGACATGGTGTCATCAGTATTAACTATTTGTGAATGAACTAGGAGAGTCATTACTTCCATGATTAAAAGAAAGAATTTAAATAAAAGGCAGTTGAAAGTCCTATGAATGCTACAAATGTGTAATAGTGTATTGAAGAGGTTGGGTTAAACCTAATTGATCAGTTAGATCAATATAAGTGTGTTATCATTTTTTGGAATGGAATCTTATTTATTATCTTAAGTTCAAACCTCATCAAGAGTTATTTGAGGTCAATAGAGTTTCCAAGTCGAGCGAGGGGGTGGATGAACATATGACACCACTTCATAGAAAGTGGATTTGATTTATTATATATAAATATATGAAAATATTTGGCCAAAGTAAGTGTAGATGTTGCTGCATACACTTTGTCAGCTCACTGTGAGCCAAGATTGCATAGCTAGTAGGGAGTGTCATGCATGTTAGGTGGGTATCCAGTGTATGACAACACTAGTTATGCAGGACACAACACCATGCTTAGGTAGGCATTTTATAGAAGCTTTCCATACCAAACTCTTTGTTGAAGGGTAGGGCCATCTTACCAGTTAGGAAGATGTGCGAAGGACCGCACTAAGTTTGTTGTTGATGGAAATGCACTTGGGCGATGCTCTCCCTCATGCAGTTGGTAGTTGAGGTTTGAGAAACAGAAGAAGATGAAGATATGTGTTCTAGTTGTGGATAACTTTCAACCAATATATTCTTGTACAATTAAGCTCTTGTAAGCTATGATTTGTAATTATGATCTTGAATCTATTTGTAAATGTATATGAAAGATGAATTCATTACTTGGGATTATGTAATGTTATTTCATTCATTCAATGTAATAATATGAAATGGGTCCATTTCAAATGTGTGAATGTGATAACTTGAACTCTTCACATTCTGAGTTAAAACTTGGGTGAAATCAATAAGGTAAACTTTGGGTATGTTACATTTGCAATTGTAAAGTCAAACCCCATGTCCATGGAAATGACTTGGGACATGAAAATATTTGAATCAAGGTGGCTAATAGTTATATGTGAATATGTGCATAGAAAAGCATGGTTACTAGATGATTAGCTAAAAGCATTGAAATGTAATGTACGCATATATAGATGAAGTAGGAGATAAACATAGGAATAAGTGTAAACATATGAGCAAATGGTATGGATATAGAAACCTAACTTTACACTAAATTACATCAACTATTAATATATTAATATATTGAAACATTATCTGAAAAAAAAAACATAAAATTAAATAAAAGATAACATAAATATACAAATATTGCCATTAAAAAAATTCTCTTTATATTCCATGTCCTATGATAAAGACCCCCTCCTTATAAATTGCATTAGCTACTTTTTTTTTTTTAATGTCATGCTCAAACTTGACCCTTTCATTTATTGTCTTTTGTTTAGACTTGATCTCACTTAAACTTTGAGAATACACCTTTTTACTATCCATTTTTTTAATATTATATTATAATCTTTTCAAATAATTTAAAATATATATATAAATTTATTCATATTCATGTCCGTGGATTGCTCGAAAGAAGTTATCCAAAAGCTTAAACTCTGTGTCTTTGCAACGTTATCGTATTGAAAAGCATATTCGGGACTGGGTTCGGTCATCTAAACATGCAGCAGGTATATATGATGGCTGGTGACCTCCGTGAGTAACGTCAAACGACCTATGCTAGTGGAGCAGAACAAATTCTTGTGTCTTTCACTAGATAGTGTTCAATATTTTATTAAGTCCAGAGTATCAAACATATATCAGCTTAACAAAAACAGGTGGGAAAGCAGGTATAATATAATTCTTTAAGATAACAGTACCGCATTATAATTTGTCTGCTTGCATTACCCTTGGGC
Source organism: Sequoiadendron giganteum (assembly GCA_007115665.2). Lineage (NCBI taxonomy): Eukaryota > Viridiplantae > Streptophyta > Pinopsida > Cupressales > Cupressaceae > Sequoiadendron > Sequoiadendron giganteum. Next base: position 394,766,389 of record CM021100.1, on the reverse strand, counting down.
CTTTAAATAACATCCATATTGGGCATATTCGAAACACACAATTACTACGTAGTCTTCCAGTTTTTCTTAGAAAAAACAATAGTTTCACAAAGGTCTCGAGTTCAACTCTTGTAAATGATGAAGCCGGCAGCAGCAGCAGAGGCAAGCACTGAAAAAGCACCTCTTCCTCCACCAGTAAGGCGATGGAGGCGATGGAAGAGATTGGGGGGACTATTTGATTTGGTTCTGAGGTTGCTGGCTTTGGCAGGCACCATTATAGCTCTGATTACCATGGCTACAGCAGATGAAACCCTCCCAACATTCACCCAATTCTTCCAGTTTGAAGCAAAATACAGCGATCTTCCAGCATTCACGTATTCAATAAAACCCATCATCTAGTTTTACTGGTTTCTCTACTTCTAGCCATGCCATTTTTCTCAAGGATTATAATTCAGTTACTAATTTCTTTATTACCCATCTTCTTTTTCTCAAGGACTATTATTTTTCTCTTAATTTCATTATTACTCATTTTCTTTTCCTCAAGGATTATTATTTTGCTCTTAATTTAGTTACTACCCTATTTTTTCCTCCAAGAATCATTTTTCTTTTACTACACATGTTCTTTTTCGTTCCAGCTTAAATAACACATTCAAGTTTTGATTTATTTAGGTGGGTCCTATTAAATTATAATTTTAGATGTATTCTATTGAAGATGGGAGTGTGATTTCAGATGGATCATCTAAACAAATCAAAATTTAGTGTGTTGTTTAAACCTGATCTTAAATGAAACAACTAAACAAATCAAAGCTTACAATGTACTATTTGACCGGAATCCTTATTTTCTCAAACTTGTTATCTTTTATTATTTCTAATAAAATGTTTGATAATTTGCAGATACTTCGTAATAGCTAATGCTATAGCTGGTGGATACCTGGTTTTATCTCTGCCTGTCTCCATCTTTAACATAGTGAAACCCCGCTTTCCAGCCTTAAAAATGTTCCTGGTGTTCTTTGACACGGTAATAATTTTCTAATCATATGCATTCACACAAGGTTGAAGATATGTAGTATTATTAATGGGTTTGATAAAACATTGTTGCAGGTGATGGTAGCTGTTACCACATCTGGAGCTGCAGCAGGGGCAGCAATAGTATATTTGGCTCAAAAGGGAAACAACCATGCAAACTGGTTTGCCATTTGCCAACAGTTCGGCCAATTCTGTCAGCAAGCTGGCGGGGCTCTCATTGCTTCCTTCGCTGCAGTAATTTTCTTGATGCTTCTGGTTGCCTTGTCTGCTATAAATCTATACAGGCGTCGCGCATAATACCCTTTCTCCTTACCTTCTATGTTCACAAGCTCATAAGATATATATAGATACTTGCAGCAATATCTCTGATAAGGATGGGGTTGTGATTGGTTTGTATAAATTCTGTAGTGAATGTGAGTAGTTTATCCTAGCTTCCATGCCGTGATCTTTAGGTGGGTGCCTTTGTGATGTAAGCATTCAGTACTCAGCTTGTAAGGAATTGTTCATTATCTATGAATTTTTAAAATATGTTTTAAGATTCAGAGAGAGATTCGAGAGGTTTAAAGTAATTAAAGGTCAAAGAACAAACAGCTTTACTTATGCCAACAGTAGAATTAGAGGGAAACCGTTTCTTTAGGAAAGCTATGCTTTAATTTTTCTTAATATTTGAAGCTAACAAAAGATAAGATGAATTTCATATCATGAACTTCACTACTCCATATATATAAAACAGCATTTATGTGTTATATAAAGCCTAGGTCATGTTCTTCGAAAGCTAAATTATAAGTTCAGCTATCTTCTTAATCTACCAAGAAATACTAATTAAGCTACATTTATGAAAACACTATTTATCTCATCATTTGTTTCTTTTATTGGAAGAAATGTATTAACATTCATGATACTTTGAACAAAATTTTGATTTTTTAATGTGAATTTAATACACTTTATTTTGTTAGATATTGTTTGTTCTCATTTTTATGAATATAAATGAGTATGATAGATATTAGTATTTTATTTTAAATAGTTGATTATAACATCTTGAGTAGATAAGACAATTGATTGATGAATGATGTAATGTGGTGCTCAACACCCTCTATATTTATGTGGGAGAGGGTGACTCTATCTAGATACGGGATATAGAGTACACATAGAGCTATAACATTTCTTGTTATATACATCTCTCCCAAAAAGGAACAACTACATGGATAGAGGCTTAAAGGTTATCTCATTCCATGTTTTTAGAGCTTTGGCTTGCTTATATAGGGCACAATTCATCATGTCATAGATTGGATTAGAGATAATAAATGAGGTTGACTCCCCACACTACCCCTCAAGTTTTTTTATTGGCTAAGATATTATGATTAAAGGTTTTTAATCTACAAAAGTTCCAAAGCAATTGAACTTTGCCTTCGAAGTACTTGTAGGTGTTGGGAAAATGTGTCTCAACCTTGCAAGATACTATTGATACAAAAGGTACTATTGATACGTCGGCAATGGGGGGGCACGAGGGGCCCCCGTGAAGGATCCAAGAGGATCATCCCCCCTAGCTAGGGGTTCAGGGGCAATGCACATTGGCGGGGGCTCGAGGGCAGTGCCCTTGAAAGGAAAATTTAATTTATATTTTATTATTGTAAATCTAGACTATTCATCATTAGGTCTTATATTTGAAGGTCGATATTTTATTAACTTGACTTGCCCTAAAAGGATACCCTATTGTATTATGGCTATGTATTATGAGAGTCAGATAGCAATTGTGTTGCCTCTAAATCTCTAGTTGATGATACTCCTATGACAATCTTGCTCTACAAGTGTATTGTAATTTTCATGATTTTTGAATAATATATTAGATGGCTTTTGGAGTGTGGGGTTTTTCTCTCAAAAAGGTTTTCCCAACATAAATCATTGTGTTGTGGTATGCATGATATTTATGTTTATTTTTGTTTAAGTTTCTATATCTGTTAAATATATGTAAAAGACTTTCATTATCCTCCTCTCAAGATTAGTGTAAGAAGTTGTTCCGCTACCTTAACTTCCTTACAATGGAAAGCTATATGATCATTTATAAATAATTGATTTATTATGATTAATACACTACATAAATAAATATTGCATTGACCACAACATATCATTATATAAAAGTGAAACATGAAAAATCACCTTTAACCATCAAGAAATACCTTTTAGCATGTTCCATTGAGAAGAAAATATTTTACCCATATTTGAATCAAACATAGGTTTCTATATTATTAGTTGACTATAGCTAACCAGACCTTGTTGATCTTATTTTAAGAGCTAATAAATATATTTTATATTGAAAAATTAGTATCGAGAATTACTTGGAAAAATTGGTCTTAGTCATTGATCTATAATATGTTAATGTAGATTTTATGAAGTAAACTATAAATTTTTAGTCCCAAAGTATACCAAGAATAAATAGTGCCCTACTTTTTGGATTAGATATTCAAGCAACATACTATTAATTTTGGGATACTCAAGATTGTATGTAAGAAACCCCTAAAAGATACATTTAGTTTTCGAAAATATAAAGAACCTTATTTTGACTTGAATTCAACTTATAGATTTCATGTTTTTGGCTCTCTATCTTTGTCAATTGTTTTATGTCCTAATAGTTATTCTATGACCCCTCTTATACATCTCCTAGTCCCTATTGATAGAGCATCACTACCATCTTTAGTGATGTTGATGAATACAAAGACAAAATAAAAACCTCACTCATATTAGTATGGTACCTCTATAGTGCTCCTCTGTATTTGTCTTCCTAGGTGTTTGAGTAAGTGTTTTTTTGTGATTTCGTTGTTGGATGATGTTGTTCGTCAGTATTCCATTTTTTTTTGGTATCGTTTTGTTTTATATCATTTGTTTTAAGTGTTGATTTTTAATGTGTTAATTGTTGATTGTAATGCGTTATCGTTATTGTTAATTAGTTAATTTAATTTAATGATGGTTATTATTATTGTGAAAAAAAAATTAATTAAGCATTAAATTTAATTAATAAAGTGATTTGGGAAATTACCAAGAATTTAATTAAATATCAAATTAGTTGCAAATTTAAATGTTTGTAGATTTAAATAAATATGTCGATATTAAATATTTTAAATAGAACAATATTTTAATTATAATATTGCTTTATTTAATTATGGATTTATTCAAAAATAATAAATAAATATTTTGTTAATTATTATAAATAAAAAGGGTATATATATATATTTAATTTAAATAAAATGGCATTAGATAAAATATTAGAAAAAAAGGTGAAAGTTAATATGGGATGGAAAGAATTAATAAATTAAAAATTACTAGGAGAGATTTGATTTATTTGAGCTTTATAATTAAGAAAGTGAACATTGAAGTTAGATCATTATCAAATGAGTAATCCTTTCATGTTCTTATTGAGTTAGTTTATTTTCCAAATTGAATAGGAATGTATAAACAAGTGGAGGATCAAATATGCTTTTAAGTTTCATCACATGGAATTGTGTTGGGAGATTAAATTTTGATTTTTGCATTCTCCTAATTGATTGAATTCTACATTGATTTATTTTCTGTTTTGATGAGTTTATAAGCTAAGCCATGATGTGAGTTCTTTGGGAACCCAAGTATTTGCGTACCCTTTAGTTCGGAGTTTATGAAAGTTGGTGTTATAAGCTTCCTGAGGAATTGGGTAATGGGTGTATGTTGGAATTATTTGATTTGATTTTAAAATGTTTGATTTTGAACTCTTGCGAGAGTTACCTTATTTCACAATTTGCCTCTTGTTGTGGTTGTTTGGCGAGATGGTCCATGCCTCACATTTTTACTCGAATTGGTAAAGTTTGGTGTTATAAGTTTGGTACACTTCTAATTGTTGTAAATTTTTGTATCAGGACCATGCAAAGATACTCTCCCATAGTATTCACTATTTTTCCTTTGTATGCCTCTAGAAGTAGTCACCTTATATGTGGCCATTGAGATTGTTGTATGTTATGTTTTGGTTGACCTTGTAGTTTGGTCTTGAGTTCATTTTGTTTGACTATCTTGGTCATGGGTCCTTTCTTGTCATCTCCTAGCACGGGGGGTGGGCCTTCGGGTCTACATGGTTGGGTGGAACGTGCTATGCACCCCATTGGGTCCCCAGCCAAGGATCGATATGTGAAGATCGGTGCCACTTGTGGCGACTTTGGAGTTGTGTCATAGATGGATCCAGTCTTAATAATTGTATTCTTCTTTTTAGTTGTATTAATCTAACATATTGTATTATTCCCGTTCATGTTGGGGATCACTTTTGTATTATTGTAATTCTCAAACGATGTAATGAAATGAAATGGATGTAATGTATTATGCACCTTGTAAACCTTATGTGGTTGATGATTTGTTGTAGCTGTTATTTGATGTGTTGTATCTATGGAATTATGCTCCATTGAGTTCTCAAGATAATAGTATGTTATGGTTATCGGAATTAAGTTAATCTTGTTATGTTGAATTATCATCTGTGGATGTTTCTTATTGATGGTGTATAATGTAATCTTGGTTCATTCCATATCAATATAGTATGATTTTAGGTTTTGTAATGTCATCGTGTGTACCCTAGGGGACGTAGTTGATAGTGTAATTACTTAATTTATTTACATGTAATGTTTTTTTCATGTGCAACTGGTGTAATGTTCTCCTTTCAAAAAAAATTATGCGGAATTTTTTTAGTTTAGGTTGTCCTTTGGGGTTAGCACGGCGGGGCGTTACACCGTCTATAGAGTTATCTCATGTCATCCACCCCTTAAAATCTAATGATAAAAATTACTTTGATCCCCTTGACACAATTTCAAGTCTCAATTTACCTACTATAGAATTGCCACACTAAGGAACTTCATATCACATGACAAAATGACTTAAATTAGACAATCAACCTTATATGTGAATCATTTTTTGTGACAATTATGCACTTAATATTTTTTCTCAAATGCTAAGACATATATAGTTATAATATTATTAAATTTTCTAAGGTTTGTCCAAAATATTCTCTTTCACATAATACGATATTCCTAAAAATTTAATTGTATTTTATGGTAAAATGATTAAATGCAACCATCAAATCAAAACTTGAACATGTGATGACTTAGTTTTTTCAGGATCGAATGCACTACTCTCCAACAGTTTCTCTTGTCACTCAAAATATTATACACATAATCCCGCCACACCTCTCAAGAATTCTCCAACAAACTATATCACTCCTAAAGCATCCTCTTTAGTTGGCTCTAAGTTTATGATTAATGCCAACCTATGCAAAGAAGGCCATGAATGAAGACAAAAATGAAATAATGCTCATGATATAAAATTCCCCCAACACATGAGGTTATCTATCAATTGAGAGTCTCATTAAAAAGGTGATGATATGGGTGATGTTCTTAAAAACTCCACCCATTGATAGTTCAGATATATTATTAAATGTTCAATTTCAACAATTATCTTATATTTCTCTTGAGGTGTGTCCTTACTAAGCATAGTTTCATAAATTGCATATCCTCACAATTTAACACTACACAACACCTCTTTAAAATTTTGCTACAAACAGATTAATTTTAAAATATTAACACTTGAACTATACGTTTATGCTAATTTCACATTGTTCTTGTTCTTGATCTTCTATGTTTTATTTTTTTTAGACAGGAGAATTTAGAATGGATTTTTACATTGTGCACTAGCATCCTACAAAAAAATATGATTCCAATGACCATTGGAGGATATTGTATTTCCATAATTTGTTTGCATGTAACGACCTCCTTACTCACTTTGCATGGCTATCTACTTAAATATTTCACCCATAGATACTTCTTTGAAGAAATATCTTTAAAGCATCCATACAACCACTCACCCTTGAAAGCACAACATGTTATTCATAGCATTAGTTATCTCTCTTCACTAAGCAAAGTCTCTAATTAATTAAAAATAATATTTTTTTTCTTTTGTGTTTTTGCAAGTTTTTCATTAAAGAATTCAGCTATATCTTTTTAAATATTTATTTCTATTTAGTTTCATTTTCAAAAGATTAATTATTCTATCATTTTTTTAATAGTTTAATGTTTTTCATTCCATTTAAATAGTGTATTAATGGGCATGTGCAAGAAGTTAGGTCCACAAAATGTTCAAAAAGTGGAAGTGTTTTTCTTGATTTTCAAAATTTGTCATAGTTGGATTGAAAATTTGAAGCACTTACACATTGAATCTTACAAAAGTTTAATAATGTAAAATTTAGTATTTTGAGTCTAGTTTTCAAATATTTAATTTATGTTAATACCCAGACAATACAAATTAATTTTTAATAGGTATGTATATAAATCACTTTTTAAAAGTCACCTTTTTAGGATCATACCATGCATGTGTATGAACACCATAATTTGACCTAAAAAATGTATTTTTTAAAATAATTTTGGGGAAATATATGTAATAAATTAAACATTGATAGGATATTTTTTATAATTTTTTTCAATATTTTTTTATTAATTTTTATTGGCCCTAACAAATGTTTTTGAAAACCCTCGTGTTTTGACACCACAATTTGACTTAAACTAATCATTTAAAAGAAAAAAAATTATTATGTAAAGATTTTTTTGTAGATTGATGTCATACAATTATTTTACCAAATATTAATAAATTAAAAGTTATTAAAAAATACGAAAAATCTAACATTTCAAATTTATGGACCAGTTTCCTTAGAAACTAATTAAAAAATACAAAAAATAATCCAATCATTAAAAAATACATATTTGAAAACTAGACATCATGATCTATAATTGGTTTTAATTTCATAAAATAATTATAAAAAAATCCATCATCTATATTGCCAAAGTCATTTATTTCTCTTGGCATTGTCTTGGTCTTGTACTTGCAAGTCCAAGGCTAAGGGTTGGGTTACCAAGGCTTTCCTAAGCCTAAAACTAAACCAAAAAGTGTTTTATAGATTCAAATTTTAAAGAATGGGTACCCATTTCTATTAAACATGTTATTTCTAAATTAAAAAAAATGAATTACCATATTTTTTCTACAACATTATATTTTGCAATACTAACCAACAATAACATTTTCTACATTTTTTAATTCAATTTTGTCTTGTACAATCTCTTGATAGGTCATATTCTATTCAATTTGTGAAAGATTCAATCACAAGTTCATTATTCTAAAGTAGAATCAAGTACAAGGATTTTTCTCAAAAGGAATGGAATTTTTTTTTTTAATATATTCATATTTATTTATACTTTATATTTTATATAACAAAGGATCTACATATAGTTTTATTTCAAAATTTCAAGGAGGTAGAAATTTGAAAATAGATTAAAAATAAATTATTATTTTATCAAGAGGGTTTGCTAATCATGGGATCAAAACAAAGATAAAGATAAAAATGTAGGAAGCTCAAGACATCTGAAGAAATTGAAGCAAATAAAGAGATGGAACAAAAACATCAAAGATAGAGAATAAAAAGGATTCGACAAATGAGAAATATTGAAGCATCTAGTTCCATCATTCTTGAAGAGGAGACCATGAAGGATGGGATGAATGTAGATGATGCAAATGTAGAAATGTTGAATATGGAAGAAAATTCAATTAAAGAGACAAACCCAACTATGTCTTCAAATTCACCTTTGAATGATATACAAATCGTGAATATGAAAGAAAATTTTGGTATGTTTGCAAGTCCACCTTTCAATTTGATATAGAAAATGTAACTATTTGGACAAAATCTAGGTATGTCTCCAAACCCACATTTTTATGATATTGATATTAATTATTCAAATGAAGTTAGATATACCAATAATGATATCAACTATACTAGTGAAAAAATGGAAACACAAAACAAGAATGAAATCCCTTGTATAGATGAAAATGAGAACTAAATCCCTTATATGGATGAAAATAAACATGTATTTTTTTTATTTAAAAAAAATGACTTAGATAATCATCCTAGTAAAATCTCTTAGAGACAAATAAGAACCCATGGAAATAGACTATATATAAAAAAAATTATAAGAAAATTTCTAGGATTTCACTGTCAACTCATGATGCAATTAATGAAATTTGGAAGATGCGAAAAGTGATGAAAAATTAGGTATTTTTTTAAAACCTAAAAAGAAAGATGATATAATAAAACAAGTCATATCTAGTGTTTCTAATGATATTAATTTTATAGAAAAAAAAAATTGATCTAAATATAAGAATGTAGCACATGTTATAACAACTTCTTTACTTAATAAATCAACTTTGAATATAAGAACATTAAGTAAGATTATTGAATATATTAATGTAAATCCTAAAATTTTGATAAGAGTGAAAAATTGAAGAGAAAATATTGAAGATAATCCAATTAACCAATGTTAGAGTTTTAATGAAACTAAATAATGAAATAGAATCTTTAATAGAAAAATATTGGCATGGTAGTACAAGAGTATCATATAATATTAGAGATGTTTTAAAATTAAGAGTGAGATAAAAAAAATAGTGAACCTCATCCAAAACATCTATTAGATATGACTCAAACTAAATTTTATAAAAAAAGTTAGATGAACCAATCTTACCAAATATTAGCATAAGTCAAATATCATTTAAAAAATGTAAACCATGGTATGTGAAAATTAATAAACAACGAATCTCTTGTATGATATTTTTTGATATATACATTATACTTTGCATACTAACAAAATTATGCAAAAATGTAGTATTAATACATGCCACCTAAAACAATTAGGAGTTTATAGCAGGTTTTTTTTAAGTGGCAATCTTTCATTATTAGGAGAATGTATGCATGAAACTACTTTACATGATTTTGGACAACAATTAGTGTATTTTTGTACTGGAAAAAAGTGTATATGCTTACACTTTTACATTATGATTTTTGCCCCTTAATTTATTGGACTTAATTAAGCTTTCAATTTTCCAAATTATGCATTCTAAAGCCTAATTTTACCGTTTTTTAAAGGGGAGCCAACATTAAACAAATGCAATCTATACTTAAAGTGTCCCTAACTTTGAGTTCCTTTAAATTTGGGCTAGAACCCATTCACCCATTGGTGAATGGGTCCCCCTTCTTAGCCAAGACCCGAATTCAAATATGTTGTTGGTGGTATTTTGATATCCAAAATTCAAATATGAAGTGTCAGCTTTTGGAATCTAGCTTTTGAGAAATTGGATAAACACCTATAAATACCTAGTTATTTTACCATTTGAAATAGAAGCAACATTAACACACACCTTCTAGCATTCAAGAGAAACTACTGTTGTTAAGAGCAACATATATATCAGAGCATCATTACAATAATTCAAGATCCAACATCATGTCAAATTTTATGTGTGTTCATGTTCATGTTATGTGAAGGCTAAAATTGTAGGTCTCTAAGCATCCAAACATTCAAGAAAATGTATTAAGAAAGATCTAAATCCTTGAAGAGATGTGTATGTATTTAGTCCTTCAAGGAATTCATTGAAGGGTGGTGAGTTGTAGCATTTTTTTTATTCATCATTTCCTTCCTTTCTATTAAGGTTTTATCATTGACATTTCCATTGTGGAAGTAGAAACACTAACACAGGGTTTGACTAAAGCAAGCCCCTATATGGCACAACATTATTCCTCTTTGTGAATGTGAAGGTTGCATGTTTGGAAAGGATTGAAAAAATATTGAAGACAAATTTTCCATCATTGTATTTGTTGCCATCAACCTTGTCAAGACACGAAAACTAAATTATAAAATTTACTAATTATATTCCAACAACAAGATAGGAAGGAAAGATAAGCTTAGATCTGATACCAAAGGAACCCATAAGTTGGGAAAGACACCCTAAAAAAGACCCATTCGCCCAAGGGCGATCCAGTCCTGCTACAACACTCAAAACTAGTTTTTGGTGATAGATACACATTAGTCTACACCTTCCAGATCTATTGAAACTTGATTGTTTCTATTTATCAGTTATCAAGAAATTGTATTTATTGCATTTGGTCATATAGTTCTTTTTATCAACCTAGTTGAAGCAACCTAAAGGGGTTATGAACAACATCAAGGAATCAAAATATATAAAATATTTAGTGATGTCACATTGTTTACAAAATTAGACACAAACTAACATGAATTTATAATAAGATCCTACACTTGAAAAATGGAACCTTACAAAATCTCAAAGAGAACCCGAGGCTCAAAGGATTAAGTCAACTAAAGAAAATTAAAAAAATCATCTTTGAAAGCAAGGATCACTCAAAAAGTGTCCATGCAAACACACTACATGTCTATACAAATAGAAGGTTTGGGATGCAAATTATTCATCTTATTCATTCTCATAAAGAGTAAAGCTTGGTGTAAGCAACTTGAGTCTTGAGTTTCATGTTGAAAATATCTAAGGAGCATGAAGTTGGATGTGTGGCTCTCACTAGTTAGAATATCTTGATATTATATTGTAATTATTTTCTTGCTTGAAATACATTACTTTCAATGGTGCTTTGGAAGCTAGGTTTTCCCCAAGGGTTTTTCTTAGGGTATATTAATGTCTCTCTCTCTAGTGTGGTTGTTTTGTTTTATTTTAAAATACATTATTGGAATTTACATAGATCATGTAACTTGTGATATCCCTTCTCATATTATTAATATAAGATTTTTATTTTTTTATAATTTCCTTTCTCTATGGAATGTCATTTTTATAAATTAGGGTCAGATCTATGCTCACAAAATATCTCACACCCATGGAAATGATCTAGTAGTATAAACACTTTTGTTTCTTGATTTGTTTGATTCACCTATGTTTTGTGTGGTTTTTTCGGATTATTAAAACTAATGATATTTAAAAATACTCTTAAAGGATCTTAATTGCGTCACAATTCGTCTTGGTCAACCACTATAAAAATTGGTAAAGGGATTTAAGATATATCTCAATCACATGCAAATCTTCCTAGGATGAATATGGAGATCTAGATTAATTTTATAACACCAATTGAAGTGTCGTTTTCTCTAAATGTGAATGACAATCTTGTAAATGATTAGAGAGGAGAGGATGATAAATGAACACAATTGAATTCCTTTAAATGTATGGACACAACATTATATCACACATACTTGTGTTAAGTAGGCCCTTGGTGAGAAATGAATGGGTGAGTGTCAACCAAAATTTGAATTTAGAATTAAAAAATTAAAATGTCAAGTTTGCAATCACAAAGTTGACCCCATGCCCATGGAAATGACTTGGGACATGAAAATGTTTAAATCAAGGTGGCTAATAGTTGTATGTAGATATGTGCATATAAAAGCATGACTACCACATGATTTAGCTAAAAACATTGAAATGTATGTATAGATGGATGAAGTAGGAGATAATTACATAGAAATAAGTGTAAATATATGAGTAAATGGCATGAGTATAGAAATCTAACTTTACACAAAACTACATCAATCATTAATATATAAATATATTGAAACATTATCTGAAAAAAGAATAAAATTAAATAAAAGATAACATAAATATACAAATGTTGCCATTAAAAGAAATACTTATATTTCATGTCCTCTTAATTCTTCAAAAATGTATGATAAAGACGCCTCCTTCTAAATTGCATTAGCTACTTATTTTTTTAATGCCATGTTCAAACTTGATTGTTTAAACTTATCTCACTCGAATGTACCTTTTTACTATCAATTTTTTTAATATTATATTATAGACTTTTCAAATAATTTATAAAATAACTTGATCTCACTAGACTATACCTTTTTACTATCAAATTTTTAAATATTATTTTATAATCTTTTCAAATAATTTAAAAAATATGTAAATTTATTAATATTCATGTCCGTTGATTGCTTAAAGAAATTGTCCAAAAACTTAGGTTCTATGTTAAATCCTATTGAAAAGAATATTTGGGACTGGGTTTGGTCATCTAAACATGCAGCAGGTATATATGATAGTTGGTGACCTTCGTCACTAACGTCAAACTACCTAAGTTAATGGAGCAGAGCAAATTCTTATGTGTTTTCACTAGATAGTGAGCAATATTTTTTAAGTCCAGAGTATAAAACATGTCAGATTAATAAAAACAGGTGGGGAAAGCAGGTATAATCTAATTCTTTAACAGTACCGCATTATAATTTGTCTGATTGCATTACCCTTGGGCCTTTAAATAATATCCATATTGGACAGATTAGAAACACGCAATTACTGCGCAGTCTTCCATTTTTTCTTAAAAAAAAATAGTTTCACAAAGGTCTCGAGTTCAAATCTTGTAAATGATGAAGCTGGCCACAGCAGCAGAGGCAAGCACTGGAAAAGCACCTCTTCCTCCACCAGTAAGGCGATGGAGGCGATTGAAGAGATTGGGGGGATTATTTGATATGGTTCTGAGATTGCTGGCTTTGGGAGGCACCATTACAGCTCTGATTACAATGGCTACAGCAGATGAAACCCTCCCAACATTCACCCAATTCTTCCAGTTTGAAGCAAAGTACAGCGATCTTCCAGCATTCACGTATGCAATAAAACCCATCATCTAGTTTTACTGATTTCTCCCCATTTTATCAAAGATTATAATTCTGTTACTAATCTCTTTACTACCCACCTCCTTTTTCTCAAGGATTATTTTTTTGTTAATAATTTCTTTACAACCCATCTTCTTTTTCTCAAGGATTATTATGCTCTTACTGATTTCCTTACTACCCATTCTTTTCCTCTGAAGGATTATTATTCTGTTATTGATTTCTTTATTGCCCATTTTTTTTCCAAAGGATTATTCTTCTTTTACAGATCTCTCTACCTACTAGACATTTTTATCATTTCGAATAACATATTCAAATTTTGAATTATTTAGGTGACTGACTCTCTTAAATTACAGTAATAGGTAGATCCATTAGTAGATAGATCTTATTGAAGGAGTGAGTGTAATTCAAGATGAATCACGTAAACAAATCAAAAAGTAAAATATGTTATTTAAATCTAACTCTAAATGAACCAGCTAAACAAATCATAGCTTAAAATGTACTATTTAAATCCACCTTTATTTTCTCATACTTATTATTGCTAAAAAGATGTGATAATTTGCAGATACTTCGTAATAGCTAATGCTATAGCTGGTGGATACCTGGTTTTATCTCTGCCTGTCTCCATCTTTAACATAGTGAAACCCCGCTTTCCAGCCTTAAAAATGTTCCTGGTGTTCTTTGACACGGTAATAATTTTCTAATCATATGCATTCACACAAAGTTGAAGATATGTAGTATTATTAATAAGTTTGATAAAATATTGTTGCAGGTGATGGTAGCTGTTACAACATCTGGAGCTGCAGCAGGGGCAGCAATAGTGTATTTGGCTCAAAAGGGAAACAACCATGCAAACTGGTTTGCCATTTGCCAACAGTTCGGCCAATTCTGTCAGCAAGCCGGCGGCGCTCTCATTGCTTCCTTCGCTGCAGTAGTTTTCTTGATGCTTCTGGTTGCCTTGTCTGCTATAAATCTGTACAGGCGTCGCGCATAATACTCATCTTTCATAGTTTCTATGTTCACAAGCTCGTAAGATATATATAGATACTTGCAGTGATATCTCTGATAAGGATGGGTTATGATTGGTTTGTACAAATCCTATAGTGAATGTGAGTAGTTCATCCCAGCTACAATGCTGTGATCTTTATGTGGGTGCCTTAGTGATGTAAGCATTCAGTACTCAGCTTGCAAAGAACTGTGCATTATCTATGAATTTGTAAACTATGTTTTATGTTTCAAGGACATATTAGAGAGGTTTCAAGTAATCAAACGTCAATGAACCAACAAGTTTTCTAATGCCAACATTTATAAGATAGAGTTAAGAGTGAAACCGTTTCTTTAGGAAACCTATGTTTTAGCATTTTTATATTAATACTTAGATTTTACGAAGGATGAATTTTATATCATACACTTCATTACTCCATATAAAAAACAATTGTGTCTTATATAAAACACCAATTATCCTATAATTTGTTTGTGGACAATTATATTTTATTGAATATTAGTATATTATTATTTTAGTGGAAGAAATGTATTAAAATTTGTGTTGGTTTTTTTTTTGACAAAAGGCTAATAGTCTATATATTATATTAAAATAATAGTAAGTAATTACAAAAGTGTCCAAGAGGGCCTAATTTATGCTTTTGAACCAACTAGAAGATTTACATGATAATATTTCCTACTACCCAACTACCAAACATGATTACCTATTGAGGACTATCACCGGCTTTGGTTATGAAGTTACCTGTACATTGTTGGCAATTTTCCTCTAACTTTGTTTCGAGGGTTGGACGTTGCTCTTCCTTCTTACCATTTGCATACTTTACATTTGGTAAAGCCTAAGGTGGAACCCCGAATAGAGAAGTCCGACATGCCTTTAGACCTGTCAAGGATCGGGATTCTCCTCTAGCTTTTCCAACCTTCACTTCTACCACATGAAAACCTTCGGCCGATGCAAACTCTTGTTACCTCTTGTCATCTATTAGGCATTGGGGATTAGTGATCCCATGATCACCATACTACACAGAGCTCAAACCAATAGACCGACAACCATACTTCTGAACAACGAAGAGTGAAACCCATTGGAATGTCAGATGTTGGGGTCCATACATATTTCATACCACTGATCATTCCTTTTGGTAAGACACAAACCTTCCTTTTGAATCGCGATGCCTGATACAGTCCTTCATAAGTGTTATCAACCATAAACCTTTCGGTTGTCGGCCTTCAAACTTTCATGTTTCACCAAACTTCATAAAATATCAAGATGAAAGCCTCAAAATCGACCCATGAAGCCTGAAACATTTTATTTATTCATTCTTTTATGTAGCCGGGGCAAGGTACTCCCAAAGTCTAAAATCCTATGGAATTAGAACAATTCTTCATAACTTTGAGGGACTCGATAAGAGGTATAACCAAAGTCTGATGTCTAATTACCTTTAGTCTTGTTGGGGTTTGGGTTTCTCCTCTAACCTTTTCAACTTTTACTTCTTCAAAAGCCATTAAGCTAACCTCCAATCTTCGAAAGCCCGATGCCCAATCTATGAAACTCCAAAACTCTGAAGTGTGAAGCCTGATGCCCGATCTCTGAAACTCCGAAGTGAGAAGCCCAACTTGCCTTTAGGTTTGTCAAGAATCGTGTGTCTCTCTACCTTGTCCTTCCTTCACTTCTGTGAATGCCAACAAGTTGACCTTCAATCTTCGAAATTCTGATGCCCAATTTTGTTTAAATTTTCTAACTTTTGTTTCCTTTAGTCATGTCGGGAATCAGGTTTCTCTTCTATCATTTCCTTCCTTCATTTCTTTGAAATCCAATAAGCTAACCTTCAAACTTTGAGAGCAACCCCTGCACTACCAATTCCCATTTCCTTTCCATATTGCTACAGTGCATGTATTAATCATCCAAATGCTAAACACTTCAACACAAACCAAAGCAACCCCTGTACTGGACAAATGGATCCCTTTCACAAATATGAATTAAGGACTTTGTTCTACCTTAATTATTTCCACCAACTGAGGGAAGTCTTTTACTCCTACATCATTGCCAAAATAAATAAAGGCACCCTTATCACAACCTATGTTAGCTAAATCATCTTCTAACTTATTACCATCTCGATATGTATGAGAGATTCAAACTTATTTGCAGGTATCCAATAATGACCAAGCTTTACTTAGAATATAACTTAATCTCCAACTAGTTGTGGCTTTTCTTTTCCTTACAGATATTGATAATCAATAAGGAATCTCCTTTTATATGAATTCTTGTAGACCCAATTCCTTTGCTAGTTGTAAACCTTTAAAAAGTGCTTGTGCCTCTGCCATGTTATTAGTACTATTGGCCAATTGTGTTTTTTTTTCAGCTATCAATAACCCTTGTTTGTTACGAATACAATGCCCAACACTTGAAAGACTTGGATTGCCTCTTGAGGCACCATCATAATTAAGCTTTTAAAAATCTGAAGATGGTGGTATCCATTTTATAGTTGCTCTATCAATATTTTTAACATTTGGAAAATGCAAGGCTCCTTTGAAAGGCAGTGAAATGTATTCCCAATGCTTCAAGAGATAATCATCCCAACTTGTAAACAAGGAAGATACACTTTTACAGTTTTATACATAGGAATTGGTTGCTTCTAATATAATTTTTTCAATTTTCATCTTGAGTTGATGCATTGAAGAGGGATCTTTTCTAAAGATCTGTTTATTTCTCTCCCACCATAGGATCCAAATTACAATAGTTGGTGTCACCTTCTAAATACATAAAAACAAAATGTTTTATATAGAGTTGGAAAACTTGAAAATAAATCCCACAATTTTTTGGGTAGAGGAAAACAAACATTAAGTTTCCCCTTTATAAAATCCTAACAGTCTTGAGCTACTAAACACTGCACAAACAAGTGGTCCATTGTTTCACTTTCCTCTTGACACAACATACTGTTGATGGTTAAAATGAAACAAACAACATTAAAACAAAATATTTCTACTCTATTTCTCCTGAAAAAGAAAGACAACATATAGTGGCCTAACTCCCAAGGTCCTGGTAGTTGGTTCTCAACTGTCTGGTGTCACTCAATTGGTTCATACAACTGTAATGTTCAAGGGGCCTATGCTGGTAACAAAAGACTTAAGCAATGACTCTTTTTCTATAAATAAATGGGTTTTAAACAAAAGAAAAAGTTGGAACAAAGGGGGTAACCAGTAAATTTGAATCAACTTTATCTAACATCTAGAAATATATCTTAAATAATGAATGTTTTTCCAATCAGATCAAGAAAACCATAAGATGACACAATCTATAGAATAATCTATACCATTGCATACATTTTAGGTGCTTAATTAATTCCACACTTACAATATCACGAATACTTCAAGGATCTTAGAACAACACACATTCATTCATCATCAAGATTATAGATCAACAAACTTCAACAAATTTAATTCAATGACAATCTAACAAGATAATCTTTAAATCTGGTTTCTTCTAATGAATTTCACCACATAAGAAACTATCATGCTTCAGCACAATCACTGGCATTTAGATGGATTATAACTTATTAGCCTTATCAAATGAAACAACTCAATTGTAACTCCATATTGTGTAAAACCTGTAATTCTATTAACTGTAAAAAGATCAAGTAACAATGTATCTCCAAAAATGACCACTACAAAACTCTATCTCCTAGCATTAGGTAAGCCAATTCTATTCTCAATTAGCCGACCTTTACAATATGATACCCATTGGGTATTTATAGATATACAAAAGTACGAAATCTACTTCTATTTTAGGCTATCCACCTTTTCAGGAACTAAACTCTCTTAGAAACTCAGATCAATTTGATCTTGAGTCCTTTCATTAAAACATCCAGTTTAATCTAAAAATAGAAGATAGAAGAGAAGAAGAAGAAGTCATGCGCTCAAAAGGATGTCAATGTTGCATGCAACATGCAAAGAAGGAGAACATCGTGCATGCAAGGATTCATGCATGTGAAGCTGGATTTGCAATAAACTCATCATAACTGGTGAAGACTTGCTGTAATGTATCCATCTCTGGCCCATCAATCCAGCTATCTTCGAACTTGATCTGATCCAACTCTATTGCAGCAAATTCCTTCATACTCTTTATTTTTATTAATTCTCTCCCCGCAGCTTTGATCTCTTCTTTGACCTCTACAAGCTGATCTATTACCAAGTCTTCTTTATCATCCTTTTCTTGCATGAGTCCCTTGAATCTTTCATTCCATTTCTCTTTAACCTGACTCAAAGGCATGCCATCTTTTGTCATTACATTCACATCTACAATTATGGCAATGACTCCTTCCAACTCTTCTAACTGCTCAGTCAAATTATTAAATGCTTCTTGAATTTCATCCTTGTGTTTACACAAAAAGCCAATCCTAAATCGGAGTATGTGGGAAGTTTTCTCCACAAAATCTTTGTTATCTTCCTCAAGTATTGATTGTTCTAGAAGAGTTGTTAGAGGCAATGTACTCACCTTTTCTAACTTCTGACTATATTCCTTATACTCTTCTTCTTGTTTTTTTGATGCTTCAATGTATTGATGCATCTCTTTTATCAATCCTTCTGTATCCTTGTAGGCTTCAAATCCTTTCACTAAAACCTCACCTACCTCTCAGTTCAATTTGTCTATCCACCTATCTACCATCTCTGCCTTACCTCTAACCTGCACCAAATCATCTACCTCCTTTTTGCTTAGCAAAACAGGAGTCTCAATGGCCGCTACTTGTTGTGACCTTAGAGAGGAGACACTCTTCAAGAATGAATGCAACTGATCCAATTGAGCTTTAAGCTCATCCTTCGTTTGCTTGTCCTTTATCATTCTTGATTTAGTTGTTGAAGCCACTACACCAATCAAATTCATTTTCTGATTTCTAGTGGGTCTTCCCAAATTCACCGTACTCAGCTGATAGTCTGTTAGTTGCATATCCCCTACCTCCTTTTCTATCATCGGCATGGCACATTTAGCAACTATTTCCCCTTTATCTGTGAGTCTGGTAGAATGTAGAATTTTAGCCTTCTTCTTAGGCCTTTCCTGCTCAATCCCCTTCATCATATCCTCCCAATTGAGAGGTTTTGGAGGTGTTCTTGCCCTTTTCTGTAGGTCTAATTTCAACCAAGTAGGAGCACTTGGAGTAGTAGTCATCATGGAAGAGGAAGCAGAAATTGTAGAAGGTGGCTGAACATTTATCTGAGGTTGAGAATCAACCTTTTTTTTCTCTTGTTGTTCCTATAACACATGCATTTGTACCAACTTTTCAGCCTCTTCTTTATCCGTTTGTTCTTTTCTTTTCCTTTCTTCCTCTTCTTCCCTTTCTAGAGCTTCTTTTTCCAATCTCTCTTTCTCTAAAGCCTCTTGTTTCTCTTTCTTCAACATCCAGAGGAAGGAATTCTAATGGCTCCTTGGGAGGTGTTTTCCTCTTGATTCTTTTGTAGCCCTTTCCCTTCTTAAGGACTGGTCCTTGAGGAGCTTGAGTTCTCAACATCAACCATTGCACACTCCTATCCAAGACTGTCCTTCCAATTTTCTTAATGTCAATTGTTTCTTCAGCATCCCAGTCAATTGGATCCAGATTCTTGGTGCCAATACTCAAAGATTCATAGGAGGGATCTAATACAACTCCATCATCCACTAATGTGTTAGGAATGTTTTTTTTAATTCCTAGTTCTGCCATGAGTGCAATTGGCAATCTTTCATAGTTTTTCTTTCTCAAATCATACTCATCTTGCCGGTCACTCCAAAAGTCTTATAACAAGTGGAAATTTCTAGTGAATACTGAAGGTAATAAGGCATACATCTTTTTCTTTGGATCAAAACACTTGCGAGCAGTATACAATCCCAATTTTAATTGTACCAATTCATTACAGACTGCCTTTGCTCCTACTAAGTGTTGACAGCTATATTCTCCCAACTTCATGGGAAATTTATGACATCCAGTTTTGTGCTTGATCCCGAACTGAGCATTAACTCCAATGGCTTGATATACAAACTCCATAAGCACTATCCTATTACTGCAGCACCTCGAAAGCAAGTGGGGATGACCTTCAAAACCAGCCAATGTGAAGTATGTAAATGTAGGATATTGGATGTACCAACATCCCCATTCAGCAATGAATGCCATAGCTTCCTGACTCAACCTATATCCGGCATCTCCATTCAATTGGTTAATAATCACATACAAAAATGCATCATTGACTCTTCTAAAATGAGTCTCAGCAACTTGAAGAGACAATTGATCATAATGATCCCATACCTTCTTCTGTCCGTCCAAGAATCCCATTATGCCTACTCTATTTAAACCTAGGAAAACCCCCAATCTGGCTGTTGCATATACAATGTAGGAAGTCATGAAGAAACACTTAGTGTTTCTGATGTTAGTCAACTGATCATGTATATCATTTGACATAATCATTGGCCAATCAAATTGATAATCCCCATGTAAGATTATTTGGATGAAAGGAAACATCCATTCTTTGAACCTAAGTGTATCTCTTTCCCCAAACACCCTGGACAACATCAATATTAAATCATATACTTCCTTTTTGAAGTCTGCCCTCTTTGGCTGATCTGCTAGTTTTCTCAAGGATTTCTTCTCTGTCTTCAACCATTTCTTGTTTAAATGAGACTTATTGGAGTCTTTGTGCTTGCTATACTTCTCCAATGCCTCTGCTTCAGTTAGCTGCACCAAGTTCTTGGGATCTGGAACATTAAACATATTTTGGAACATTTGAGGAGTAAGATCAATAATCACATTATTCTGTGAATCAATGCATAATCTTGTAGCAGGATTATAGGCACTGGCTGCAGTTAATATTAACTCCGAGCACTGAACCAATAAAGGGAATACATTGATATGTGCCAGGCCGGAATCAACAATCCTTTGTGTCCTTCTTGTCAAATTCTCTCGTTCTGCAAAGGTTTCTCCATATAACTCTTCAAAGTTATACTGGCCCAAGTTGGTATCCGCGATATCTGCCCAGTCTAATTCCACCTTGCTTACTTTCACCACAAGATTCCTGTGATTATACATCAAGGTATAATGCAGTTGTTCTGGCTTTAACTTCTTTGGCTTTGGTGCTGCCTTTGATGTTCCTGCAGGCTGGTTCCTCTTAGCAGCTTCTCCTGATGTTCCTGACATCTTTCAACTCTCCTGTAAAGCAAACCTTTAATTAGATCATCATAAACATGCTTTTAAAACATACCTTTCACATATGCATCGGAGTCGGAACCAAACAAAAACTTAAAAACAATCTCTTTTAAAATACTGCCGAAATCAGAGCCAAAACTGATATAGATACTTCATTTAATAATAAACGGGCTCGGAGTCAGAACTGAAAGGGTAACCGAAACCGAGATCAGAATGAAAAAGGGATTTGATTTTCTTCATATTTTCATATTCAATATCTACTCCACTTCCGCTTCCATCTAGGTTATCGTTACTTATCAAATCTGTTATATGTGGACCCAGAAATGGGATGGAAACGGAATCAATAACTTTTGTAAAACAGAAATCTTGAGTTCATAATCGATTCCGATCCCGCCTCTACTTATGTTAATCATGACGTCATCAAATGTTTTTATTGATTAACATATAACTTCATGATTAAAAACTAAGGTCGCTTAAAGATGAAAAAGGGATTTAAAATACTACATCCATATGACCATGGGGAATGACTGTATCTAGGATATCTTATTTAAATCATTTAACTGTGATCACCGAACAATACAAAAACCCTAATCTAACAAACCTGATAAAACTAGGGCACAGATTAAACCTTGCCATTTTACCAGATCAAAACACAAGACGAAAATCCTAAGTAAAAATAATAAATCTATTCTACCCTAACTCACTATAAATCATTAATCTACCTCACTATTTAAAACATAATTTAATCTAATCTAGTGCAAACTATAAACAACACGATGCAATCACGATTAAGACGTGAAAGCGACCATGCCCAAAAATAGAAAGAAACAACACGACAATACAAGAAATCAAAAACTAAAGTAAAACAAACAAGAGAAAACAAGAACCTACTCAAACCAATCATACCAATAATCATAGATTTGCCTTAAAACAAAATGATTGAAAGCCCAAGTAGATATAAAGCAATACGCAACAAACACGACAGTAACTAAACAAAGAACAACAAAGATAAGAAAACCTACCTCAAATGCAAACAAACCCAAGCTAACCTTCTGAACTGATTCACACACAATATCCTTTCTCTCTCTCGATCAATTTTCTCAAATGAACTCTGTCGCTGCTCTTCTGTGCTCTTAGATCTTTAACAATAACAATAATGATTTGCTTAACCCTTAATGAAGATAAAAATGTTGATTTCTACCTACACAGGCAACTACCATTAATGCATTAAAGTGCAGTTAAGGCGGAATTGGAAATATGAGAGAACAAACACTTCTCTGTAGTGTCACTTCAGTCAAAAATTCAATGACCAAAAGTGGCGAGGGAAAAACCAAAAATGGAAAGTGATTCTGAAATTTATGAAATTTCCCAAACTTAATTCCCATTCCGATTCTGGGTCCACCAACTAAAGACTAAACAAAACCAAACACAAAAAGTAAAGTAAAAGACTGACATAATAAAACTAAACACAAAGACCAAGACTAAAGCATAAATAAAAATAGTGGAGGCAGGGTCGAAATAGATTATGATTTTGCAACTGTTGATATTAACACTTACTCTGGCTCCAATTCCATTAAAGACAAACAAAAAGCTAAAAAAGAAAGACCGTTGGGATGGGAACCAAAACAAACTTCAAAAGAACTTCCATAACCCGATTCAGTTCCAGTTCCGCTTTCGACAGACTAAATAAAAAAACAAACAAAGTGTTGGAAGCAAAAATGACTCCAAACTTTATTTGAAAAACAATAAAGAATAAAGAACAACAAGGGGGACCCTCTTTTGACCAAGGAAAAAGATGGGGTGGTTATGCAAGGCATAACACATACATCTAAAAGATTCTGCAATCCCTAATTTTACCAACCTATCATTTGTCAAAATTTTATTTCTCAATGCTAGCCATGCAAAGCTTTTAGCCTTTTGAAGGCCCATTAGATTCCAACAAAATGAGTATTCTTTATGAGATTGAGTAGGGAGCACATTAGAAATGATTGACTTGTACCCCTGTTTCACTTCAAATAATTCTCGTCTATGAATGGAGCCCAAACTAATTTGTCTTGAGAAGATGAAAAATACACACACTCTATTTTAACATCTATTACAACATGGATTTCTGATTAGGAGATATTGGTGTTGAGGAGAAGTCCTTCCATTTAATCAACCCTGTCAAAAAATCTACAGAATGCAAATAGTCTTTAACTTTCGCCCCCCAAGTTGTTGATAACACCTACTCTTCTGATTGTAATTCCCGAATTGAAGTGAGAGGGGGGAAGCCACTCCAAGAATCCTTCCAAAATTGTGCATCCTCCCCATTGTTTACTTCCCATGTTAAGTATGGAGTAATGACTTCTCTACAGATTCTAATAAAATTCCACATCACTAATCCAGATGGTGGATTCAAAATGGTGAAGATTCTAAATGGATTGTCATTATCCAGATATTTATTTTGCATTAACTTACACCATTTCAAATCAAATTTAGCATACATCTGCCAAACCAATTTTTCTTCTAGTGCCATGTTTCTTGGAGATAAATTATGAATACCAGCTCCCTCGGGCCCCCATATTTATATGAACACATGCTTTCCAAAGAAACCAAAGGAATTTTCCTTTTCTCATCTATATTCCCCTTCTAGAGAAAATTCCTTATGAGCTTTCCTATTTGTAGTATAATAATTTTTGGAGCCTTCAACATAGCCACTTAATAATTAGGTATAACAACGAATATAGATTTGATCATCAAAATTCACACCAATAAGGAGAGCCATCTAGCTTTCCTTGAAAATATTCTAGATTTTATCCTTTCTAACACTTTATGCCAATACTACACCTTATTCAGACCCATGAAAAATGGAATGCCCAGATATGTTGTGAGGCACCCCAACACAGTATCAAGGATTTTGGCTTTAGTGATGTTTTTTTTTTCAACCGAGTTGAAACTACAATTGTTTTGTTTGAATAATATTATTAAATGTGGATTATGGGTATGGATGTGATATGTTGTTGTTGCTTTCTTACATGACCTATGTTCCTTTATTAATTTACTATAAGCATGAAATATTTTAATTGAAAATATTAAATTTTTTGAGAAATAAATAAATAAAATTAACTTATAATTATAATTTATACAAATAAAATAATAAATAATTGTTTGGTTAAGCTAAGAGTAGTTAGTTTATCTCTTCCTACCTCTAATGTGTTTTATATTCTCCTAGATTTTGGTAATTAGTCGTATAATTCTAGGAGGGAGCATTCTATATGTGTACGATAGGTTAGCTTTTTAAAAACCTAGTATCTACACTATTTTTCTAGAAACAAAAGCTCTTGTATTAAACATGTAAATTTTGAACTTACTAGCATGTATTTTCTACCTTGAAGCAAAAGCATATTTATCCAAAATTATTTTGACCTATGAAGCTTCATCCAAAGATGACTCACCAAAGAGAATTATATCATCTACAAACAAAGAGTGTGTCACCAAGATTTTTGTATTTGGAACTGCAATACCCTTCCACAAACCTTGTAAATGGGCCTTATGAATTGACCTACTTAGAGAATTTTCCATCAAAATGAACAACATCAGAGATAATGGGTCACCTTTCCTCACTCCTTAAGAGGAGCTAAAAAAATATGTTGGAGTCTCATTTATAATAACTAAAAAATTTGCACTTGCTAAACGCAAACATATCCACTTACACCATTTTGCGCTAAAGCCAAATTTTTGCAAGACCTGTATTAGAAACCCTCAGTCCACTTTATCGTATTCTTTCATCATATCCAAATTAATGATGAAAGATGGCATATTATTAGATTTTATTGAATGTAAGACTTCATGAAAAACTATTTCCCTTGTAGAGGTTTCCCTTCCAGGCACAAATCCACCTTGATCCTGTGATACAATTTGTGAAATGAGAGGTTGAAGTCGAAGGTAAATTGCTTTAGTGAAAATGTTGTAAATTGTATTGCATAAAGAGATTGGTCTGAAATCTGCAAAGGTTTTGGGAACTTTGACTTTTGGAATAATTGTAATATGAGGTGTGTTAAATTGCTTTAACATTGTCCCTAGTTTCCTTGATTCCTCTATTACTAAAAATACATCCAGACCAATAAAGTCCTAGCATTTCTGGAAGAACAATGCTATAAAGCCATCAAGCCCAGGTGCCTTGTCAGGTGATAGAGAAAAGACCACCTTCTTAATTTCTTCAAAAGTAAATGGATTTAACAAACAATCATTGTCCTCCTTCATCACTAAGTTAGGAATGTTTTCAAGAAGATCCTCACCATCCTTTGTTGCTGCTAATGCTTTATTACCTAGAGCAAATAATAGGTTCTTGAAAAACTTAACCCCTTCTTCTTGTATCTCTTCTTCCTTTGATAAAAACAACCCTATAGAACTATCCCGAATTGTGAAAATTGTATTTAGAGCCTTTTTTATCTATGTTGAAGCATGAAAGAACTTAGTATTTATGTCCCCTTCTCTCAACCATAATTCCCTTGACTTATGTTGACAATAAAATTCCTCTCTTTCTACCAACTTAGTCCATTCTAATTGTAACTTTGTTTGCTTCTCAAAAGTAATAGCATCTAGACCTTGTGCTATAATTTTCTCATTTATTTCAAAGAGCTCCTCGAAAGATTTTTTATTTTTGTTCAAATACATTCTTAAAAACATGTATATTTGAATATTTAATCTGATTTTTGATATGACTCAATTTCTTGCACTACTAGTACATCCTTGACCCTCTTACAAAAGGATCACTAAACCACCATTGTTGAAGCAAGGGGAGAAAATGCAGGTGTCTAAAACACATTTTCTCAAATTTGAAGGAAGGCTTAACCCTAAAAATTGATCTTGTTCCTTCAATATTCAAAGAAATAGCATAATGATTAGAACCTATGAATGGCAAAAAAAATTATATTATGAGATTTTTCCCTACAAACCAGTTTACCAAAGTTTAAAACCTATCCAGTATTTTCTCAATTTGTAAAAATTCTTTCATCTATTTGTCCAAGTAAACTTTCCATTTTCAAGTACAATATCCATTAGAGCATTATCATTAATGAACATTGTGAAGTCTTCCATCACTTTTGGAGGCAAAAAAAATCCACCTTTATTTTCATTCAAATTTGTAAAAGCATTAAAATCACGTACTATTATTACTTTATTGTGTTTTTTATCATCCAACACATGTGTAATCATTTCCCATAGCAACTTCTTCTCCATTGTAATAGTTGGAGCATATACATTTAGCAGCCAAAAATTCAAATCAAAGTAGGAAACCTTTGAAAGATGCCAATGTCGTTCATTTATAGACAATTCTACCAATACTGATTCAACATCCCAAAGTGTAATTAGGCCTCTTGAAGCTCCTTGTAAGTCTTAGTTTTGTACAATATTATCACATCCACTCAACAAGCATCAATTTGTTGCTTGATTTGAGCCATCTTGTTAGAGGAATTTATACCCCTAACATTCTAAGATATTATCTTTAGTGTTCTTGAGGAGAGCAGCATGCTCTCCTTAAACGCTTGCTTGTAGAACATGTCATATTGTCATCCAAATTTGTTTGGACCCTTGTTGCTATTTCTTCTTTCAACTTAGTGATGTGTGCTTTTCTCGCTCTCTTTCCTGGAGATTTAATTATGATAGGTTGAGTGTTGGGAGCCTATGAAATTAACAAGGTCTAAGAAAAGTCAAATCTCCTTGTTATTCAAAGATATATGTCACTTTTGAATTCAAATCTTTGATTATCCCTTTATCTTTAACTTCATCCTATTGTGATCCAACCTTATTACTAACATCCCTTACTTCTTCCATAGACCAGTCCCCTTCTTGCATGGTTTCCTTAATGTATTGATATTTTGTTATCTGATTATCAAAATAGCCCTCTTCCCTTGTAACTTCTTCTAATACAAGATCAAAGAATTTGTTGACTTCTGAAAATAAAATTTTATCAACTATTCTTCAAGTTGATATTGTTCAAACAAGTCTTTAAGAGTTCGTAAATCTAGTCTTTCATGAGTTGCCTTGCCCCCTTCCAATTTCCTACCTACAAAAGGGTCTTTGCATGGAAATTCAGATTTCTCACCAAAAATTAAAATTCTAGTAACTATTTCCACTTGTTGCTTAGAAATTGGAGGAAGAGACAAACTGTAAATAAAAAAATTCTAAGATTGCTGCCACTTTTTAGACAAAAGAAATGAAACTTTTGTAAACCCATTTGGAACAATCTTAACTATATGGTTATTCATTTTATCATCTTTTGTTACCAAAACATTAAAAGCAACATCTAATGGGTGTAAAGCGGCTCTAAATTTTGGATTTGTAGATATAAAAATAAGTGACAATTTATTATCTACCCAAGATCCCACCTCTTTGGGCTTACCAATCATATCCCTTCCCTGAGATTTTGGAGTATGAGTTACAAAGCATTCTACTTCCTAACAAGTACTCCCAATATGCCCAAATGTGCTTTCCTAGGATTTTAGAGTATGAGTTACAAAGCATTTTGCTTCTTGACAAGCACTCCTAATATGCCCAAATGTGTACCACTTAGAGCATACATTAACACTTAGAGCATACATTCTCTAGATTTTCCATTACAATACTATGAGACCATTTTCCATATTTGGATACTATATCTATTTGATCTTGAAAAACCTTTATAGCATCCATTAGAGCACAAAACCATACAGGTTCTGTTGGGTCTTTAAAGAATGCATAATCATGCTTAAGAAAAATTCCTATTTGATTAACAAAAATTTCTATCAAATTCAGTTCCCTATTTTCAAGAGGGAAAGAACTCATTTGAACCCAGAATAGAACAAAATTTGTTACAAAATTGGATGGGTTAAATTTTGGATGCCAAGGTTGCATGAATAAGCCAACCCCTTGAAATACCCATGATTTCATTTTAAATACTATATCTCTATGAAGTTTAGTATCAAAAAGAACTAGAAAGATGTGGGCTTCTCTTGATCTATATAAAAAACTTTAATAACCCCTTCCCATTCATCATATATCAAATCTTTTAAAAGTTCTATATCATAGCATAGCTTCCAGAACTTACATATTATCCAACACGATGATGAAGATCTTGAACTTGTGGCTCTAAAAATTCATCATAGAGGGCAAAAAAACAAGTTATCTTTATTTCTCCCTTTCTTTCAGAACTCTATGAATCCAAAGCTTTTGCTTCTCCTTTCTCCTAACTTTCAGAAGGTAGGGATTTCTCCTTGCCTATAGAAGTGATTCACTGATGCTCTTTTCTTTGTCATTGCAAAGATTCCCCCTTCTTGCTTTGTTTTTCCTTCCTCTTTCCAACTTTTTTCCCATTCTTCTTCCTTTTCCTCCATTGGAAAGAGTTTGCAAACTTATTGGCAGGATTGACCTGCTTCTTCGACCTTGCATGTTGAACCTGATTTTTCGCATTAGCAAATAAGAGTTTTGAATCCTTTCCATGAAGGGTTGACCATTTTGGATCCACTAGATTCTATTTTTTTATAAGGATTTTCATGTAATGTTGATGTTGGATCATTTGTGAATACCTGATAATTCACCAGATTGGCATGCTACAACTTGCCATTGATGAGTTTTTGTGCTTTCAAATGAAATCTTATTTTGAAATATCCTCAACCTAATATTTTTGTTCCTCATCCCTCATTTCAAGAGCTAGGAAAGGATTATTTTTTGGAAAGCAATTTGGATTGGAGAAAATACCTTGATGATCTACAAAAGATCTATGAGAAAAACTTTCCTTTTCGTTATAAAAATGTAGATTAGTTCTAAAGGAAGTCCCTTCCATTTCCTTGTGTTTTCCCACAAAACCCTTTTGTTTTGTTTCCTTAGTAGGGCATGAAAACCCTTGTGCAAAAACCTTGGATAAATATGATTTATTTGTTTCCTTAGCAAAGCATGAAAACCCTTGTGTAGGAACCCTAAATAAATTTGGTCTATTAATATTTGGGGTTCAACTTGTTACTCGTGCCTTAAATGGATGCCTGAAATGCTCCTTTTGGCCATTGTTAAATATAAAATTGTTTTGACATCTTCAATTTGAAAAAAAGAGGCCAAACACGTCTAAACACTATGATCTAATATCTAAACATATGTCAAAGGCATGTTGTTTTCCATGAAGAAGACACCTATGTGAAAGTTTCAGGGCCCTGCCAGATTTAAAATTATTATTATTGATAAAGAAGGGCCCATATGGAGCCTGATCTCAGCCAGATTGAGTAGTACGGTGATTGTATTGTCTGTCATTTTCAAAATTTTGACTGTTAGATGGTCATTTTCACTCAGAGCCCATATCTCTCAATTGTTTCAAATTATTTAAAACTTGTGATGTTGTTTGAAAAAAAAATTAAAAAAATTGTTGAATGTAAATTTTCTATACTTATAAAGAAATACAATGTTATTTTGTTTGATGTTTGTTTGTTTTCATTTTTATGGATATAAATTAATATTTTATAGATATTAACTATGTTTTATTTTAAATAGTTGATTATAACATGTTGAGTAGATAAGGAGACTAATTGATAGATGGTGTGATGTGGTGATCAACACCCTCTATATTTGTGGGGGAGAGGATGGCTCTATATAGGAATTGGATATAGGATACAACCAAAACTCCAAAAATATTTCTTGTTGTATACATCTCTCTCAAGAAAGTGTAACAATTATATCGATAGAGGCATAAAGGCTATCTCATTCCATGTTTTGAGCTTCATCTTGCCTATATAGAGCACAATTAATGATGTCAAGGATCAAATGAGAGAGATGATAAATGAGATTCACTTTATTCAATCCCCCTCAAGTTATTTTGGCTAAGATATTATGATTAAGGGTTTCTAATCTACAAAATTTCTAAAGCAATTGAACTTTTGTTGAGAGCACTTGTAGAAAGCTACACCATTATTCATAAATGATTGATTTATTATGGTTAACACACCACATGAATAACTATTATAATAACCACAACATACCATCACATAAATATGATAAACATGAAAAATTACATTTAACTATTAAGATAGACCTTTTAAAATGTTTCATTGAGAATAAAATATTCTACCCATATTTGAGTCAAGCATAGTTTGCTAAATTATTAGTTGACTATACATAATAAGATAGATCATTGATCTTATTTTAAGAGCTAGTAAATGTATTTTTATATCAAAATTAGTATTGAGAAGTGTTAGAGTAATCATGCATTAGCTAATAATTAATTACTATTTAATTGATCTTATTATTCTAATTTATTCTCACGCAATTAAGCTAAACTTAGGAGTGCTTCTATGCTTTTAGGTTTTTTCTCCTATATAGCACTCAACCCTCATTGTAATTATCACTCGAGCTTTCATATCTTTTTGATAGTCTCTTGCTTCTGTAGCTTTTTCTTGTTGAGGAATATTACACATATTATTTTCAGATCTCTTGCGTGGAAGGTGTCTTTGTTTGTTGTTTGATCCTGTGGCTCGTGGTTTTGTGGTTTTTCACAATTCTAACATGGTATCAGAGCTTTAATGTTGCAAAATTCTTCCTAGATCTGAGGGACCAATCTTGGCATGAATTTTTTGTTGGGTGTGAGTTGGGATGTTGAGATCCTCTCCATCGAATCTAGGGCATTAGAGAAAGTCAAGATCAACTTTCATTTTGTCAAAATCTGACATATTTTGTCAAATCTACAAGGT
This sequence comes from Sequoiadendron giganteum, assembly GCA_007115665.2. NCBI lineage: Eukaryota > Viridiplantae > Streptophyta > Pinopsida > Cupressales > Cupressaceae > Sequoiadendron > Sequoiadendron giganteum. Next base: position 394,735,042 of record CM021100.1, on the reverse strand, counting down.
TTTGAAGCATACCATTTTTTATTAGAGTTGTTTTAATTTTTTCTTTAGAAATCCATCTTCCACTCATTGGTAAGAAAATTATTTCTAGGTTTTGTTCTCAAGGTCAAAAATGCCATCTAGGTATCAATTAGAATTTGCATATCTTGAGAAAATCTAGAAAAAATTCTTGTCCAAAAAGTGTCATGCATCATTTTTACATAGATCTAAGGTCATTTTTTATTCATGGAGGTAGATATAAAAAAATTCATTAATGCATGCACTATTTCATTTTTTGTGTACATTAGGTTTATATTTTCTCTACACCTCATTTCTATTCCAGATCATTTTTCAATCGAATGTTGTTTATTTGAGGGGTGAAAGATATAGTGCAAGTTTTCCATTGTTCCTTGGCATCGGGTCTATTGTTACTTTATCATGATTTTGACCTAATTCCTTGAGTGAATCTAATATGGTTTCTAGCAAACAAAAGTAGATTTCCTTGCTTTCCAAATTTAGGATTCTAGTGTTACTCCACAAATGTTCTTGTAGTGCTTCTTTTTGCAACAGGTTATCTCATTATGGGGGGTTTTCTTATCTCTCTTTTCATCCTTTTTGTGAATGGAGATTGATTGGATATCATTATTTTATTTCATCTCTCTATTGGGGAGGAGTTTTGTCCCAGTGGGTTTTCTCCTTTTCTTTGTTTGTGAGAGATTTTATTTGCATTTGTACATGAGTACCTAATATGGCCTCGTAGTCACGACCCATATTTGCATCTTTGTGTCTTTACATAATAATCTTATCTCCTAATTTTCACCTAAAGGAGAGTGTTGGTGTGAATAAATGTCTTGTACCTATTACATTCACTCACTACGTAATTAGGGGACATATTCACATGTTAAGTTTACTTAAGCTCTAAGATTCCTTCTAGAAGGATGAGTTGTCTTTTCTAGAATTTATCTTATCCTAGGTTGTTAGGAATTAGTTGTCTCATGTGATAGGTTTAAGAAACTTGTCATGATCTTGTCTAATTCTATTCACCATCTTGTCTTTATAATCAACGCATCATGTGTACTTTGATATATTTAGTTTCGTATTATTGCATCCTTAATGATAGCATGATATTTATGTCATTTCTCTCTTGTGGAAGTTATTTTGTCTTGAAAGTGATCCTAGGGTGTTTGAAGAGTTCACCATAAACTCCTTAAGGTGATTTTTATTCATGGAATGTGAACATTCATCAGTGCATGCACTATTTCCTTTTTTATGTACATTAGGTTTACATTTTCTCTGCACTTCATTTCCATTCCAAATCATTTTTCAATCAACTGTTGCTTCATAGATTTGAGGGTTGCACGATATAGTGGGTGTTCTAGTGTTCCTTGGAATTGGATTTGGTGTTTCTTTATCATGATTCCAACTTGACTCCTTGAGTGACTCTAATATGGTTTCTAGCAAACAAAATTATCTTTCCTTTGCTTTTTGAAATAAGGATTCCAGTGCTACTTCACAGTGTCTTTCCAATGATTCTCGCATCATGTGCGTGTGCCTTAGTTTGCACACCCTTTTATTTTTCATGTTGTTTCTCCTACATGCACTTATTGGTTTCACATAGTTTCAATGTGCTTCTCTTAGCTCTTCCCTTTTTAGCATTATGGGGGGTTTCTACTAGTGGTGATAATGATTCCTTAGTTTCACATTGGAGTGATCTGCGTATCTAGTTCATGTTCCTATGTACTTTCAAGTTCAACGTACATTAGAATTTGGTTACATGAATTTCAGTGAGATGGATCATTTACCATATCGACATTCTTGTATTCCTATTTCTGGAGGTTCTCCATTTCAGCACTATACTAGTTATCATTCAACAACAATCTACAACTTCTTCGTGCTTCTATGATGTTCTACATGTTCCTCCTTTTAGGACATTTGTATTGATTGGAGGCTTCTCAATCCTTCACACCTTTGATTTGGAAGCTTTTTTAGTCCTTCAGTCACCTTTCTCTCTTTTGAGAGGATTTTTCTCCCACTGTTCTTTTCTCCTTTTCTCTAGTTGTGAGAGATGTTTTGTTTGTTCATCGGTACCTCACTAGGCCTTGTTTTTTGGGACCCATAATGCATTATTTTTAGGGTTTTTAGTACTCCATAAGTTCATTTTAAGGGGGGGTATTAGAGTAATCATGCATTAGCTAATAATTAATTACTCTTTTAGTTAATAATTAGTCTAATTTATTCTCATGCACTTAAGCTAAACTTAGGAGTACTTTTATATGCTTTTAGGGTTTTACTCCTATATAGTACTCAACCCTCATTGTAATTATCACTTGAAATTTCATATCTTTTTGATAGTCTCTTACTTTTTTAGCTTTTTCTTGTTCACGACTATTGCACATATTATTTGTAGATCTCTTGTGTGGAAGGTGTATTTGTTTGTTGTTTGATCTTGTGGCTCATGGTTTTGTGGTTTTTCACAATTCTAACAAGGACATGTTGAAATTGGTCTTAGCCATTGATCTATAATATATTAGTGTAGATTTTTTCTTAAATTATTAATTTTTGACTCCCAAATTACCTAAAGAATAAATAGTTCCCTAATATGTAGAATTAGATATTCAAGTGAGATACTATTAATTTTGGGACACTAAAAAACTCTACATAAGAATCCTTAAAAGATACATTTAATTTTTAAAAATATAAATTATCTTATTTTCACTTAAAGTTAGCCTACACATTTCATGTTTGTGGATCCTTTTTTTGGTTCATTGTTTTATGTCCTAATATTGTCTCAATGGCCCCTCCTACACATCTCCTTGTCTCTATTGCTAGAGCCTCACTACCATCTTTGGTGATGTCAATGAGGAAAAAGGAACAAGATAAACCTTACTCATATTAGTATAGTACCTCCATAGAGTTATATCATTCCATCCACACCTTAAAATATAATGATACTAATTACTTGGATCCTCTTCACAAAATTGTATCTCCAAATTCGCCTATTATAGAATTACCATGCTAAGGAGTTTCATATCATATGACAAAGAAGGCCTACATTAGACAATAAACCTTGAATGTGAAGCATTTCTATGATAGTTACAAAACTCAATATTGTGTTTCAAATGTTAAGACATTTATAGCTATAATCTTATTGATTTATTCTTGGTTTGTCCAAAATATTCTCTTTTATATCATAAAAATAGATCGTAAAAATTTGATTATAATTTATGGTAAGATGATCAAATGTAACCATGAAATTAATGCTTAGATATGTGATAACTTATATTTTCCTTGAGATTGAATGCACTCCTCTCTCCAACACTTCTTTTCTTACTCATGTTTTTGCACATGATTCCTTCACTCCTCTCAAGTATTCTCCAACAAACTATATCCCTCCTACAAACTCCTCTTTGGTTGGCTCTAAGATAACAATTGATGCCAACCTCTACAAATATGGCCATGAATTAAGATAAAAATGAAACAAGGGTCATCATCAAGAATTCCCACAACAACATGAGGTTGTCCATCAATTAAGTCCCTTATTAGAAAATCAATGATAGTAGGTGAGGTTCTAAAACACTTTATTCCCATTTATAGTTTGGACATAATTACTAAATTTAAAATTTCAACAATAATATTGTATTTGTCTTGAGGTGTGTCCCTACTAAGAAATACTTTTTTGAGAGAAAACCAAAATTGGGAGAGTAGAGGATGGATAATTTAAAAAAGAGAGATATAAGTAGACAATGAATTCCATTTGTTTTCTTCAACTAATCATGCCCAATTTGTCTTGTAGTATGGGTCTTGGATTGTTTGTGGTCAACATTGCCTCACTGCCAGTCAAGCGTCCATAGCCCCGATGAGGTTGTCATTGTGATTCTCCCGAACATTGCTCTATTGCCGATCGGGCGTCCATAGCCCCGGTAGAGTTGCTCGTATACCCCTGAAAAGATGAATTTATTTTCTTTTGATTTTCAATATTTTGCTTTCTTTCTTTTGTTTCTTTTTCTCTTTTCAGTTCTTTTATTTCAACCTGCAAGCAATGAAGCTCGCGCTCAGGGCTGAGAATCATAGTGGTGCTGGAGCAGAATTTTAGATTTTTCACTTAACTAGACTTCACAAAAGGCCTACAGTGACCGTTAGATTCTTAAAATTTATGAGAGATATAAGATTCAAGAATACTTCAAAATCAGACCAACCAATGACTTATCCACTTTGAATCAAACATCTAGATCACTTGATACTAACAGAAGATCCTCACCATCCACTTTAAAACTTGATTAGAGTTCGACAAAGAAATACATAGAACAGCCCCAGGAAATTAGAATGATTGTTGTGCACATAGATATACCCAGCCAAAAATAGAGGGACCCCAAGCAAAGTGAGAGCAAACAAAAGCAAACGAAAAGAAAACACCAAAACGAGACAGTGAAAGAAAACAATGAAAGAAAACACCCCAAAGCAAGCAACCTACAACAAACCAACTAACCTAAGGAAAGCAGGAAAGTGGAACTTACAGGAAACCTACACTACTCAAAATGAGTTATGTACATAGATATTTAAAAAGAACTATGTTCAGGTAAGGCGAGCTGATGCTCATGCTCATTAGATTTTGCAGTGCGTGCACAAACAAACGGGCAGTCGTTATAGTTCTCAACCATGTAGATTTATCCTTATGTTTAGAGAAAATAAATTCAATATTGCAGCATTCAAATTCAGTCACCTGGCTAGGGAAAATCAACAATTGAGGAGGCTCGCTAAACCCATGGTTAATCCATAAACACGTTCATTTTTCCTCATTCCCATAATCAAAATGATAAGTGCAACTATGAAAATTAATAGGAGCAAGGAAGGATAGAACCTAGATTTCATCACATGGAGGTGGCAACATTTGACAATCAAGAGCAAGCACTACATCATCAGTCTTTGCATCAGCAACCTCGGGCGGGCATGGTGGAGGGTGCAACACTTCAAGAATCAAGCCTGCATAAGGCAGGGAGAATGAGGCAGCAAACATTTCTTCCACATCTTGTGTAGGATCAGCAATCCCCCTTGGTAGTTCTTCAAAAAGAAGTACTTCATCTCGTTGATCATTCACAAACTTGGGATCTACTTGATTGCTGCCCTCAAAAGGTAGCACTTGTCCCATCTCCTTTCCAAAGTGTTGACCCTATCTTCATGATGCTCAATATCATGGGATGATGACATGTACGAATCTGTCCTATGGCAACCATTTGAATAAGAAGGAGGATCCACAATGATCATGGCAGAAGGACTCCAAGTTGCATCTTGTAGTTGACAGGGTGCTTCATCCTTGTTGGCAGCTATCTCAGCACCCCGACCTTTGTCTTCTTCTCTTTCTTGTTCATGCATCTCATCATGGTGTTCACTCATTTCCCCTTGCTCACTATCGCTATAAACGGAGAAGGAACCCCTCTCCCAATCTGGAAACTCTTGTGCATCACCATTCAGAGGCTCAAGGAGTATGCCCTCATTGCTACCATCTTCTGCGATGTGTTCTTCCTCGACATGAGCATACCTCCGCAGCACAACTCCCAATGGAAAGAAGTCATCAATTGATGGCACCTCATCAAGGGGGCCAAAATTTACTATGTGATTTTCCCCCAAAGACTCACCATAAAGCCCATCGTCCATGGTGCACAAATGTTCTTCAAGAGGAAAAAAATCTTGATGATTGGTGGACAACATTCCAGTTTGATCTACTTGATCACTCAAAAGCTCGAGATTTTATTGTTGTACTCCTATTTTTGTCCCAAAATCCTCTTGAGGATTTCCCCCAGCTGAGTCATTACTTGGCTCAGGCTCTTGGTCCCCACATTCCGTTCGTGAAGCAACTGCAGGAAGTGGTGTGTTTGGCTGCCTTGCTTGTTCTCTAACTTGTTGGACAAATTCTTGGCACAGTCCACATGTGAACTCAGAGTGGGATGAATCATGGAGCCTGCACCAATTTGGTAGTAGCAATACCTCCAAATCCACTTGACATTTCAGCTTTGACCAATCCTTTGCTAATTTGGAGATGATTTGGTCATATTTTTCTGCTACTAGGTCCTCATCATCACTTTTTGTTGTCCCAAGGCTGTCAACCTCTTCCTCTTGCTGATTTTCAGCATCTTCATTGGTTGCCCTAGCATACACTGCTGCAAAATTGATTGACTCATCCTCAACTTTCAATGGCTCCTCTTCCTGAGTGGAGGATTGCTCTTTGCTGATAGAGGAAAGACTTTCTAACTCCCTTCTGACTGAACTTTCATCAAAGCTTTCTGCTGTCCCAAGGAAATCAGCTTCTTCCTTTTCATTTTCAGCTTCAACATTTGTTGTCCCAACATCTATTTCTATGGAACTTCTTGGTCTATCTGCAATGTGTTGTCCTCCAAAGGTTGACAACCTCTTTTCTTCATGGAATGAATCATCCTCCTTGACAGTTTTCTACTCCAACTTGTTCAAATTTCCTTTGACTTGGGTAATGATGATTGCACATGATAGACAAGTAAATTCTGAATTTGGTGCATTGTGAAATCTGTACCAGCTTGACATTAGTGCTTCCTCCAATCTTGGTCCATCTTTGCTACCCAAACATTCTTGGATCAGCTCTTCAAATCCCTTGGCTGCCATGGTTGTCAATTCCTCCGCTGGATCTGCAAGGGCTAAAGGATGATATATTTCCCAAAAGGGAATCTCTCTTTGCAAGACTCTTTCAATTCTGCTCAAGAAGGTTAGACACTCCAATTCATTGTGCCTGCAAGTGCAATGGATCCTACACTTATCCGCCAATGCAAATTGCTGCAATGGTCTCTTCAATCTCCTATTCAAATCTGCATGTAGCTGAGAAATGTTGATTTGTACATGCTGCTCCATTTCAACTTAGCTTCTTTTTGCCTTCAAAATCTTTTGATTTTAAGCTTCAACACTAAAAGAGATCTCCTATCTCAGATTTCTTCTTTGGAAGTTCTCTTATCGATTTCCATCTTTCAGCTTTGTAGCCTCAACATGTCTAGCCCTCCTTCTAGCACCAGTTTTGTTGATGGTGTTTTTATGCACTTCACAACACAGGTAATATGTAGGTGCATTACCTCTCTTGAAAGACAATCTTCCACAATCAAATTGCAGAACACTATCCCAAGGTCTCTCGGATGTCAGGTCTTGATGATGCTTGGAATATATCAGTTGATTTATGTGATTTGCTGGAATCACAAGGTGGACTTATGGATGAGTTACAAAGTGGGAAAGTTGGATCAACAAATGGAGTTATAAGATGGGAAAGTTGCTATGCATTTGCTACAGGTTCAAACAGCAGTCTTGAACTCCATTTCAACATTAGATTTAGCTTTACAATGTGCAATGAACCTTGCCTAAGGTTACTTATTAAAAAAAAGGAAAAAGGGCAAGGAAGAGAAAAGTTTCCTGGATCTGAAACTACCAATGAACAGTGATCATGGAGGCTGCTACAGTAGACAAACTCCCTAAACTAGGTTTTGTTTGGCCAAGAGGATCCTATAGTTACACAATACCAGTGCAATCTTCTAAGGACTCCATATTTTCAGTTTGCACACACACAATATGAACATGCAAGTGAACTAAGTTGCAACAATCAAATAAAGAAGCTCAGACTAACTTTGCATAGTAGCTTACCATCAACAAGTGCCAAAAGTATGGGCTGAAAATTCGTCAAATATTGTAACAACAATCACCATTACCACTTCTATTCAACAAACTACAACTAAAACTAACTTGGAAGGTAGAACCATGCACACATAATGAACAAACTCAAAAGTAACACCCATAGATCATGCAATGCTGCTTTTTATTGTTGCAAAATGTTTTTACAACAGCTCTCCAACAACTACAAATGAGGGGAAGATCACTATTTATAGTTTACCAAAGACCAAATGAATGGCTATGATTGAATTACATTGTGTGGCCCAGATTCAATTACATTAGGGCTTCACCTACCCCACAATATTCAACAATTTAAAATACATTTGTTGTCTTTTCCCTATTCTGTCTTGTAGTGGCCAGTCACTGTAGCAGTTTTTCCTTCTAGCTAATTTCCCTTTTATTGTAGCTAAAACTAACTGAAAGCTACCTTCTCCCAATGGAATTTCAGCATTCCTCATTGGATCAAATGGTTCTATCAATGGACCCATGCTAGGCTCCTTGAAACTGGAAATGAGAGGCCGAAATGCAGTTCTGGAAATATTGTTTTGAAAACGGCCAACAGAGCACGGAACTCCAGATGGTATTTCCCGCATGCAAATTTGGAATTTGAAAATCCAGGGGAGGATAAGACCCCATTTTAGCATCTAGGTCAAAGTCCATTTTTGATTTGAAGGTGCGCTTGTACGTTTCAGAAACATGAGCCTGGAATGCTATTCTAGAAATATTGTTTTGAAACGACCGACGGAGCACAAAACTCCGGATGGTATTTCTCAGCTGCAATTTTGGAATTTGAAAGGTCAAGGGAGGATAAGACCCCATTTTAGCATCTGGGTCGAATTCCATTTCTGATTTGGAGGTGCACTTGTACATTCTGGAAACGTGAGCCTAGAATGTTGTTTTGGAAATGTTGTTTTGAAACGACCGACGGAGCATGAAACTCCGGATGGTACTTCCCGGCTGCAAATTTGGAATTTGAAAGGTCAAGGGAGGATAAGACCCCATTTTAGCATCTAGGTCGAAGTCCATTTTTGATTTGGAGGTGTGCTTGTACGTTACGGAAACATGAGGTCGAAATGTCGTTGTAGGAATGTTGTTTTGAAATGACCGACAAAGCACGGAACTCCGGATGGTACTTCCCGGCTGCAAATTTGGAATTTAAAAGTTCCATGGAGGATAAGACCCCATTTTAGCATCTGGGTCAAATTTCGTTTTTGATTTGGAGGTGTGCTTGTACATTCCGGAAACATGAGCCCGGAATGTTGTTCCGAAAATGTTGTTTTGAAAACAGCCGACAAAGCATAGAACTCCGGATGGTATTTCCTAGCTGCAATTTTGGAATTTGAAAGTTCCATGGAGGATAAAACCCCATTTTAGCATCTGGGTCGAAATTCATTTTTGATTTGGAGGTGCACTTGTACGTTCCGGAAACGTGAGGCCATAATGCCGCTGTAGGAATGTTGTTGCAGGAATGCTGCTGCAGAAATACAATTTTGGAATTTTCAAAACTTCCTAAAACTTAATGAAACCTTTTCAGTTCCTTAGGCACCACAAAAACATCCAAAATCCATGGAAATCTATCCCAAAGTCAAAGAATGAAGGAAAAAGAGAATTGAGCGGAAAGAAGCTCGAAAAACCCAAGACTTAGCCATTTTTTATTTTAGGGGAAAAATATGGTCAGCCAAAAATGAGACTTTGAAGGGAAAATTGACCAACTAGGACAGCAAAATGAGGGGCACACAAAATGAGACGAGAGCAAAGAGGCTCGTCGAGAGCAAAAAAAAAAGGAGGGTCTTTGCCTACGGCGGGGCGTCTGTGCAAAATATGCACAACACATTCCAACTTACATCAATCTATTTGTCTAATATGTCAATATAGTTGGACTTCCACAATGAAAACTCCTCTATTGGCCAGTCAAATCCCATAATATTATTTTCCTTTGTTCTGTATGGGCTATACCTGACTGCCACCTAATTTTCCTCCATATCGAAGTCTTCAAGGAAAACCCCTGGAAGCTTGATCCTATCCATATTTTTCCTTAGCATATCCAAATCTACTCCATCACATATTGTTCTAGCCTAGGAGGTTATCACTTGATTTTCCTATTCTTACCACTCTTGCAAGGATTTAACTTCACCCCTCTCATTCAAAATGCTTGGAAGGAGACCGAAATTCCAATCATCAAACTTCTTAACCAATTCTTTAATCTTCACCTCTAAGGGCTCAATCAACCCTTGAGAACCAGTTATATCAGTTACAAATCTTAGGGTTGGAAGTATCTTTGGAGGATTATTTGCATCACAAGAGGATGCAACAGCCATATCCCTTAGAATCTAATCCCTTGGAATCCATTTATCCATTAAAGGAATAGTTATCTCTTTATCTCTATCAAGGTTTTTAATAGAATCAAACATTAGAATAGTTAGCATGAATACTGATTAGTCTTTTCTCTACCCCCTATTTAAGTGCTCAAGTATTGTTGTCACAATCTTCATATTATTTAGCTAGACTAGGTTGTCTAGTCTATCTTCGTAGTTCTTAAGCTTCTCTATCATCTCTTCTTTGGTAACTTCCTCAATTTGAGGGGTGTTTGACACTTTAGGAGCTAATTGTGCCATGTGTACATCTTCAGATTTAGTGGGGGTCACCTCATCTTGAGTCTAAGGTGGTGAAAGAATTGGAGGAGGAGGAAAAATTGCAGCATGTGAGGTGTCAAGTTGCAATGATTGGAATTTTTATTTCCAAAAATCCATTTGAGTTTGCATTTGAGCCATCTTTTGCTAGCTCATATTTTACTCAACAACCATTTCATTATATTTAGTTCTAAAATTATCTCTTTCCTCTATTGATCACTCAACTGTGGCCTTGGTGAATTGTTCTACATTAACACTCATTGTTGTTGCCTCCAAGGTGGATGTATCTAAGACTCTCTTTATAATCAATCCTCCTCTAACCCTTGGGGTAGCTTCTGCAACTTCAAGCTTTTTTGTGGTTGGAGCTAAAGCCTAAATAGTCAATTGAAAATTGACCCTTGTAGGGCCAATGTGACTTCTTCTTCACTATTAAAAATGGGGGCATCCTATCTTCTCACAATATCAAAGGAAATTATTGATGCCATGTCCCATTTTGGGAGTAATAACACTCCACTCTTCCTTACCAATGCCCTACCGTCTGTTGCAAAAATATTCAAATATGTGGCCCTCATTTCATCTCAGACCTTAGCTTCAATAATCTCTTGGGGCTTCTCAGGGCTCTCACTTTTCCTTGTTTGCAACAATGTTGCATACTCATCCTTCATAGCTCTCCATACATACTCTTGGAAATTTTATGTCTTGACAAACTAATCATCTTACATAAAGATTTCATAAGCTTGGAATCTAACATCCTTAAAGTTATTTATTCCACCTAGGTTAGCTTTGCTCAACCTAAGGCTCAAAATTTGTGGTATAATTTCCCCTTGAAGGAATGACATCCCCTGCATTATCTCCTCATCAATTATATAAATTTCATCATCTAACTCTTCTTCAGGATAATCAACTAGACTGGGTGCTTCAACCTTTTGTCTTCTTATTGATGCCTCCCTTGGAGAGACTAACTCCTTAGTTGGTGGTTCCAATTCAATTATTTCTGGAGTAGAAGAAGGTTGTGGTGACAATGGAGGTATTTTTTGTGGTGGAGATTACACTTTTGACTCCTCAAATTGTGTAGGAGTTGCAATTGTTTGTTGCTTTTTTATTGTGCTTTTCCTCCTTGAATAAATGTGTGCCTTCTTGGAAGGTTGCACAGCTGACTCTCCCTCTTTCATAGGGGCCTTCCCCTTATCTTGCACTACTTTTATCTCCTTCAATTTTTCTACTACTTCGTCAAATTTTTGAATAATAGTTTCAATCTTCAAAATTGGGTCACTAATATCTGACAAATCTTTAAAATCGAGCTCTTTAACCTTAATTTAACTTTCTAATTTTACAAAAACACCCCACTTCCTTATTCTATCAGCTTGGACATCAAGGTCAAACATATTTGTAATGAGATCCTCAGGAATAGTATGGGTGTGAACATATCAACGTCCCTTATTTATCTTCATTAACCAAGCTATGAACCCCTTAATATAATATGTCATGTATGCCTAGATCTTCATATCATAGGGCCTAAGATAGTAACACAATATTTCTCCATCCATGTGTTATTATGAAAAAATCAGAAAACACGGTGTATGTAGGGAAAAAGGTTCCCTTTCGCTTCTCATCTCATCCACATTTCCTAGCTACCACATTACCTCCAAAAAACCAATCCTTAAAGGTACCTTCGTAGGGAGTATGTGGCACAACCCTCTTAAGATCCATATATTGACCAAAGTAATCAACACCTTTAAAAAGAAACATATGCATAAAGAGTGAAAACCACTTGAATCTGACACCAGGCTCCCCATTCTTGAATGCCACCAAACCTTATGAATTTCCTCCACTATATAGGTGGAAAAATCATATAAAGTATTTATGTTGATGTGTTGGGTATTTGCAGCCATGTACATTTGGGCCATTGGCATGCTAGAGCCAGGATCAAACCCTAAAATTTGGTAGAGGGAATAAAATCTCTTCTAAAAGTATGTGAGGAAATACTTAATGGGGAGGGGCTCAACATCACAGGGTCCCAAAGTAATCCTTCTTTTTTCTTTTCCCTTCCCTACTAATATCAAAAATTTGGTCAACACCGATACCCTAAAGTTATGTTTTATTTTCAAGTATTCTTCCTTCATCTTCCGCTCATCAATCTTAACCATGCCACTGCTCCAAGTGTTCAACTTGAACACATATGCAACTTCTAGTTCCTTATTTACCCATACCATATTATTTCCATCATGAGCTTTGACAACCCTAAACAGAGGGTCATAGTTCATAGCAATGGCCTTGAGAAGATCTACATCAATGTACATGGTGGGCACAACCAACCTAGCCATGTCTAACCTCCAAGGGTTATTAAATGGGATAACAACATTCCTATTTCTAAACCATCCTTGGAAAAGAGTCCATCTTGAGTATGATAGGGTAGAAGATACTTAATTGTGTAGTATTTATCAATGACTGAATTTAGTTTCAAGGCCACGGTACATAATTTGTCCCTCTAGTTTCTCAGAGGTTGATGGTTTCAATTGCTCAATCAAATCTTGTACCAAAGGTCCCACTACGGGTTTCAACTCAGAATCTTCATTTTTTGATGCAACACTTGGACTTTGGGTGTCATTGGTAATAGACAACTCAAACTGGGGCTTGATGGGCTCAAACTAGGTTCTCACTTATCAAAGAAAAACTTGACGCAAAGAAAAGACTAAGAGCACAATTTATAGCAATTCAGAGAATTTCAAACCTTAAAAAAAGTCTAATATTGAGAGAAAACAACAACAATCACAATTTGAAAGGAAATTAGGGAAAAATCAAGTTTAGGAAAGGTAAATTTCACTTACTGGTTACACGATGTAGGAAACCCTAATTTTGTGATGCAAAATGATCGAACAACTCTACAACAAGTTTGGATGTGATGAGAATTCTTTGACAATTGATAATAAGCTTTAAGGCTAGCTTTTATGCCAAACAAAGTCATCAATTTAGTAGGAAATTGTCAATTCTGCCATTACTGTTCACTCGCGTGAATAGAATGGCTCAATTGTGTACATTTTAGAAACTTTGAATGTCCTCCATTGATTCAATGTTGATGTGAACCAGTGTGCGGCTTTGATAAAGTCAAAAAAGTTTGAATATGTACTTTTTAGCTAACTCGACATCCATTGTACTTTATTTTTGCCAAGTGTGCATCCCCATCATCAGCTTTTGTGGCCCTACTGCACTTCACCATCCAATAGAAATCCACGTGTCAATAGACCGCTAGCCCTTTGATATTTGCAAGTTTCAGATCTATGGTGGTGAACCAATGGGAAATGACTCAAATCAACCTGACAACCATCAACATGCATCTTCTTTAATCACTATGCCAATGATCATAATATCCTATTTTAGCCATGGACGGTTGAGATTAGAACATCTCAATGAATAATTTTGTGTATGCTCATGTATATTCTTTTAGTAGCATGTTGTTTAACTCTTCAATACTTGTCGAGAAATATTTCATCAAATACTCCTAAGTCTTCAATAGTTTAGCAGATGGTGGAAATGGTGTCACGTGGTTCCTTGTCTACTATCCCTCCATAAGCTTAGATTAGGTAGTGGGTCGTCCATGGGCTAGTGGAGAATGGTCAAGATTTTTTTATTAGGATCCATAGTAACCATCGATTTGATCACCTTTAGCCATCAGTACCTTCAAATAATGGTAGGACTTGCCAAGAGGGTGGACAAGTGTCACCTACCCACCATGCCTCCAGCTTCTTAATTTTAATATTTTAATCTCATGAGTTGGAGGGAAACCAATAGAAATCACTAAGTGGGACCCACCAAGAATAACTAAGGACTATAATAAGCATGTGTGCTTATTACATGACTAAAAAAGGGGTCGCCTGACTAGGTTTGCAATATAAAATACCTTACACGAATATTAAACCTAGACCTAAGGAAAGAGCAAGAATTAGAAGATTTATGGCCTGCATAATATAAGGTAAAATTTATAACAACTTAGTGGGTGATGACCATGGATACAAGGTTCAAGGGGTTGGTAACCAAACATACATAAAGACTTAAGATGCAACTTAGATGAATGGGAACCTAGCTAGCAGGTAAATAAAATATTAGATCAAAAGAACAAGGGTTACGAAGGAGGAAACATATGCTAAGTAGAACCCTCCCAATAGCATAAAACCTTAAATCCCTATAGCATTTCAAACCAAGAAGCCACCCAAGCAAAGACATTAGACCAGTGGAACATGAAAATTTGAGGGTTCCACCACAACCTAAGGAAAGTTACTTGAAATAGTAGGTATGATTCTTAGTTTGAGAATGAGATGATAAAACTCTTATAGGTACAACTCAAGGGAAGAAAGGTAGATATTTGAATTGAAATTCATTTTCAAGAAAACTTGATTTATATAATTATAGTCTTGATGAGATTAAATTACAAACTAGGAGACAATTGAGTCCATATCATTTGGGTTAGATACATTTTTTTAAGAATTTATTCAAAATCTAATGTGTGATTAAGTTTACTCACCATAGTCTTAAATGATGAGGTGGTTGTTGATATCATCTTATTGGATTTTTGTGGAGTGGTGTTTGGAAGATCCTATCTCTATAAAAGAAAAAGATATATTATATAGAAATATAAATAGGTATAGGATATGGTCAAAGGAGGTTAATAATTGTAATGTCACATAATTGCACCTACAGGAAATTCCACATTTTTGCATCTTGCCTAGCATTTATGACACCCTAGAAACATTAGTGGCAAAATCCCATGAGTCAGAATTTCATGATTCTGACTTCATGAAGACACATGGTGAAATGATAGAAGCCTGATGAGACATTTCCCAGAAATCTAGGCTTTGGACGCTTGTGCAGTGTGCGGACGTCTGTGCGGTGCACTAGCGTCCTGGCAGTTTTTTGAGTTTGAAATGAAGAATCTAGAACCTTGACCCTTGTGACACATGTCCTAGTGGTTGGGTCTCGGATGAAATGGCTCTGTGCCACCCTTGCATGCATGGAAAGCCCTTTTTCGCTCTCATTTGGGGGTTGGGAAATTGTCAATTGAAGGACTATCACTACTTGCTCTAGTCTTGGGTAAGCAATATCCTTTAATAGTAGCACTTCTACAAGAGAATCCATGTTGGACTGAGGTCCCTCAAGCAACTACTAGCTCTCAAGAAAGCACATAGTGGTGTGCCTATGTACTCCGAAAGAGGGTCTTGACCCGTGGGTAACTCTCTCGCTCCCTATCACTCTTTCTTACTAGTTCACTTACTACTTTGTGGTGTGGGCTCTACTCTGAAGCTGGTTTTTCTTTCACCACACACTTTGTTTACTTCTTTTACACTCTTATCCAAACCTTGTTGTCCATGGAGGTGGGAACACCAAAATGAGGGTCTGACTAAGGCAGACTCCTATACAGCCCCAACCTTTCTCACCTTAATATTTTGTGTACAGATTATGAAGTGAAGCTTGGCGTGAAGATTCAAATGCACGGTAGAAGGTAACCTTATTTCAAGTTCCTTTATATTTTCCTTTAGATTCTATCTTTTTGTCGATTATTTGGCCTCATACGCTTTTGACCCAAGCCTAGAATTTATATTTGTTTTCACTCACTTGAGCTCCTAATTCCTTCACAGCTTAGGACACCATCATGTCTTTAGATGACAACACGTCGTGCTACCATCCTGAAACCGTGCTGACATCTTTAGGCCCAGAGCTCTCTAGCCAAGGGTAGAAATCTTGAAGTCTTGCTCTCTCGAGGTCTGAGATCATTTTCTTGCTTTCCCTTACAATTTTATCGATTCGTTCAAGTTGAGGTGTATAAGGGAAGTTTGTTCCCTAGTGATCTCTTGAGAATAAAGAGACCCATGTGCAATGAATCCCTCTTATATCACATTTTGGTGAACCTAACGTGAACCATTAGATCCATTTCCATAATGTCACATATTTATAATGATCCCTTTTCTAAACAATATTTTGATATGTTGGAAGATGCTCTAGATGATTTCTTAGAAGCACTCTCTCCTATCTATAAATCTTCTAAACAAACTCTTTCCTCGTTGGCTGAGGAGTCAGTGAATGTGGTTGTAGTTTTTGTGGCTCCTCTGAGCCCTAAGAAACCCATTATTTACGTGACTCTAGCTGAGCCAGCCCCTAGAGAAGACTATTATGTCTATGGGGTTCCATGTTGTAGTGATCCATTAGACCTATATTCAAGATTCGTGAAAGCTACTAACTTTACTTCTTATAATGTTGTTGGGAATACGTATAATACAAGGAGAAACAAAAAAAACTTAGAACAACAAGCTTCTATTCCTACATCACAACCAATTCAAACTCCTACTTCTTTACCACCATCTCAACCTAACCTTCCTTCATCCCCTAAACCTGCAATCAAAGCACTAGGTGATTATGATCTTGTTGAGAAATTTTTGTGTTACTTCAGCTAAGATCTAACTTTGGTATTTTCTTCAAATGACTCTAGTTTATCAAGAGATGTTGTAGGAAGATTTACAAAAGATTCTCTTGCCTACCTCTTCCAAGCCTACATATGTTGATGTGTTGATGATACATATTCGAGCGGATTCATGGAATATTGCGTTCCACCCACAAGAGCTCCCGCTTTCGGATGTGAAAAAGAAATTGGACCCTTTGATGATTATAGTAATGTTAACAACATCGATATTAGGTGTACCCTCATTGACACTGGTTCGGCTCTCAATGTTTATGGTATAGACCTACTACCTAAAATCAAAGTTGATTCATCTTCTTTAGCAACTTCCTCCTTGTATATTTGTGGGCTCGATAACGTTGGATACTAAGCTCTAGGTACGATAATATTACCCTTGTAGTTAGGCCCTGTTACCTTGCCTACGTTGGTCTACGTGATTCCTGGCCCATTACCATACAATCTTCTTTTAGGGAGACCTTGGATTCATGCTATGGGCATAGTAACTTCTAATCTACATCTTTCTTTGAAGTTTGTTGCTAACAATCAGGTGGTTATAGTTAAAGCAGACCCTAAGGTTGTGCACCTTTGTTTGTTGGCCACTATTGGTCATACTCTACTTGCATCTACTCTTAAGATTGCATTCCCTCCTTAACCAATGATGCTATGGAATGTTCTTCATTGATACCCTCTATGGAATTCATTCCCCAAGAAAGTATCAACCAAGAAAAAACACCTAAAGCAGAAGATCTAAAGTCTCCTTCATCTTCTCCTTCACCTTCTCAAACAAATGCTCTTCTAGGTGATGATTGGGGTTCCTTGAACTTCTCTGAGTTATTCATAGTGGAATATAAGTCAGACCCCTCTAGTATTGAATTTCTAGGTTCTATTGATATAAGGGTAGCTAACCCTCCTATCAAGGAAGATAAGTGTGATCCTATCCAGGAGATTGCTCCTTCCCTGGCCCGGGAGAGTAACACCGCTCCTGCAAAGTAGGTTAATGTTTTCGAACCAAGTAGAGGGAGTGGGACCACTCCCATAGAAACTTTTGACATCCATTGGTGGAACAAGACACTCTATGTGGATTCGTCCCCTCTTGAAGTTCTACAAAGTCGTTATGGGTTTGGTTGTGAACTCGCTTCTCGGTATGGCTATGGGTAGAAGGGACTAGGACGTATCGAGCAAGGAATCCAATTCCTTATTTAGTTTAAGCAACGAAAATGCTATCTGGGTTTGGGATGCTCTATTGAACAGTCTAAACAAAAACCTTGGTGGAGTGTTAATATGATTTTGGTCGAACCATTAATTTTAGTCCATCTTGAGTTGATAGAAGAAAGCAGACAAGCCAAGAAGGTTTCTTTGGATGTATTCTCTTCAGATGAAGCATTAGGGTAATTTCTCGATGCGTACTCCCTGTTGCCTCCTTATCATCATAAGAAATGATTCTCGTATTTCTTACATAAACAAGCATACTTTTGAGAATCCGTTTTGAGCATCAATGAAGAAGAGCCCCTATCTAATGTGAGTTACGATGTGTCGATATCACATCTCAAGGACCATAGTCCTCTCCTTAAAGGAGATACTGTTGAAGTCCTTGTGGATCCTAAATCTTCAAAAAAGGTAATCAAGATTGGGAAGTGTCTCTCTTCCGAGGAAGTAGATGAACACTCTGATCTTTTGTGTATTCACCTTGATATCTTTGCTTGGACATATGAGGATATGTCCGATATTGATGAATCCATAGTGGTCCATAATATTGTCCTATGTCCCGATGCCAAGCCTATTAAGAAGAAAATTTGAAAGATCAATCCTAGGGTAGCTTTGATGGTCAAGAATGAGATCGATAAGCTGCTGAAAGTAGGATTTATCCGTCCAATTGACTATTCTCCTTGGATTTTGAATATAGTCATTGTTATAAAACCCGATGGTCGTATTCGTATATGCATTAATTTTTGAGACCTTAATAAGGCTTCTCTTAAGGATGATTTTATGTTACCTAATATAGATATGATTGTGGAATTGGCAATAGGCAATGCGTTGTTATCTTTTATGGATGGCTTCTCGGGTTATAATCAGATTCGTATTAACCTGGATGATCAGTACAAGACAACCTTCACTACCCCTTGGGTTAATTTTTGTTATGTGGTCATGCCCTTTGGTTTAAAAAACGCAGGAGTGACTTACCAACAAGTGATGACCCTAATATTTCATGATTTCATTCATAAAATCTTAGAGAGCTATGTTGACGAAATCTTGGCAAAGTTTGTAAATTGTCAAGATCATGTGAAAAACCTTCGCCTTATCTTCGAGAGGCTCCGAATTTACAAGATGAGACTAAATCCCCATAAGTGTGTCTTCGGCATAGACGCTGGCAAGCTCCTTGGGTTTATAGTCTCTTACCATGGGATCGAAGTCAACACGAATAAGATTGATTCTATTATTAACATGCCTCCATCGAGGAACATTACCGAGTTGCAAAGCTTATAGGGGAAGATTTTAGGTGATTCGTAGATTCATATCTCAGTTGGTTGATCACACCCTCCCTTTCACTCATTTATTAAAAAAGGATGTTCGCTTTGTATGGGATGACGAGTGTCAAAATACTTCGAATCAATCAAATCTTACTTGAACAATCCTCTTGTATTGATGTCGGCTATGCAAGATAGACCTTTCCTAATTTACCTTGCTACATCACCATACACTTTGGCATCTCTGCTAGCTCAATATGATGACGTAGGAAGTGAGAGAGTGGTCTACTACATTAGTCATGTCCTTGTCGATTAAAAAACTCGTTATTCATCCATGGAGAAATAATGTCTTGCTCTTGTATTCGCTACGCAGAAGCTAAGGCACTACCTCCTCTATGCTGAAATGCATGTCATAATGAAAACAGATCTTTTGAGACGCCTGTTCTCTAGTGTTGACCTTGCTGGAAGATTAGTGAAGTGGGTTGTGTTGCTTTATGATCTCGATATAAAATGTGTCACTCATAAATCGATAAATGGATAGGAAATTGTTGATCAATTAGCAGACATCCCCTCATCTCGCTCCTTCCCTGGGATGAATATGTTTCTTGATGAGAATATTTTCACGATTAACTATGATCTCGAATGCAAGATGTACTTCGATGGATCAAGGTGTCAGACTGGTTCTGGAGTGGGTGAGGTCCTAATATACCTCGAAGGAAAACCAGTCCCTCTATCTTTTCGATTAGATTTTCCTTGTACTAATAACATCGCTAAGTATGAAGCCCTTATTACTGGCTTATGTGTTGCAATTGTACTATAAATTAAACATCTTTGCATACTAGGTGACTCTGATCTTATTATCAATGAGATTATGGGAACTTATCAAGCTAAACAAAGTAGATTGTCCTAATATCGAGACCTCGCTTTGTCCTTGCCTGGTCATTTTTCCTCTTTCACAATAAACAATGTCCCTAGGAGAGAAAATAGACATGTGGATTCCATGGCAAGGGCAACTTCCTTAGTACCTACAAGAGAAGATACGAAAGAATATCACTTTGTGGTTCAGGTCATGTAGACCCCAGCAGTTTTTGATCAACCTAAACCCAAGTCTCTGGCTTGTTTTCACACAGACTTGGGAGAGTGGTTCTCTAGTATCTACAGTTACTTAAAGATTGGAATCTTTCTCGATGATGCAACAAAAAATGATCACACCCATACACGAAATATTTCAGCGTGTTATGTCATCTTATCTGATGTTCTTTATCAAAAAGCTTATAATGGATTGTTGCTAAGATGCCTCACTAAAGCGGAAATACCCTTTGCCCTTAAAGAAGCCCACTCAAGCTCTAGAGGTGGAAATTTCGGTGGTAAATCTCTAGTGAGAAAAATGATACACATGGGGTACTATTTGCAAACAATGGAATTGGATTCCTTCAATTTTGTCAAGTACCTTCAATGTCAACAACATAGTCTTCTTATCCACGCTCTTGCTCAAGAGTTACAAAATCAAAAGTCTCCTTGGCCATTTGCAAAATGGGGGTTGGATATCATCAAGAAAATATCACCCCCTTCTTCCAAGGGACATACCTTTATCATTACCACTGTGGATTATTTTATAAAATGGGTCGAAGCCATTCCACTCTGATCTATGAATGTTGAAACTATCTATATCTTTCTCATGAACAATATCATTTCTCGTTTTGGATTGCTCGCTATACTTGTTTTTGATAATGGCACACCATTCAAAAACAAGGAAGTAAAGCAATTCTTGGAGAAGTTTCATACTCAAAATAGGTTTTCTACACCATACTATCCACAATCAAATGGTCAAGCAGAAGCTTCTAATAAGACTCTTGAACTCATTCTTTGTAAAACAGTTAATAAACACGGTAAGTATTGGCATATTCAATTAACATACACTTTGTGGGCTTATCGCATGAGTGTTCATACAATGATGAGAACGATGCCTTACAACCTTGTGTATGGTGCCGAAGCCATCATGCCTTTGGAGTTGGAAGTTTCGTCCTTGCGGATTTCCCCTATAGGGGTGATTGATAATGAAACCTACTGAGCTAACCGATTGCATCAGCTAGAGATGCTTGACGAGCACCGGTTACAGGCCCTCAAACATCTTAAAGCTTATTAGCAGTCATTATCAAGACAGTTTAATCAGGGTGTGCTTCCTAGAAATTTCAAGCTAGGAGACTTGGTTCTATGTGAGAATCAATGAAATGTAAATGCGCCACCTAATCAAAAAGGGAATTTTAGTCCAAACTAGTTGGGTCCTTACATCATGATTTATGTGTATGGTTCAGGTGCCTATGGATTATCATCTATGGATGGAACACCTTTAAAAGAGCTGGTTAATGTGGTGCATCTTCATCAATACTATGTGTAGTGTCCTAATGTGTCACGTGTGTGGTGTTCTCCCCAAAAAGGTAGTAATACTACATATACTGACATTGCTCATTTTCACATTATGAAAATTTTTATGTTTATGACATGACCATGTGTGTGTGTGTGTAAAGTTAAACATACATACATATGTTTGACAATTTTATGTATCCATACATCACATTACATCTTTTAAAGTAATTAGATCGTCATTGTGTTTAATTAACATTTAACCAAATGTGTTTATTAAATCATGATTAGCATCTAATGAAAACATACATCCATATTGGCATGGCAGGGGCCACCTCTAAAATATACTGAGCTATGAGCCCAATCCATCCCTATGCATCCTCTGCAACCATAGAGAAAGAAACCAGTATCACATGGCATATATAAATATATCATAAACAAAAAAATCAAAAGCATAGGCATGAACATAATGTACTATGTATACCTGGATCCCCTGGCTGCCATGTGGGATCAGGGTGTGGATCTATACTAGGGCCCGCACCATCGGTATTTGTGGCCGACCCTAGTGACACTAGAGTTGTTTTCGCTAGAACAGTGGTGACTGGTGGTGTTAATGAGACAGGGGTAGCTATGAGGGAATATGATCTCCTCCGTCACCTCAGCCTCGCAAGCACCGCCTCCTCCTCCTATGCTGGCTCATCCTCTACACCACCCTATTGGAGGTCCCTCATCCTATCCTATGGGGGCTAGTGGTGAACATCCTCCTATGGACCAGGGTCCCCTCTCGGGGCACCCTCATTGAAAACTGGAGCAGGACAATGCCTCTCCCACCACCATGTAAAATCCACCACCACCCTGACATTATCCACCACCGCTATGGTCGACAAATCATGGTTAGGCTCATCGTCATCAAAAGGGATGATGTCTATGATGGTAGGGCAAGGGTGATCTCCCACCCTCACTACACTAGGGTGTGCCCAAGTGTATGTGAGCACATCCAGTAGTATGGTCTTAATGTGGCCATATCGTCACGTGACCCGACTCTAGTATTATGGAACAATCACAAAATCATGACGACCAACCAAAAAATGATCCCCCTGTAGGCTACTCAGGAACCTATTGTCGTCAACCTACCTGAAATATCTATAGGCCCTCTAGCAAACCTCTCTCGTGACAATAGTATCAAACTATAGCCTCCAAAACTATAGATCTCCAAAGCACCATTGGCTTGTCATATCATACTAGTGGGCCATCGGAACATGATACGACCATCGCTAGGGAAAACTGACTGGATGGGTGCACATGATGTGGGAGAAATCCCACACCTGCTTTGTAAGAATGTGGTACTCATAGTGCACGTACCACCCAAGCTCCTAGTATAGGTGCACCAGCATGCTGCACCCATAGGAAAACACAGTCTAATACTCTACCATAATTCTGATAGCAGGGACGAGCCCCTTGGTAAGGTGTGAGCCTCGCCCATCTATGGTGGTGCAGAAGGAAACTGTGACAACCACCACTTGACATAGCAATGGTGTGGTGGTCCTCACCTAGTCATACCAGTGCATATAGATGTGACCAATGTCATTGTCGCCATCTATCCTCCCTGTGTAGTAGAGGACACCATCACTATGCTCCCATGTTGATCAGGTGTCATCTTAGGCCACTCATCGTCCGTGGATGGGTATACCAAGGATCCGATGGACATCCTTGAGAGTAATATTCATCTCTCCACATGGCATCTAGAAAGATGATGTAGTGGCATCCCACCACTCCATCAAAGCAGTGAGAATCCTCTCATGGTCTCACATCTCTCATATAGTGAATACGTTCCAGAGACCAACCTGCTCCAGATGTGTGATCTCATCCTAAGAAAGGTGATCCCTCTGCTCGTGGACAAGTCAGAACGCTCACCCTTTGGGATGCTTTCATATCTCTAGATAATACTTCAAAAGGTAAAAAAAAATTAAGTCAGAAACACCATCGAGATGAGAAAAAATGTTAAAGGACATATGCACATCGCACAAACGTCTACACGACGTCTACGTCCCAAACTACCATGGTCACCCAGAGGATCCCAACGCATGTATAAAAAAAAACGTGCATCAAGGATGCGAGCGCGAATTCTAGATGCTTGCGCACCTCAAGGAGTGGAAATATGCAGAAAATTAACTAAAATGCATAAAAAAATGAGGCTTAGAGGCCTACCTAGTCCACCTCGCGGTGCTCGGCGATGTCCTCGTGTAGCTACTCTAACCTCGATGCCTCGTACTCTCTCTTGCTCGGCATTTTGCTTACTTTTCTCTCACAAAATTCAATAATTTGCTTGCAGTGAATAGTGAAAATGACCCTTCTAGGGGCCCACCTAGGTATATATAAGCCCCTCGGGGCCCATTTTTCCTAGAATTTGTGGCCCCCAGGTTTCCCCTGACTTTACCCCTCCAAGCTAGGGGCAAACTCAGGAGGGGGCATATAGTCACCTCTTGATCATATTTTCCTCTAAATCAATGACTTTTCTTGATCATTCCTCCCTCTGTGGTAGTTTCTTCTAATTTCTTGAAACTAACTCAAAATTTTAGTTTTGCAGGATACAATTTTGAATTATTTTTTCATGACCATTATTTTGTTTTTTATTGAGCTTAGAAGCTAGGGGCATCCTCGGTATCAGTTAGCTCAACCTTGATGACCTATGCAGTCCCTCTTTCTTGGCACACAATTCCATAAAATTCAAAATATGGGTGAATTTTTTCTTCTCTACTTTAATGAGGCTGATTTTTTTCCAAAATCAAGCCCATTAAAGTGGGGGAAAAATATAATGTCACAGAATTGCACCTAGGGGCAATTCCACATTTTTGCATCTTGCCTAGCATTTATGACACCCTAGAAACATTAATGGAAAAATCCCATGAGTTGGAATATTGTGATTTTGACTCCATGAGGACACATGGCGAAATAAAAAAATCCTAACAAGGTGTTTCCCAGAAATCTAGGTTTTGGATGCCTGCATGGTGCATGGATGTTTGTGTGGTGTACTAGTGTCCTGGCAGTTTCCTAAGTTTGAAACGGAAAATCTAGAACCCTAACCCTTGCGACACATGTCCTGGTGGTTGGGTCTCGGATGAAACGGCTTCATGTTGCACTTGAATGCATGAAAACCAATTTTTAGCTCTCATTTGGGGGTTGGAAAATTGTCAATTGAAGGACTATCACTACTTGCTCTAGTCTTGGGTAGGCAATATCCTTGAATAACAGCAGTTCTACAGGTGAATCCATGTCAACCCGAGGTCCCTCAAGTAGCTACAAGATCTCAAGCAAGCACATAGCGGTGTTCCTGTGTGCTTTGGAAGAGGGTCTTGACCCATGGGTAACTCTCTCTCTCCCTATCACTCTTTCTTACTAGTTCACATACTACTTTGTGGTGTGAGCTCTACTCTGAAGCGGTTTTTTCTTTCACCATTCACATTTTTTACTTCTTTTACACTCTTATCCAAACCTGGTTGTTCATGGAGGTGGGAAGACCGAAACAAGGGTTTGACTAAGGCAAACCCCTATACAGCCTCAACCTTTCTCCCCTTGATCTTTTGTCCACAGATTATGAAGTGAACCTTGCAGTGAAGATTCAAATACACGGTAGAAGGTAATCTTATTTCAAGTTCCTTTATATTTTCCTTTAGATTATAGCGTTCTGTTGATTATTTGGCCTCATACGCTTTTGACTCGAGCCTAGAATTAAGATTCAGTTTAACTTGCTTGAGCTCTTGAGTCCTTCACGGCTTAGGATTCTAATGCGTCTTTGAGATGACAGCACGTCGCGTTGGTGTCCTAAAACTGTGCTAGTGTCTTTGGGTCAAGAGCTCTCCAACCAGGGTTATAAATCTTGAAGTCTTACTCTCTCGAGGTATCAAATCATTTTCCTGCTTGCAGAAAATCCCTCTTATATCACAATAACATATGATAAAGCCATATGAGGAAAAATATAAAATTTTCATGATAAGTGTAGTACAAGATCAACGCTTAACCAATGCCAATGGTTAGTTTTTGTTGATCATTTTAAGTGGTAAGCAAGAAGAGAAATTTATTGAGATAAAAAACCCTTCATGAGACACAAATTAAAATATATATAAAAATGCTCTATAATATCTCATATGGGATCTACTTCAAAATAGGCAATTGAGCATGAAATGTGATTGCTATCCAATTATAGTCTAGATTTTGTTGCTTCTTTTAAGGAGTGACATTGTTATCGTTGTTACCTCCAAAGTTGGAGTGGGTTCTCTTTATGTTTCCTCCTAGAGTTGGATTGGTCATGATGTCTTGTTTGTATGCAATTGAGTTTCCTTTGTGATTGGTTATGTCTAGTATGTTGTCAAGTAGAAGAGTGACTTCCATTAGGGGCCAGAGTAGTGAGAGGTAAACTGGGTAACCTTCAGAAGGAGTTTATTCCCGTGATAGCTAAATCAATGTAATCCATGTCAGTAATGTTATGGTGTACTTGTAGTTGGTACTTGATTGTATGTGTGTGGTTTTCTTAGCATACCTGATCTGTTATTTCTGGAAGCAATGTAACCATGTTAGAGTTGTACTTGAGTTGTACTTATGGTTGTATGGTTCATGTGCTTGGTTGTATCAATTTGTGTCAGCCTGTGTCTAGAGGTAGTTGGTCTTTTCTAGTAATCCTTGTTACTATCTCCTAGCACGGGGGGTGGGCCTTTGGGTTCCACTTGGTTGGGTGGCGTGCACCTTACTCCATTGGGCTTTCTTCTTGTTTGTGTTGATGAGATTTCCTATTGGAGAGCTCGTGGGATCCAGTTACTCTTTATGCTTTATTCTTTTTAGTTTATCTTGTAATTTATTACCCCTCATTTTTTTCAAGGTGGAAGTTGTAATATGTAATCATGCTTATTGGATTTACCTCATTCGGGGAATGAGACTTGTAACCTTATTGATAAATGAGACCTTATGGTATCTCTATTTTCTTTGATGAATTTATCTTGTATGGAATGTATGTGCTCTTAATTTCATAAGTAATTAAATGTTGTGGTTTGAATTCTTTATTTTTGTTGTGGGTTAATAAGTAATCTCAGTCTCGTAACCTTAGAGGTTGTTGCAATGTGTAGTGAACTTGTATGTTAATTATACTTAAACGAAAAAAAATCAGTCTATTTAAGTATTTATTTGCAACTTCCTCTAGGGTTGCATGGTGGGGCGTTACACATGGTATCAGAGCCTCAGGTTCATACACTAGGTTCTCTGGGAACATTTGAGCCCACTAGGTTGTCCTTCTGAAGTGTTAGTGGAATTGTTAAGTGATCACATGTTCATGGGTCTTACTTTAGCATGATATACTCTATAAACAGAGTAGCATGAAAGTAACCTGATAAAAGGTTATGGTTGGAAAGTTTTGATATGTATCCCATGGGTTATGAAATTGGATGTTCCTATGGGATTATGTATGTAGTTGTACCTCAGTAAATGTAAGAAACCAGTAATTGTATCTTGTGTGAGATTTTTGAATATCCCATGCTTGCTTTTTCTATCTATGCGATGGTGATACTTGGTACCCATCCTTGAGGAAAAGTTACACTTTGGTGTGGGATTTACCATGCTATTGTGTGTGTTTGCATGTTTGTTGCCTGATTGAGGGCCAACCCATGTGTGGTTGAAACTTATATATAAGAGTAACCAAAAGTAGTTCTTCTTCTTTTCGTTCTCTAGATCCTCAATCCGTAAAAGGATAGTAGCAGCCACAAGTTCCTTGGGTGGAGTGTGTAGCATATGCATATTGCGATGCCGAGCGTCTTAGCTCAACCAATCCCAAGGAATCCAACCCACTACTTTCCCTTATAATGGATCAAGATACTTGATCCATAAGTGTTAACCTAATCCCCACAGATTTTAGTACAGCAACATAGGTATGTTAGTTATGCCTGGATGTCCGTGGAGGAGTTGATCTGGCATAGTGAGTAAACCTCGTTTGTATGAGAGGTGAGACTTGGTAGCCCCATAATGATATTATCATATGCATCATGCATATATACCCTATCTTACTTGTGTTTTGATATGATGTATGAGATACGATGCCACACTTGATTGGTGTTCTGACACAGTGTTGGTGGTGACGTCGTGTTACACGATGCCACATGCGTAGACACGTGAAGGTGCATTATGAGATTTTATTTGTTAGCCTACTTGTGTGATGAGTGTTATGGGGCCTCAAAAACTTGTAGAGGGATACTCATGGTTGCCTTGACCATGTTGGTCGATTAGCATATGGGTAAGATCCTAGCCATGTATACCTCTGGCTTCGGCAAGTATCTATGTGTGCCTTCTCCATGAGGTATCGCTATGTGGGGAGTGTTCTATGCATGCCTACGTCTGTGGAGCCATAGACACTCTGCCATGTGGCATATGACCAGTACGTGCCTTGTCCGACTGGCGTATGTCCATGTCGTGTGATGATGCAATGCTAGGTGTAGCCGAGGAGTACACCCCGTGCCATGTGGTTGGCGTTTTCAATCCGCACCACATGAGGGGCTATCGTGATAGTTAGACATTGTTTCCTCCTTCCTCATTCGGTGGCTAGTATCTAGTCACGCAGTGTTGTACAGTGCAATTTTAAAGATTGTGAACTTTCTTTTGGTTATTGATGATTTTTCAATTGATTGTGAGGGTCGACACTTTGTTATATTTGATTGTGAAGGTTTAGCCAAAACTTGTGATCTTGTTTTCTTATAACCCTAGTGGTTATATATTTGATTCAGTGTTGAAATTATGCACATTTATTGCCTTATCATTGAAATTGAACTTTAATTTTCTCTTCTTTATGAACTTGGTGGCTAAGCTAGTTATCTGGTTGTTTTCAATGTCGGCTATGTGTTATATTGTGATTCCTCTCCAAGGACGTATGAGACGGACTTGGTAAGTGTGCATGAGGAAGTAGACACAAGAAATGTAGAGGATGGGGGTATGGGAGGTTGTTATGTAGCTAGGACCCACTACTCACCTTTGTGTGATGACTATCTCTTGGAGGCTAATCACCTTACACAACAAGAGACAGGTCCCAGTGGTCTTGTTTGGATTGTTTCACTTTATGTATGACCTAACACCATCAAGCCACTGAGTGTAAGGTATGGATTATGTGAGATGGATATTGGCTCTCGGTTTATGGATTATGTGAGATGGATATTGGTTCTTGGTTCATGGATTATTCTATCATGGATTGTTATGTTGCTTATCGGTGTCCAGATGGACCCTTGTGTAGCCTTGTGATGATTCTTGGTGATGTGTATTGGTACATGTGTATTTTATGTATGTTAATCCATGTTTTTATGTTTTTGGAGACTTGGTTGGTGGTTGCTTCACCATGTTGGTCTGTATGGATTGACAGTGTATTTGGTTGAGTTGTTTATGGCTCAGGTTGATGTTGTTTTTAAGTTGAGGTTTGGAGTGGTTCAGTTGTGGAACCCTTGGTTATGTGTGATTGTATGGAGTTTGCACTAGGGAATTTTGCAGGCTTCCAGGAGTAAGCCTGACCCTAGGGGGGGAGGATGTAAGACCCCTTCGTTTTGCTCTTTTGATGTGATGGTATTCTATTCTGACGTATCATTGTGACATGCTTTAGATTAGCATTGTGAACATTTTAATTAATGACGTTTTATGTTTTTATTAGACTATTGATGTTAGATTCGTCACTATGTGACACTGTATTGGTGAAGGGGACATAATTGCACCACTCACTTGCAAGCACCCTGCGATTCCGAGATTTTCCTCTTCACGGTGTGTTTATATGATGCAAATATACATGTGTGATATATTTTGTTCGCAGGTTAACAGGTACAAGACATCGACTCCACCTAGCTTCACAAGTTTGAGTGTGTCCAATTGCCAATGACATTCGATTGGGAGATAGTAGTTAGGTTTTCCATGCCAAGTCATCACCCTAGTCATAAGTGTGTTGGCAATTTTAGTTTGGTTCAATTGTTTGATTATTGTCTAATTTGTCTGGTTATTATTTAATTGCAAGTTAGAAAATAGGTAATTAAATGGCCTATGTAGTTAAGTTGTTGATTAAATGAATCTAGCTATAATGTTAGAAATGTTATTTAATTTATTAATTAATTTAATTTAATTAATAAATAATTTAATCTCGGATTAGATTTATTTTATTGATTAATTAAATTAATTGTGATGAAATAAATTAAGTTATTCATTTTGAAATTTATGGATTTTATTGTTTGAAATTGAAAATTAAAGAAAAGGGATTTAAATTTCTTTTTTGGAAAATTTTAAATGCAAAGTTGAAAATAGAGATATTTTGAGATATTTTATGTTTTCTGTTTTCAAAAATTGATTATGGTGGTTGAATAGATATTTTTCTTTTTTTGGCTATTATTTGGATTTTTGGATAAAAATTTGGGGAGGATGGAAAAAATGGAGATTTGAAAAAACGAAAGGAATTTTTTGGTTGTGTGTTTGGATTTGGGTTTTTTTTGGTGAAGTTAAGTTGGATTGTTGAGAAGAAGTTGGAATTTGAGGAGAAATATTTGCACCATTTTGGCAACCTCTCAAGCTTCTGAAACCAGGTTCATTTATTTGGTTTATGTTATCTTTGAAGAAAAGTTTAAAGCTTTGATAAAATGTTTTGCAAAACCATGTTGAATCTTTATGCAATTTATAAATCTTTGTTTCAGTTGTTTTTTCTTCAAAGAAAATTGCAATATGGTTGTATTTGATCATTTGAAGGCATTATTTTCTCAACTGGTTAAATCAAATGATTTAACCTGTATATATGTATATATCTATATATATAAATATATATTGTTGAGTATATATATATATACATGCATATATAATTATTCAGTTTCATTTTGAATTTATTGTGGAATGTGAATTTTTTTTTTTAAAAAGGAAGGAAACCCTGTTAAAATCTGGATTTCGAAATCCGCAATATGTTTTTTTTTTTAATATAATAATATAAAAAAAAACATTGAGGAAGGGTTTGGGGGAGCCACTAAGGGCTCACCCCACCGCGCCCCCATGTGGGAGGCGTGTGGGGGAGCCATGCCTAGCGCGACCCCCATACCCCCCACTGTCGTCGGTCGGGTCCCTTACCAGGGGTTCGGTTGTGTGTAACACAGCCGATGCCCCTTTAGGGGTGATCTGGCTATTTTACCCACAGTCGGCCCCTGGGGTTAGCGTCGGCTGTGGGTGATGTCATCCGTCGCCGGTGTAAAATGCGTCTACCGCCCAGCATAAATCGCATCCGCTGCCCTTGCCCTAGCTCATGATGTGGTTTCCAATAGAAACGCGGCTGGACTTTAAAATGTCATTCTTTTATTATATTAAATATATTTTAATATTAATATTATATTTTCTAATATTTGAATATTAATATATATATATTAATGTTTAATATTATATTTATATAATAATAAAATATTAATATATATATATATTTTTAATAATTAATACATTATATTTATAGTTGTGTTATTTATTTTGATATATGTATATATATTTTAAATATATACATATATTAAAATATTGATTTAAATGATGCTTGATTTAAATGGAATTGTGAAAATCAAATTTATGTGCAATAGTCCAATTATTGATTTGATTTTAAAATAATATATTGGAAAGGGCAAATATTAAGTCTAAGAGTAATATGTTTAATAGCAAGATCAAATGATTTTAAAATTTTTTATTTTGCAAAAGAGAAATAATTGTTTTTAAATGATATGTTTTGAATTAATGAAGTAACTGCTTTATTTTATAAGTATTTTCAAGCAGTTAAGGATTGAATATTTGGTTTAAATTTTATCATGTATCTGAAAGAGATAATAGTAAAATTAGTTTAATTGAGACAATTAACTATTGAATTTTATAAAGGCAGCGGATATATGATGTTTTTTAAAAGTAATCATGGATTTCAATTGGTTATTAAAGTTAGTATTTCCCTTCTCTACAATTGATGAGGCAATTAATTATATTAATCAGTTATTCAGTTAAGGCAATTATTATCCTTGTTGTGAAATGAATTTTAAAAGGGAAATGGATTTAGTATATCCAAATTAAGTTATTTCCTTGCAATTGCTTTTGTGATGATTTTCCTCTATGTCGTGTTTGGGAAATGGGTTAATTGTGTCCTTAATATGTAAGTCTTCCAGAGGTTGGGGGTTGTCACTTTGTGAGGTCAACCGTTTGATAATTCCATGGGATAGTGCTTGAGGTTATGTCAATGTTATTACCCGGTTTCCACAAATGGGGATGTTTGGTACCTCCTGTGGAAGGAGTGGATTATGTGATTTGTGGCTCCTTGTAAGGAGTGACATTATCGTTGTTACCTCCAGATGGAGTGGGTTCTCTTTATGTTTCCTCCTAGAGTTGGAGTGGTTGTGATGTCTTGTTATGTTGTCAAGTAGAAGAGTGACTTCCGTTAGGGGCCAGAGCCATGAGAGGTAAATTGGGTAACCTTCAGAAGGAGTTTATTCGCATGATAAATAAAGCAATGTAATCCATGTCAGTAATGTTATGGTGTACTTGTAGTTGGTACTTGATTGTATGTGTGTGGTTTTCTTAGCATACCTGATCTGTTATTTTTGGAAGCAATGTAACCATGTTAGAGTTGTACTTGAGTTGTACTTGTGGTTGTATGGACCGTGTGCTTGGTTGTATCAGTTTGTGTCAGCCTATGTCTAGACGTAGTTGGTCTTGTCTAGGAATCCTTGTTAGTATCTCCTAGCATGGGGGATCGGCCTTTGGGTTCCACTTGGTTGGGTGGCGTACACCTTACTCCGTTGGGCTTTCTTCTTGTTTGTGTTGACAAGATTTCCTGTTGGAGAGCTCGTGGGATCTAGTTACTCTTTATGCTTTATTCTTTTTTGTTTATCTTGTAATTTATTACCCCTCTTTTTTGTCGAGGTGGAAGTTGTAATATGTAATCATGCTTATTGGATTTACCTCATTCATGGAATGAGATTTGTAACCTTATTGATAAATTAGACCTTATGGTATCTCTATTTTCTTTGATGAATTTATCTTGTATGGAATGTATGTGTTCTTAATTTCATAAGTAATTAAATGTTGTGGTTTCAATTCTTTATTGTTGTTGTGGGTTAATAAGTAATCTTAGTCTCGTAACCTTAGAGGTTGTTGCAATGTGTAGTGAACTTGTATGTTAATTATACTTAAACAAAAAAAAAATAGTCCATTTAAGTAGTTATTTGCAACTTCCTCTAGGGTTGTGTGGCGGGGCGTTACAGTTCCGATCCCTCCACCCTTCATAGATGTTTAAAAATTTTATGAATGTTAATAAATTTATATTATATATGTTATTGAAGCCCTTTTTCAAAATTTTCAAGTTGTTATATAAAATTATATTATTTTCCTCTCTAGGACCCCACTCATTTCACCTCTTTATAAAAATTTCATCAATAAAGGCTCACCCAAATCACCTCCTAATACTTCTTCAAAACTTGGATTGTTAAAAATTTAGAGAATAAATAGGTTTCACATATTACTACTGAGGTTTCTTATTTTGCACTAATCTCATGTGTATATGGGAAGAAATATAATGATATGGAAACTTTTGCACATAGTTATATAGTAGTGTATCTAGTCTAGCAAGTTGTATCGATGTTCAACTAAAATTTCATCAAGAAGTCGTTACCTCCTCATAGTCATACCCCTTCATGTACTCTCTTATAATTTAACTAACCTTTCTTCAACAATTCATAGATGCCCTCCTCTAAATGTCTCCCTTCATCTTCTCTCTCCTCTTCCCATAAATATGTCCATTCATTTAATAATCATATTTTCCCAAATCCCCTATCATCTTCTTCACATAAAAACACATCATTGATCATGGCATTAGTTTAGTTGAGCTCCTAGTAATATAGATCCCGATTTCTCTTCTCATAAACTTGAAATATTATATGGAAAATGGTTCTTTAGGATGAGGAATAAAAAACATTGTGTAATACGGTAATCATAAAATTCATTCATGGAATCCATATGTACTTTACAATAGATCCATTTTTAGAAAATATAGAGAATATCAAAGAATTTATCAACCACTAATGGCCAAAAATTTCACATGTGATTAGTTCATTTACCACTAGGGCACGTTCATTTTCTACCTTCACCTTTAAATGAAACTATAAATATCTAACCATGAAACTTAAGTTAAACATTTACCGTAATTTTGGGCTAAAAAAGCATGCTTGAATAAATTGTGCAATATTTTTTCTACTCCATGAGATGGTAATTTATACTTGCCTCATACATGATTATATGCTTAAATTTTTATTTTATATGACATAAATTAGTCTAAATTTGAATGTTGTGCATTTATGTTAAATTTTAATGTTTCTAAATGATGTATTTTGAATTTGTGTGTTCCATGCAATTTTTAGTTCAAATTGTGCATTATTTAATTAGTTTGTTGATATATTTTTTCTAATTGTTTAACATGTCGTGGCCCTTAACATGGAGCAATTACCATTGGCCAATGATTTTACTATGGATGATCTTTTGTGTAATGATCAGCCTCAAAACCCCTCACGTCCACCCTCTCCACATCATAGCCCCCCAACTCGAAACCCCACACCTCCACCCTCTCCACCTCCTAACCCTCCATCTCTTGCATTTGACAAGACTCGGTTGTGATAAAATATCAATGCAAACATAAACACTATTCAAGAAAAGATAAATTTGATAAAAAATGAGCCTAATATCCCCCCCTCCATCTAGCACATTTTGCATCTTCGATGCAAACTATTTTCAACTCTGTTTGATATATCGATGTAGATTTAAATAGTTTATGCTGATGAAGAGTAGGGAGGAGACAATTTTATGCATATGTAATATATTATAGAGAGATCCTAAACCTTCACATTAGTAAACAAGCCATTTCCCAATATTTTATTAACCCCCATACTAACTAACCAATTCCTCCTAATAAAAATGAATTTCAATTAGATAGTATAGGCACCTGGATATAGCTACACATTTTTGGGACTAATGGTGGATGTTGTTTGATCATCCACCACATGCTAATTGTGAGGTACCCTTTTATTTTTTGAGAAAATTATGGGTTGAGTTTGAGTTGGGTAAAAAACCCAACTATTTTGATATGAGGTCATTTGAGGGAGTTGGGGGTGGCATGCCCCAAAATAGAGTAGGAGCACATGTCTATCCTCGGAGACATGCTTTTATTCCACCTATTGTTTCTCCTTTATATCTTGGTCTTCCGAGATAATTTCAGCACCATGCAGTGATGTTGACATAAGATCATTGAGTTCTCTCTCAAGACATCTCACTAATAAGGCTTACCACATGGTAGTTGAATGGGTGATAGAGAGCATGGAGGTGATGATCCTAGCGACTCACATTTTCCACAATCACTTTTTTGTTAGAGGAAGTCATCCATGCTATGGGCATACTCAGGAATCCACTACAGATGCACCTACATCAAAGGTGGAATCATTTTTGGATTTACTATGCTTTGATGATCGCCCTACACGGATATGTACATCAAGTCACATTTTAATTTGTTTGAGTTGTGCAAAATTCATGTTTAATAGCATTAAATTATATATATAGTATTAATTTGAAGTGTTTGGTGTAGATGTGTGACCATAGGAGGCCATCTCAATATGGTTGTGTTTATTTTACATCGATGATTGTACAAGTGGGCACACCTTACATTCAAGTAAACCAATATATATTGACCCTAGAAAATTGCATATGTATAGATCTAGTTTTAATTTAAAGTTGCATCATTCAATTTCTTATTTATATATTTTAATTTATGTCCATATAATTTTATTCAATTGTACACATGTGTGAAACAATATATTATATCAATGCAAGGAGTTCATGCGATATCCATGACCGACCAATCACAAGGTGTGGCGAGCGCTCCTGAGAGATCATCAACTTTTATGCACGGGTCATCTCTGGTGCATGTTTTCAAAAGTTATTTAAGTTTAAACTTACATATATACTTTAAAATTTTACTAGATGTACTATTATTATTTTAAAATTTAAAATTCAAACTAAATTGAATTTATATTTAAATTTAAATATATGTGATTTTGTATATTTCCAAGATGATAGTAGTATCCCGATAGGTACTAGCCAGGATCCTACTCAGAGTCATTCTCATGAGGCCATGTTGTTTGAGGTCCTAAACTTTACTAAATTTCCTATACAATTTTTAGGTCTTTTAAACTTATATATGATCAAAATATTTTTTTATCACTAATATTTTCTAACCTATTGTTTTCTTTATTTGAATATCTAGGAATTAGCAACTCATTCATTTGGCCCTCAACCGAAAAATAGACCACCCATTGAACAAAATGTGCCAATATATTCACATCATCATATGTTAATTTATACATACGTTTTAGAGTTTAGATTGAAAAATTTAATTTCATGATTATATTAGTTATGTTAAATTAAACCAAAAAAAAATTATCTAATTTCAAGATTCTTGTACTCTTCTACAATATGATATAGGTCCATCTAGTCCACGTGGAATGAAGAGGATTCTTGATTTGACTGATTGTCATGACAGCTAGATTGTTTTATTTTTTGGACTATATATGTACATGTATACACATGTATAGGTATATTTTATTTATATATGTGCCACTTGACATACATTTCACATGTTATTTCATGTCCACTTTTAGACATATTTTAGTACATTTTATGAGGACTATATATGTACATGTATACACATGTATAGGTATATTTTATTTATATATGTGCCACTTGACATACATTTCACATGTTATTTCATGTCCACTTTTAGACATATTTTAGTACATTTTATGAGAATCTCATTACCTATAGAAAAAACAACAATGATATATCAGTATTGGATAAATGAAAGTCATCCTTAAACAATGACTTATTAAGATCCCTAAAATCTATATCCTTTTGGACACACATAGTTTAATCCAACTCTAATGCAATTAAAAACTTAGAAATCTATTGAACTCACACTAAGGTCACATATAGATGGTAAAATAATAATTTAAAACAACATATATATATCAAAGACAATTTGTATAAGAAAAAATTAGAACAATATAAAATGTGATTTATAAGTTCATTGAAGTTCATACATCAAATATACATATAACATATTAATTTTTAATACAACTATAACATGATGAAACATATGTGCATATAAATACAATTAGCTTCTACACTTTTAGTTCAAGACTACAAATTGATATAACATAATTTATATGATGATTTTTTTTATTGTGACAATTATGTGGTGGACCGACTTGATGGGAACCTCCAAAAATAATTAATGTAAGTAAATTAACTATGTATTTTTAGTCATTTCACTCCAATTCATGCAAGGAAAGAACAATTTAATAAAATTTATAAAAGTGGATCTTAGAAATTCTTTACAAATTCAAGTGATTCCTACCATAGGGAAAATTATATACTATATTTTGTCATGAGTTGTTGAATGCACAAGTACTAGCCACCAATGTCATCTAGTTGTGGGAGACCTGAAACAAAAATGATTAAATATAATTAGGAAATTACTTAAGGGGATTCAAGAGAATGGATTTAAGGGTACACAATCTAGGATGACTTAAGGGGACCTAAGAGGATATGGCTTAAGGGTCCTAAGAGGATGGCTTAAGAGGAGTTAAGATAATGACTTAAGGAGATGCAAGAGGATGGATTTAGGTTAGTGAGGAGTATTACTAAGGGGTCCTAATAGGATGACTTAAGGGGAGTTAAGAGAATGACATAAGGCGATGCAAGAGGATTGATTTAAGGTACCTAAGAGGATATGACTTAAACGGTCCTAAGATGATGGCTTAAGGGGAGTTAAGATAATGACTTAAGGCGAGGAAATAATATGGATTAAGGGTAGCTAAAATGATGACTAAAGATTTCCTAAGAGGATTTCTTAAGGGGAGTTAAGAGAATGACTTAAGGTGATGCAAGAGGATGGCTAAAATGGTCATAAGAGGATATGACTTAATGGGTCCTAAGAGGATGGCTTAAGGGGAGTTAAGAGAGTGAATTAAGGGGATACAAGAGGATTGATTAAGGGTAGCTAAGGCAATAGCTAAAGGGGTCCTAAGAGGATGCCTTAAATGGAGTTAATAGAATAACTTAAGGCAATGCAAGAGGATGTATTTAGGTTACCTAAGAGGATATGAATTAAGGGGTCCTAAGAGGATGGCTTAAGGAGAGTTAAGATAATGGCATAAGGAGATGTAATACCCTCAACCCTAAACCTTATACCCTATACCCTCAACCCTAGACCCTAAATCCTATAGGCTAAACCGTCAATCCTCAACCCTATACCATATACCCTCTTGACCCTAAACTCTATCTCTCAACCTTGAGCCCTAAGGCCTATATAATAAACCCTCAACCATATTCATTCAACCCTAAACCATATATCATATACTCTCAACCCTAAACCATATCCCTCAACCATATCTTAAGTTTTTAGATTTATTATTCTAAGCATCTTATCATCATTGAATTTTCATCTTAATTGTTTAAATTTATTATTCAAAGCGTCTTGTCAACCCTAAATCCTATCTCTCAATCCTAGGCCCTAAATTGTATGGGATGAACCCTCAACCTTGTACACTCAATCCTAAATGATATACCCTCAACTCTATACACCAATAATTTACCCTCAACTCTAAACCCTACACTTAGCCCTAGGTCATAAAACCTATATACTCTACTCTAAACCTTATACCTTAAACCTTAGGCCCTAAAGCTTATAGGTTAAACCCTCAACCCTACACCATATACCCTTTTTAATCTAAACCATATCCCTCAGCCCTAGGCCTAGGGGATGAACCCTTGACCCTATATACTCAATCCTAAATGATATACCCTCAACCCTCTACACTATATCATTTACCCTCAACTCTAAATCCTACACTTAGCCCTAGGTTGTAAAACCTATACACTCTACCATATACCATATACTCTCAACCCTAAGCCCTAAATCATATAGGCTAAACCCTTAACCCTCAACCCTATACCATATACCCTCTTGACCCTAAACCCTATATCATATACCCTCAATAGTAAATCATATCCCTGAAACATATCTTAAGTGATTAGATTTGTTATTCTAAGCATCTTATCGTCATTGCATTTTTGTCTTAATTATTTACATTTTTTATTCAAAGTATCTTGTCAACCCTAAAGCATATCCCTCAAACCTAGGCCTTAAATCCTGAGGGATGAACCCTTGACCCTATACAATCAATCCTAAATGATATACCCTCAACCCTATACACTAGAATTTATCCTCAACTCTAAACCCTATAGTTAGCCCTAGGTCATAAAATCTATACACTCTACCTTATACCCTATACTCTCAACCTGAGGCCCTAAATCGTATAGGCTAAACCCTCAACCCTATTCCATATACCCTCTTGACCCTAAAAACTATCCTTGAACCTTGGGCCCTAGGCCTATATAGTAAACCCTCAACCATATTCACTCAACCGTAATCCCTATATCAAATACCCTCAACCCTAAACCATATCCCTCAACCATATCTTAAGTGTTTATATTTTTTATTCTAAGCATCTTATCATCATTGAATTTTCATCTTAATTATTTATATTGTTATTTTAAGCATCTTGTCAACACTAAACCCTATACCTCAACCTTAAACCATATCCCTAAACCCTAGGCCCTAAACTCTAGGGGATGAACCCTCAACCCTATACAGTCAATCCTAAATTATATACCCTCAACCCTATATATTATATCATTTACCCTCAACTCTAAACCCAACACTTAGAACTTGGTCATAAAACTTATAAACTATACCCTAAACCTTATACATACAACAAAATAGATGGAAAGGAAAGAAGAGAGTGGGGAGATGTGATATGATATATAAAGAGGTAGGTAGACAAACACTAAAGGGGTCCTAAGAGGATGGTTTAAGGGGAGTTAAGAGAATGACTTAAGGGGATGCAAAAGGATGGATTAAGGGGAGTTAAGAGAATGACTCAAGGGGATGCAAGAGGATAGATTTAGGGTACCTAAGAGGATATGTCTTAAGGGGTTCTAAGAGGATGGCTTAAGGGGAGTTAAGAGAATGACTTAAGAAGATGGAAGAGGATGGATTTAGGGTAGCTAGGAGGATGACTTAAGGGGTCCTAAGAGGATAGCTTAAGGGGAGTTAAGAGAATTAATTAAGGGTATGCAAGAGGATGGAAAAAGGGTAGCTAATACAATGACTTAAGGGGTCCTAAGAGGATGGCTTAAGGAGAGATACAAGAGCTTTGACTCAAATTATATGTCATGTGAGAATTTATTAGTTCTAATAGGAAATAGCTTAAAAGGGTATATAATGAAGGATGACTTAAGGGGATATGCAATCAATTCTAAAATTTTAATAAAATTACAATGAATTATTTAGCTTTATATTTTGACTATCAATTAAATATATAGAACTATATAGTTACCTTTATTTATTCAAATTCTATTGTAACATATATGCATCCTCTTTTTTTCTAATGCATCTAGTTTTGGGAGACCTGAAATAAAAAATGATTTAACTATAATTAGGAAATGACTTAAGACTACATAAAAATATTGATTAAGGGAAGATACACATAAGCCTTGAATCTAAGTTATGTGAGAAATTTTTAACTATATATATAGATTCTCAATTAAATATATACATCTATATACTTACCTATATTTATTTATTTCATTGTACCATCTACATCCTCTCTTTTTTGTAATGCATCTATGATTGCCTCATGCTCATCCATTGAAAGTGTTCATAACACTTTATTAGCAGGCCTCCCTTGATATCTAACAAGTTTTATATTTGTTTCCAAAATAAAATATGAATAATGTATAATATTCTTGTGTCTTTCATAGTCTTCAAATGCAGGCAAACCATTCTATCTTATTAGATTTTTTCTTAGCCAAGTGCCAACAACAACCACATAGCCAGTTGGATACTCAAACTTGTCATCATCCACTCTAGGATGTACCAAATTATGTTTTCTCTCAACACATTTAGCAAACCAATACTCTATCTCCCCCTCATTCCCCTCAAGTGCAACAACATACATGTGTCCAAAAAAAATATTTCAATAAAGAGTGACATATAATTCAGATATAAACATGCATACATACAAAATTACATATGTTACAAAATAATGTAATAAAGAAAATTAATTCAATTTAATACCTTCTTGTATAAGGTCCAAAACACAATCCTAATCATTAGATGCAAAAAATTGATTATATTCTTCAATTGGTGTTCCATGTCAATCATGTGTTTATGTAGGTGTTAAATCTCTTTGTTGCCATTCTTTGACTCATTCTGTTGGAAATATCAAGGTGAAATTTGAAGCAATATAACTTATAAATGTGTTTGTAAATTTGATATTATATATCCAAGATCACCATAAAGATATTATGTGATTAAAAATTACAAGAAGGAAAGAAAATCAATAATACCACAAATTGTCAAACACAAGTGACACAAGATATACGTGGAGAAACCATTGCGGGAAAAAACTCCACACCCAAGAGATACACCAATATAACACTTCCTCCATGTATTCTGATAAAACTTTGTTGCTCTAACAACTTGCAAACAAACTCTACAAACCATGTTAATGCTCTAATATATAAAAGTTTGTTGTGGGTGAGAATACCACAAATTGTATCCCAAAACAACAAGAAAAACCACCAGGAAAAACCCACACCCACCTTAATGGATAGCCAATATGCATGTTGTAAAATATTAAATGATCACATGGCCTTCACATGGGTTCCTAACCCATAACTAATTAAATTTGGTTACCTAGTGCTTCATAACTCTTTGATGCCTGTGAAATCTTCTTGCAAGAGCATGCACCAACATGAAAACTTGGCTACCCCACTATACAAAGCATGAAAATAACATGCAAGGACTTGCGTTGCAAAGTGGTATCCACCTAGAAGTTGGAAGCACAAAAGGAATATGCTCCTTGGATTCTCTATAACTATCAGCGTAGTGGATCCACCTTTTTGAATGCAATTACAATTTTTCATAAGAAAATAAATAATTATTATTTTCCCCTCATGTCCTCTAGAACACTTTGCAAAGAAGGTGGAGACACACAATTATCAACTTAGGATATCAATTATAATGTCACCTATCCTAACATTCTCCCACTTGACATTATGCATTGCAATTACATAGATGAGATACAAATAAAATATAATGAAGTATAGTAATCAAAGCCCATAGCCTTCCTATACCAAGAGAAGTTATCTATGGACAATGGCTTCATGAGAGAATATATAAAATTATCCAAAGTTTCAACCTTCTCAATCAAGACCTTACCATTCTCAACCATATCTTGAAAAAAGTGATACTGAACATTGACATGCTTAGTACGAGCATGATAGATAAGATTTTTGGTTTAAAATATGGCACTTTGACTGTCACAACCAATCCTCACTATCATGCAATCAAAACCAATGCCATTACCAAGTCTATGTAACCAAACCACCTCGTTAGAGGCATGTGTAGCAGACATTTACTCTACTTTAGTGATGGAGAATGCAACCATAGGTTGCCTCTTACTTATCCAACTCATTACACCTCCAAACAAAGTAAAAACATAGGCACTAGTGGACCTTCAATTGTCCAAGTCACCTACCCAATTTGCATCAAAAAAACCCTATATGTCCATTGATTTATCCACATCATCAGTACCATGATAAGCCAAACGGTTATATGAAGTACCATGCAAATATATAGAAACACCCTCTTAACAAAATTCCAATGCTCTCTACTAGGGTTAGACATATACCTACTGAAAACTCCCATTTCTTGGGCTAAATCAGTTCTAGTACAAACTATTTCTTACATCAAACTACCAATGACACTAGCATTAGGAATAATAGGCATCTCTTCAAAATCATCATCATAATTAGGACACAATTCTAAACTCAACTTAGTACCAATCAGAAATGGAATATTTACTAGTTTACAAACATGCATACTAAACCTCTACAAAATGGTATCAACATACTTACTCTGACTTAACCAAACCTTTCTTTGAGCTCAATCTCTATTGATCTTCATCCCAAGGATATATTGTCAGCCCCCAAATCCTTCCTATCAAATGTTCCATAAATTTGAGTCTTGAGCTCCTTAATCATCACCTTGTTGTTACCAATAAATATGTCATCAACATACAAGACAATGACTAATATTTGATCATCAATAACCTTAATGTAATCACAATGATCCTCCTCACTCCAAATCAAACCTAACTTCAATGCAAAGGCATCAAAATTTTGGTATCACATCCTAGGTGACTATTTCAAACCATATAAATATCTCTTTAACCAACAAAGCAAGTGTTATTTTCCTTTCACAACAAAACCATCAGGTTGTCACATATAAATTTCTTCCTCAAGATCCCCATACAAGAAAGCAATTTTAACATCCATTTTCTCTATTTAAAAATCACAAGCAATAGAAATAGATAATAGGAATCTAATAGAAGTTAACTTAGCAACAAGAGATAATTTCACCGAAATCAACTGCCTCTCTCTTGGAGTAGCCATTGGCCACCAATCTGGCCTTGTACCACTCTAATCGACCATTTGTTCTAAATTTATTTTTACATACCTACTTGCAACCAATGGTCTGCTTCCTTTGGACAAACTCACAATATCCCAGGTATCACAACTATCCAAATCCATCATCTCCTCTTGCATGGCCTACATCCAAGACTCACTTTCTTCTAAAGAAACAACCTCCCTATAAGATCTAGGTTCATCGTTAGTACTCAACAAAGCAAATAAACAATAAAAATTAGATGGGCTATATTGTCAATTGGATTTTGTTGTCTTTTGGATCATCTCAAGATAGGATTAAGGGGATCTTGCTTCTCTTCCCCTATTGTATCCTCATATTGCATATCATTTGAACTCTCTGAAACCTCTTTTTTTCTCCATCTTTTAAATTAATCTGGTTGTTCTTCCACATTTG
Organism: Sequoiadendron giganteum; assembly: GCA_007115665.2. Lineage (NCBI taxonomy): Eukaryota > Viridiplantae > Streptophyta > Pinopsida > Cupressales > Cupressaceae > Sequoiadendron > Sequoiadendron giganteum. Next base: position 394,691,437 of record CM021100.1, on the reverse strand, counting down.
CATCTTCCTAATTTTCAATCTTTGTCTCAAAGTGCAATGATTTTGTCTTATATTTTTCCTTTGGTTGTTCTTCACCTAAGTAAGCTCTAAACTCCTTGAAAATCACATCTCTAGAGAAAACCATTTTACGAGTTAGTGGATTCCAAATCTTATAACCTTGTACATTCTCATTATCACCAACAAAGATGATTTTTTATGCTTTTGGGTCCAATTTAGAATGTTTTTCTTGAGCCACATGAACAAAAACCTCACAACCAAAGACCTTTACATGTGAAACTAAAGGTTTTCTACCTATCCACACATCATAAGGAGTTCTATCAAGAAGAGTTGAACAAGAAGATATATTAACCAAATAATATGCAATACTTACAACTTCTTCCCAAAAGCATCTATCAAGATTAGCACCACCCAACATGCTCCTAAGTCTTTCCATAAAGTTTTAGTTCATTATTTCTACTACCCCATTTTGTTGAGGTGTATAAGGAGTAGACTTTTGTTGAACACTAGTAGCATGCTTATAGAACTCATCAAATTCCCTAGAACAATATTCACCTTCGTTGTCATATCTCAACACCCTTATCTTAGAATACATTTGCTTCTCAACTAAGGCTTTAAATCCGTTAAAGTTAGTGAGAACCTCAAATTTTGCATGCATAAAATAAATATACGTATATATTGACACATCATCAATGAAAGTAACATCATAACGAGATTTTCCAAAAGAGTCAGCATCCACTAGTCCAAACACATCTGAAAGAATGATCTTTAATAATCTCTTAGCTTTATTAGTCCCATTTGGAAATGATGATCTATTTTGTTTACCAAACACACAATGCTCACAAAAATCATTTTTACCAACAAAATAATAAAAAATATTGGCAACCAACTTTTTATTCAAAACGGTCTTAGGACCCTTTTCACTTATGTGACCCAATCTATGGTGCCACAACATACATGCATTTTTAATGGCAATTACATTCACAAAGTTACAAAAATTGGAGGCATTAATCCTAAAAAAATTCCCTATTTGAGATTCCTTAGCAATCACCAAACTCCCTTTTACCAACCTACAACCAGACTTGGAAAACATCGCATGCATTCCAAAATCATTCAACTTGGATACTAAAAGTAAATTTCTCACAAGTCGTGGAGTATGTAAAATATCATTGTCAATTTTAACCCTCCCATCATTGAAAAAAAACTTTACCTTTCCATTACCAACAATCTTCTTCATGCTTTTATCACCAAGGAAAACTTCTCCCCCATCATAATTTGAATATGAAATAAACCACTCCTTGTTGTTGGCAATGAAAGTGTCTCAACCTTGGCAATGCCCAAGCTATTTATTTATTTTTAATTTGCATTTTCCCTTCGATAAATATAGTTTATGTTATTAAATAATTGTCCTCCATAAAAAGGGGTGTGAGACTTTGAGTTGGCACTTTTGCCACATTTTGGTACCTTGAAAAATAAGTTATTAGTTGTCAAAAGATGCCCTTTCAGTGGTCTAACATGGAAAGCCTGTTTTTAAGGATTTTATCATATATTTTATGACAACTATAAGGGATAAAAGTGGGGCATATCATTTTGGATGTTAGAATCATCTATGACATGTGTAAGAGGATATTTGCATAAGTTATTGATGGTCTATGACACATGTAAAAGCATCTCATATTTCTAGGGATTCTTATGACAACTTCTAAGAGGGTGTAATGTCATGTAAGAAACCATGTTTAGCATGTAAGGGGGTGTATGGAATTTTACCATGGTATTTTCTAACCTTGTTTTGACCCATGATAGTGTTTTATTGTGGTGTTTTGATCCATCACTAGTCTATATATTAAGGATTTGAGATGAAGACATTATGACATGTTTTACAAGTACACAGATGTTGTTGGTTGGATTGGAGTCAATATTGAGGAAATTCTATGTATTGTAATCTCTTTGAAGAATAATATAGATTTTCCCTCTTTTTTTGGTGTATTTTTAACTCAAAATAGTTTTCTCCATCTAAATCATTGTTTTATGTGTATGGCTCTTGATTTTTGTGATCTATTTGCAATTTAAATATTTTCTCCATTAATTTCTACAAGTTTATATTTTAGATTTGCAAGTTAAATCAGATTTACATATTGTAGTGGTTGCCTTCATTTCTAACACTTGTGAGGAGTCATATTGTAGGAGCAACCTAAATTAATAATCCAAGCATCATTACTAACAATGTTAGTCTGGTGATACTCAAATTTTGTAAATTTGAAGTGCCTATATTGAAAATTTTTGCCTTTCAACACTCAGAAGTGCACTTGAAGAATATGCCTAAGTGACCTACTTCGGAGGGTCATAATTTGAATTCTATTGATTTTCATGCAAAACCCCTTAGTTGACACACTCATGTGACATATTTGAACGTGCATGTCAGTTTTCAGCTTCTCATGATGAGTTTTGGCAACGTTTTGAAAAGCTAAGCTAGACGGTTCTAGCACTGTTTTGTTGTTTGTGAACTTTCAGTTCTGTGAAGTGGCCTCTCGTCCAAGCTTATATTTTAAAACTAGATGATTTTCATGATGAATGGGTTGTTTCCCTCTATTTCCCCCACATTCATATGCTCTCTTGTCATATTTCAAAGCCTCGGGACTTGATATGCTATTTTCTTGAGATCAAAAGCTAATGCAGTTTGTTTTGTTTTACATCTGCATTTCTGACAGTGTTTCAAGGTGGTCAACTTTGACCCCTAATATCTTGAGAAGAACGATGATTCAAGCGAATCCCTCTTGCACACATACTCATTAAGACCTAAATTATCTAATGTTTCCAGTGGCAACTCCCAAAGAGATGTTTTGGTATTTTTTCAAGGTGGTGACTTCCTGAGCCTTGATTGGTTCTGAACATGTGCAATTAAAGAAAATTTTGACTGAGAAAATTTGGCGTTGAATATCCTGCACCTCAAAATCTCTTTTACCAAACCATTTGTTGCACTATATTCTTGGTTCAAATGTATACACACCTGTGTATTTTCATAATTTCAGGAGGTCATTTGACTATTTTTTGAGGTGATTCCAGAACCCACTGAGCTAGTTTTGACCATTGTGCAAATCTACTAGAAATCAAATTTTAATGGTAACCCATTTCAATTTTTTATGCCAGGAGCATTCAGAAGTTGTCTCATATCAATTGAGGATAATTTTTTTTTGAAAATGAAGACTTTAAGCCAAACCCACATGGGGACTCGACATGCTTTGCACAATTTTCAAATTGTAATTGATGAAATGCCTCAAAGAGATAGTAAAATACTTGCTCAGTGTCTTCTTGCAGCAATGACAACATGTGCAAGTGAATTGTGGAAGCATATATAAGGCATATAACATGTCTGACTGATTTAATCCAAGAACTTCAGTGTCATGGAGCACAAATGCAGAAGGAGGTGGTGTTTCACTTGAAGTTACAATGGATAAAGTCACAACACTATTCAATCTTGTTAGGTTGTTTGAATATTTGCATGATGTTGAAAAATCAAATCATTTTTATAAACTTCTTGTGGATATGGTACATAGGTTTGTGTTTTGAATCCATGGTTTGGGTTTGATGAGGTCAATTTAAAGATTAGGATTGATTTGGGATGCACCTTTAAATGGATAAAAACTCACCAAGGGATTATGTTTGTTTGGCAACATTGAACTAACAACAGATGACTGGCTTGAAGTAACAGAACAATTTCAAGCTGCACAGAGGAATAAATTTGATGCAAATGATTCTTACGTTGATCCTTCACTTGGAATTGAAAGTGGTTTGCTGCTTTATGCAATGAGAACATGGGCCAATATATCACATCCAAAGTTCCAAGTTTCAATATTTTACAAATGAAGACCAAGCGGCCAGTGTTTACAACTAAATATATCAAAGTTGTGTGAGGAAATTATGGTAGTTTCCATCGAACGAGCTGAGAGGGAAGCTGATTTGTATGGTATAAAGAAATTTGAATGCAGTTTCAGATTGTAGGGAAAATGTTCCAAAAATATTTGGGGATTTATCTTCAGCACCAAAACCCTAATTTTATTTAAGCTTGAGCATATACTGGGGTGAAGCCAAACAGTGGCAAGATCGCAGAAGACCTCGACTATGGTGCATAACGGGAGGATTCAATGAACAAAAGTAGGCATTACGTCTTGGGACGATTAGGAAACTGCAATGCAAGGTGTTAAACACAAAGACTGGAAGTTTTTATGTTGCAAATGAAGTAGCTAGTGTGCAAGAGAGAAGGGAATCAAAGTGCGTACAAAAAAATTTCAAGAATGCTTGACAACAATATTATAAACTATTGGCGTAGGGAGAAAGAAATGATTATGTTGCATGGAGTGACCACTATACAAGCTAAACAGAGCCAATGAAATTTGTACCTATAGTGAAAATGTATCAAAATTATAAAAGGAAGAATCCAAAAGACACGACAACACATTTTAGGAGGGCTCAAGGGTTTCACTCTTGAATATTCATGAAGATGTTGGAAACGGGTATTGATGCATTTGTCCTCTAGATAATATTCATTTGAACATGGATGTAAAACACACAGATGGCAAGAATGGTGTTGTGTATGGAAAAAATAGTCTCATTCTCTTTTGGTAGAAGAAACAAAGCCATCAAAAATGGAGATTCTTACACAATGAGTGTGTGTTAGCATGTCTTGAGAAGGATTTTTATTTGGCATTAAGGCTGAATGCTATTAGGTTTGGCTTGAGTGTTCTATGAGTAGAATCTGAAACATTTTGTGATGCCTAGATAATTGTTTTGTGAGTAGCGAAATCGTTCTCAGGAAATGTTTGTGTTTCCAGAAGCAATCGCGCATGGAGGATGACCTAGGGCACATTTTTTGGTTGCAATGCTCATTGTGGTCTTCATTATCTCACTCCTTTGGCAACATGCAATTAGTGATGGTGTATGCTTCCCATCACTCATCACTTTTTTTATTTTCCTTCCTCCCATTCCTTCATGCAATGAATGATATGCTGGAGAAGGTTTGGTGGGCTTGAAATTTTTGAAGGAAAAACATTTATAAAATTAAACAATGCCCGATAAGGTGATTAAGTCATCTCATTTTAAAAGAGGGAAAAAAATTAAAATGAAAGATGAAAAACAAAAGGGGGTGATCCCACAAAGCTGGTTTACAATTTCTAGGAGATTTTGATTTTTGCTGAAATCACATATTTTTAGAAAATATAATGATTTAAGCCTTAAAATTTCCATTTTAAGGATTCCAATTGAAGAGGGTTTGATCAAACCACCTTAGATCAAACCCCCTTAGATAGAACCCTGCTAGTTTTAAACCATACCTACAACAAAGTCTCCCTTACACCTATCAAAATGTTGATATAAAATCACTTTTGATTTACCTTTTGGGGGGTCAAATGAATTCATTTAAAATTTATTTCAAATGATCATGGTAGTCCTCAGAATGAGCTATCCAACGAATACAATTTTAATATGTTTTGGTTTTATTATGTTGTGTTTTTTTAGTTTTATTAAACATAGGTTTTACATTGAAAATCAAGCTCTATGTTCTGCACATGTGGAAAAATAGCATATTATCAAAATAAAATTTTAAAAAATATGTTCAGACTGGGTATTAATGTCCTTAATCTATTAAAAAAAAATTGAACTTCAATACATATAGAAAAAGTCATGTTGTATATAGTCTGCCTATGTTTTAGTTGTAATTGGTTTGACTTCGAAACTTGATTAAGGAAAAAATATTTAATAAAACACTATTAAACCAAATGAAAGTGCTAGATATTGTAGTTACAAATCTAAATTAAAGAAGAAGGAATTTTATCCTTCATACAAAAAATTTTATGTTGTATACGGTGAGCATCATTCCTTAAAAATGTTGTTTTTTTCAAAAAAGCTAGTTTCTGAAGGAAATGGAAAAAAAAGTACAATATGATTTCAAAAAAATTGAAAAAATATATTTAGAATCTATAGACAAAACGTCAAAAATCACTAGTTTGCATCATCTTCAAATTCCTCACGGTTTAGCTGCTATAGGAACCCGAAAGTGAAGATTTAGTTTAAAAAAATCACTTTAGTGTCCAGTTTGCCCAAACATTGTAAACCAATATTGTGGGATCACCCAGGGGCATTTGTTTCATTTAAAAAGTAAATATTTTAAATAAATGGTGCAGAGTAAAAGGGCATGGGTAAATTTATTTTGCCCGATGATGTAATCTTACCATTTTTAAGGTTTTGTGTGAAACATGCAAAATGGTGAAAGGCGTGTGGGTAATTTTTGCCTGAGGAATTTTCTAAAAATGTTTTTAACATTAATGGTGAAAATATTTCAAATGAAATATTTGAAATATTGTGGAACCATGAAAAAGTAAAATGCTCGGTGAAATGTTGAAGGCATGGCATTTAAAATATAAACTGCAAAGTGGCAAGGGCTAATGTTTTCATTGGAGCCCAAAGTGCAAAATTCAAAAGGCCTTCACCATGTAAAGGTAAAATGGCACAAGGGGAGAATTTTATGAAGTGAATGAAATATTCACTGAAAATGGGAATATTTTATTTTGCTAACTATGAAATATGCAACAAAGTAAGAGCAAAGGTAAGAGATTTCTATGGAAAAACAAAGGCACAGTGAATGATTTTCATGGGAGCGAACTAATTTTTCACTGCAGGGCAAAATACAAGGGCAAGTTTGTTATTGCAAAGGAAAAGAGATGAGAGAAGCTTTTCCAAATTGAAGAAGGAAGCTTCCAAGTTTCATAACCGGATTAATTTTAGTGATTCTTTGGTTTCTTCTATATCTTCTTTTCCTTTCTCATTGTAAAGGGTTCCATTCTTGAGTCCTAATGGTCTGGGTGAGCAACTAAGCTCAGAAAATGCATATTGTAAAGAATATTGATGAATTGAATGGTAAATTGTCTTGGGTTTGAATCATGTATGTAATGATATTAAAATGGTTTTAAAGAAGCCACAAATTATGAGAGAAAAACTTAGTTTTGAAATATATGCTCTCCTCTATAATTTTCTTGTAGATTATGAATGAAAGGGTTGAGGATCTTTTTGTTTGTCTTCAGTTGATTTAATTGAATGAGTGGGTTTGTTTTAGCTTCAATTCAAGGGATTGATTAAATGCTTAATTGAAGTCACAATTTTGTGAGGAAATTGCATAGGATTTGATAAGATATTATGTTTCAGATGCAGTGAGTTGAATACTACAAGGTAGTATGACAATAGTCCACCAATTTCTAAGATGAATGACTAATATATTATTGATTGTTGTTAATTTGACTCTGTTATCCAAATTGATGAAGCACTGGTCTCTTTATTATATTATTTGATAGATATTTGAGTTAGTGATGTGTCTGGCTAGGGATTCAAAATGAGAATGAAAATCATTAAATACTTTCAATTACAATGTATAAATTTGAAGTCCCACTTAATTCCTAGCAATATGTAGTTATTTGTTTAAAGGTCAGCAAAACCTTTGATGAATAATGTCTATTTGCATTTAGTAGGAACATATTTGTGTATAGAAGTGTTCTTAAGTAACTAAATATCACATGAACACAATAAGGAATACCCTCCTTGGTCTCATAGAGCCTAAAGAGTAGGAGTAAAGGCCTTAGAATCTTTACTCATTTGTTGGCCACTAACTTTGGTGATTCTTGAGCATAGAGGTTGGCTACCTTTCACAAAATTTCAGGGTTTAGCTAGAAAAAACATCAATAGATTGGCGACTCCGTTGGGGAGAAGTGAATTATTTAATTAATTTTTTCCTACAATCTCTAGTGCAAATTTGTTGAAATCCATTTGAAAAGAGTCAAAAGAATGGATGATCGGTTCAGATGTTGAAGAAGTTCCAAATCTGAAAATTGATGTGTAGCAATCCAAATTCAAAAGGTTGAGATGACTCTGCTGGAAGAACTCGAAGAATTTATTTCCATTGATGAAGATATCCTTGCTTCAAAGGTTTTCCTCTTGTTGAAGAGGTGGTGATTTTGCTTTACAATTTATACTCATGAAGGGTTGTTGTTTGTTATTATGACCTGAAAATGCTCTATCCAAAGTTGCAGTAACTGGAGATGTGAAGGTACATGGTTCCTTGCATGCTTTCATTTGTTGGATCTGTTGTATTGAATGCAATTGTTGTTCTATTTAAATTATTTGTGTAAGTATTCATAGATTTTCTAGTATGTATGGTTAGAATGAATTTGCATATCTTAGGGATTTCCTTCCATTTGCATTATCATATGTTGCAAGCCCAGGTTACCATCATATTAGCAGTTATCCTTGTGATCCTTTATTTGGTCATGGTTATGATTATGCACAATTAGTTAAACCCAAATTTGCAATATCTATGGATCACCAAACTGAAATAGCCATACCATTAGATACCTTAATACAACTTGTCAAGAAACTTCAAAATTCTGATAATCCTCAAACATTTGATACTGCAAAGTACATGAAACCAAGAGTGCACAAGCCTAGGATAAGGTCAAAATGGAAAGTTGTGTTTAAAAGGAAAATTGAAGAGTTAGACAAAAGGCACTTGATGTCTTTACAAGCCTAGATAAAAGATAACCACACTATATCTACCTAAGCTACTACACCTTTTGTCAATTCCTTTGATCCATTGTATAGCCAATTAGACTTGTCATGGGTTGACTACAAGGTTAAACGTATGCCAAATCAAGTCTATAAATAGATCCCTAGATTGGATGGATACAATGTGTGTGGAGGAGGTGCCCATGTCCAAAGTTTTTCTAGCTTCATGGAGAAACATTCATTTGGAGATCAGGATATGTGGATGAGATTTTTTGTCTGATCTTTTGAAGCTAGAGCTAGGGACCGGTACTTAAGTTTTCCTGAAAAGTCTTTTCCCTGCGGGGATAAACTAGTGGATGCTTATAGAGAAGAATTTGCAAGAGAACCTTCTGACCTTGTCACAAGGTTTAAGGAGATTAAAACAAAAGATGAAGAGTCAAGCATTATTTTCAATCACAGATTTGTTGTTGCTCTTTCATTAGTCTCTAAAAATTTCAGACCTAGTACCTCAGATTGCATTCATATGTATTTTGAAGCTTTTGAGGAGGGATCTAGTGCACTGTTAAAAAATTATAAAATATTGAGTATGCAAATGGCCTACACATTTTTAGATAATTTGGATAAAAGGAGGAATGAATATGTGCAAATTTTTTTGTCTTTAGTTGTGGGTAAACATGTTGATGAAATTAGCAATTGGGTGAATACAAATGATCAAATGTCTTTAGTCTTAAACACAGCCAAATGCACACTTGAAAAGGGAGAATTTAAGAATGTTGCAATGTCTACCACTGATGTTCACAACAATGACAATGTTTGTGTCTATCCTCAAGACAGTGTAAATAAAAAACTCAATGATGACACACAGTCTAATGATGAAATGCAAAAAAGAGGTAGATTATTGTCATGATAACCAAGAGGTAAGAAAGAATGAACAAAGGGACAACTTGTTCTCTATGATGGATTATGACCATACTGTTGACAACATTGTTATTGATTCTATTTCTTATGATTGGGGAAATCTTGATTATGATCAGTCCATTGAGTTTTCAGATTTTGATGATGGTGACACCATTATATGTCTTGATTTGCAATTTGATAATGCATACAATTATAGTGAACGTCAAGGAGATGAAGTGGTTGAAAGAAAGGATCAGAACAATGGTCTATTAAGCAATGAACAAATTTCAAATATGTTGATAATTGAATATCAGAAATGTACACATGTAAACAACCCTCAGTTGTTGTGTGCTGCTCATATTGATTTTGACAGTGATGATAATCTTCACTCAAGGCATGATGCATGTGTTTTTTATTCTCCTTCCAATTATGAACCACTTTGTTAGCATGATGATAATGTGGATGAAGACATGTAGCAATTTGATTGTAATGATGCATTGTATGATGAGTATGAAAGTATGGATACTGATGCAAGTTCAGAAATATGTTTTGATGAATTAGAAACGACAAATGACCATGAGTTTTTTGTATCCAATGAGCCAAGTTTTGAGAACTTTAATGCAGATTTGGATAAATGTTTGTTTTTTGATTTAGATGAGCCTAGTCATGAGCCTTTTCATATGAACGTGAATGTTGATTTCAAGGTAAAATCGGGTTTTCTTCTTAACCAGAATTACTCACTTCTTAGAAAACTTGGGATGATGAAGATGTTGATATGTTATGTTCAAAGGATAACAAGGTGAGTGAAGATGAAGATAAGTCAGAAATCCTTGATGATTCTTTATATCAGCATGATGGCAAACAGTTACAGAGTGTGCCAATGCATGAGTGTATCTCTTCGCATACACTTGGAGATAGTTTGCATGATGTGCAAGATCTTTTGGTAAGTTCTTGTGATAGTTTTACCTTTGATATGCAAACTAGTAATCATATTGAGCTTAATAGTACTAGCCATATGGAAGAATGTGAGTGCTACTTTTGTCAGCTAGATGAGGTTTTCACAAAGTGTGGCAATGTGCAAAACACTAAAGAATGTTGTTTTCAGCTTGAGAGTGATTTACATGATGAATATGATAATTTTTTTCCACATGATAATCAATATTTTAAAAGCATGTATGATGCTCAGATGCATGGTGATTATGATAATGTTGATAGTATTGTACATGTTGGATTGTTGGGAGATGCCAGCATGTTTAATCAGGTAGATTGCAGTACTATTTTCATATTGGCTTCGGTGAAATGTGATAAGACAGTGTTTTCATGTGGTCTTGATCATTATCCTCACACCTTGTCACTTGATACAAAATCAAAAAATGAAGAGAGTGGCAATGATTTGGCCTATGTAATTTAGCTACCATGTGACAATGAAGCCAAACAAAGAGTAAGTTTCCACTTGCACAATGGTGTCTTGGTACTAGTGTTTGTAGGAATGCAATCACTCATGTTGTGGTGTGACAAAGGAAAACATGGGTTGAGGGAGATCAACTCTTTTGACAGATTGGTGTTTGGAAGATGTAAGAATTGACTCCCTTTTTTCATTTGGTGGCTTCAGGTCATCAAATGAGGTAAAAAAAGGAGGTTGAATAAAGGAGCAGTTCAGAGCATCCAATGGACTAAGTATTTTGTCCTCTCCAGAGATCTAGAATCTTGTTATGCCCACAAGGGGCATACATCCCTAATCAGAGCCACTGGTGGTACTCACAAATTTTGCAAATTTGAAGTGCCCATATTGAATTTTTTTGCCTTTTCACACTCAAAAGTGCACCTGAAAAATCTAAGAGACCTACTTTGGAGGGTCATAATTTGAAGTCTATTGATTTTCATACAAAACCCCTTGGTTGACACACTCATGTGACATATGTAAATGTGCATGTCATTTTTTAGCATCCCATGATGAGTTTTGGCAGCATTTTGAAAAGCTAAGCTGGAGGGTTCAGGCATTATTTTGTTGTTTGTGAACTTTCAGTTCTGCGAAGTGGCATCTCATTCAGGCTTATATTTTACAATTGGATTATTTTCATGATGAACGATTTGTTTCCCTCCATTTCCCCCACATTCATATGCTCCCCTGTCAGATTTCAAAGCCTCGGGAGTTGATTTGCTATTTTGTCAAGATCAAAAGAAAATGCAATTTGTTCTGTTTTACATCTACATTTCTGACAGTGTTCCAAGGTGGTCAACTTTGACCCCTAATATCTTCTTAAGAACGATGATTCAAGCAAATCCCTCTTGCACACATACTCATTGGACAAAAATGATCTAATGTTTCTAGTGGTGGGTATCCAAGAGATGTTTTGATATTTTTCAAGGTGGTGACTTCGTGAGCCTTGATTGGTTTTAAACAGGTGCAATTGTAGAAAAGTCTAATTGAGCAACTTTGATGTTGAATATCTTGCACCTCAAAATCTCTTTTGTCGAACCATTTGTTGCACTGTATTCCCGGTTCAAATGTCTACACATCTATGAATTTTCATAATTTTAGGAGGTCATTTGACTTCTTTTTTTGGGGCGATTCCAGAGCCCTCCAAGCCATTTTTGAACATTGTGCAAATTTGCTAAAAATCAAATTATAATGGTAACCCATTTCAATTTTTTATGCCAGGAGCACTTAGAAGCTGTCTCATATCAATTGAGCATAAAACTTGTTTGAAAACGAAAAAAAATTAGTCAGGCCCACATGGGGACCCAGCATGCTTTGCATGATTGTGAAATTTTAATTGATGAAATGCCTCGAAGAGATAGTAAAATACTTGCTCGATGTCTTCTTGCAACAATGGCAGCATGTGCAAGTGAAATGTGGAAGCACATATAAGGCATGTAACATGTCTAACCAATTGAATCCAAGAACTACAGTGTCATGGAGCACAAATGCAGAAGGAGGTGGTGTTTCACTTGAAGTTACAGTGGATAAAATCACAACACATATCAATCTTGCTAGGTTGTTTGAACAACTGCATGATGTTGAAAAAGAAAATCATTTTTACAGATTTCTTGTGAATATGGGTACATATCTTTGTGTCTTGAAGCCATGGTTCGGGTTTGATGAGGTCAATTTAAAGATTAGGATTGATTTGGGATGCAACTTTAAATGGATAAAAACTCACCAAGGGCTTATGTTTGTTTAGCAATGTGAAACTAACAACAAATGACTGGCTTAAAGTAATAGAACAATTTCTAGCTACAAAGAGGAATGAATTTGATACAAATGATTCTTATGTTGATCCTTCACTTGGAATTGAAAGTGGTTTGTTGCTTTATGCAATGAGAACATGGGCTGGTATATCACATCCAAAGTTCCAAGTTTCAAGATTTTTACAAATGAAGACCACGCGGCCAGTGTTTACAACAGAATATATCAAAGTTGTTTGAGGAAATTCTGGTGATTGCCATCAAATGAGCTGAGAGGGAGGCCAATTCGTATGGTATAAAGAGGTTTGTATGTAGTTTGAGATTGCAGGGAAAATGTTTCAAAAATGTTTAGGGATTTCTCTTCGGTGCCAAAACCCTAATTTTATTTAAGCTTGAGCATATTCTGGGGTGAAGCCAAATAGTGGCAAGACTACACGAGACCTCGACTATGGTGCATAGCTGTTGGATTCAATGAGAAAAACCAAGCATCACATCTTGGGATAGTGAGGGAACTATATTGCAAGGTGTTAAACACAAAGGCTAGAAGTGTTTATGCTAAAAATGAAGCAACCAGTGCGCAAGAGAGAAGGGAATCAAAGTGTATAGCAAAAAAATTCAAGAATGCTTGACAACAATATTATAGACTGTTGGCACAAGGAGAAAGAAATGATTATGTTGCATGGAGTGACCACCATACAAGCTAAATAGAGCTAATGAAATTCACGCCTGTAGTGAAAATGTATCAAAATTATAAAAGGAAGAATCCAAAAGACATGACAACACATTTTAGGAGGCCTCAAGGGTTGCACTCTTGAATATTGGTGCAGACGTTGGAAACGGGTATTGATGCATCTACCCTATAGATAATATCATTCGAACACAAATTTAAAGCACACAAATGGCAAGAGTGGTGTTGTGTACAGCGGAAATAGTCTCATTCTCTTCTGTTAGAAGAAATAGAGCCATCAAAAATGGAGAATCTTACATAGTGAGTGTGTGTCAGCATGTCTTGAGAAGGCTTTTTATTTTGCACTGAGGCTGAATGCTATTAGGTTTGGCTCAGGTGTTCTATTAGCAGAATGTGAAACATTTTTTGATTCCTAGATAATTTTTTTGTATGTAGCGGCACCATTCTCAAGAAATATTTGTGTTGCCAGAAGTAGTTGAGCATGGAGGACAAGCTAGGGAACATTTTTTGGCTGCCATCACTCATCGTGGGTCTTCATTGTCTCACTCCTTTGGCAACACACGATCAGCAATGGTGTGTGCTTCCCATCGCTCATCACTTGTTTGATTTTCCTTCCTCCCATTCCTTCACGCAATGAGCGATATGCTAGAGAAGGTTTGGTGGGCTCAAATTTTTTGAAGGAAAAACCTTTAAAAAATTAAATAGTGCCTGATAAGGTGATTAAGTCATCTCATTTTAAAAGAGGGAAAAATTTTAAAATGAAAGATGAAAAACAAAGGGGCATTTGTTTCATTTAAAAAGTAAATATTTTAAATAATGGAAAAGAGTAAAAGGGCATGGGTAAATTTATTTTGCTTGATGATGTAATCTTACCATTTTTAAGGTTTTGTGTGAAACGTGCAAAATAGTGAAAGGGGTGTGGGTAAATTTTGCCCGAGGCATTTTCTAAAACATGTTTTTAATATTAATGGTGAAATATTTCAAATGAAGTATTTGAAAGTAAAATGTTGAAGGTGTGGCATTTAAAATATAAACTACAAAGTGGCACAGGAAAATGTTTTCATTGGAGCCCAAAAAGAAAAATTCAAAAGGCCTTCACCGTGTAAACGTAAAATGGCACGGGGGGAGAATTGTATGAATTGAATGAAATATTCACTTGAAAGGGGAATATTTTATTTTGCTCAGTGTGAAATATGCAGCAAAGTAAGAGCAAAGGTAAAAGACTTCTACAGAAAAACAAAAGCACGGTGAATGATTTTCACGGGAGAAAACTATTTTTTCACTGCAAGGCAAAATACAGGGGCAAGTTTTTTATTCCAGAGGAAGAGAGATGAGAGAAGATTTTTCAATTGAAGAAGGAAGCTACCAAGTTTCATCACCGGATTAATTTTAGTGCTTCTTTTGTTTCTTCTATATCTTCTTTTCTTTTCTCATTGTAAAGGGTTCCATTCTTGAGTCCTAATTGTCTAGGTGAGCAGCTCAGAAAATGCATATTGTAAAGAATATTGATGAATTCAACGGTAAATTGTCTTGGGTTTGAATCATGTATTTAATGATCCTAAAATGGTTTTACACAATCCATAGATTATGAAAGCAAATCTTAATTCTGAAATATATGCTCTCCTTTATAATTTTCTTGCGGATTATGAATGAAAGGGTTGAGGATCTTTCTATTTGTCTTCAATTGCGTGAATTGAATGATTGGGTTTGTTTTAGCTTCAATTCAAGGGATTGATTAAATGCTTAAATGAATTCATAATTTTGTGAGGAAATTGCATAGGATTTGGTATGATGTTATGTTTCAGATGTAGTGAGTTGAATAATACAAGGTAGTATGACATGTTGGGAATAGGATGCCATTTAATTGCAATCGTAAACATATTTCATGTATCGTCTAAGTCCTTGGAAAGTGTTTCCCAACACTAGGATTAGAAAGAGATTAAATTTGAATGAAATGGATATGTAAATTGACATTTGTAATTATTTCTAAATAATAGGAACATGTGAGGTCAACCATTTTGAGCTCCTAAATAATAGGACATGGGGTACCCACATGGAAGGTGGAAACCACCTTGCTTTAGTTAACTATTTGGAGGTTTTGATAGCACTTCAGTAATGCATGTCTTGTTCCTAGAAAATAGGGATTGATATTTACAAGAGTGGAGTGGCACTATTAGTTTAGTTTAGTTATGGTTCAGTTATCTTTAGTTGCATGTAGTTATTTTGAGTTGCATGCTAGTTGAATTGAGTTGCATGCAGTTACTTTGAGTTGCATGTTATTTGACTTGAGTTGCATGGCTAATAACTTCAGTTCCACAACATATAACAGGTGGATACTTTCAGTTAAGTGGAGGTGATCAAGCATGCACATTTTTTGCATAAATTGATGGAGAGATATGTTTCAATTAACTTAGATTGACCTGGACCTACCTTGGGCACCCAAGTTGGCATCTTTCAATTAACACCTTTTGTATGAGAAGATATTTACAAGGTTCAGTGAAGTGGGCCCATTCTTGAGCACCAACTTTGAGGTGAAGCTTCCAAGATATCTTCAAGATCAAATTTCAGTTAAGTGCTCAGTTTGGGGCGCCAAGTTTGAGAAAGACTTTGGTTTGACTTATGTTTAGGAGATGGAACTCTAATTGCCAATTCTAGGTGTAGGTTTTTTAGAGAAGCTTTAATGCTTTGTAATTGTCAACTCTTAGGAGTTTACAAAGCTCATAATTTCCTATTTATGCAACAAGTTGTAAAGAGTTTCATATGAGTTTATTGCAGGTTGTGAAGAAGCATTTTTGAAGAGAAAAGAAGCATATCAATCAAGGATCGATAGAGTTTTATTGTAATCTTATTCTAAGGTTAAATAATACAAGCAATATCAGTTCTGGTGGATTTTTTTCCCAAAAGGGTTCCTCCACATAAATGTAGTGTCACTTCTATCTACTGTCTACATTCTTCTACAATCTTCTATTTAGTTCTATGAAAGATAAAATTGATTTAAACAAAATAAATCATTGACAAAGAATTTATCTAAATAGATTAATCATGCACTATTAATTGTGACAAATAATACTTAATTAGATCTATAGTCACATAGTTTTTAAAGTTCTAAGCTACAAATTTACCTTCATTTTCAACAAGTGGTATCAGAGCTAATGGTTGGGTAGAGTTTGGGATGCCTTTCTCTTAAAAGTTTGAAGGTTTTTTGGTTGTAGTAAGATCTTTTACTATTGTGCTATTGCAGATTTGTAAAAGAAGTGTGTTGCAATGACTTCTACTTCTCGTCTAGATATTGAGAGATTCAATGGATCTAGTTATGAGATGTGGAAATTGAAAATGGAGGATCTCCTTGAAGAGAGAGATCAATGGAACTAGTTGTTTGTAATGATAAAAAGACACCTTCATCTATGTCAGATGAGGATTGGACTAAACTTGATAAGAAGGAAAGAGGAACCATAATATTATGTCTTGCTAATGTTGTTCTCTTGAATATTTCAGATAAAACTACTACATATAAATTAGGGAAGAGAATAGGTGATATTTATCAAACCAAAAGTCTTACTAATAAGTTGTATATGAAAAGACAGGTATATTCTTTAAAGATGAAAGATAGTGATTCGGTTGCACATCATTTAAATACTTTTAATTTGATTTAGATTCAGTTAGCATCTATAGATGTAAAGCTAGAAGATGAAGATAAATGCATTTTGTTACTTTGTTATTTACTAGAGTCTTGGGAAAATCTAATTGTTGCTATCAGTGGTAGTGGTGTAGATCCTAAGATGGACAATATAATTCTTACTCTCCTATTAGAGGAGATGAGGAGGAAGTATAAATTGGGTTCCCAAGATGCATTGTTCATAAGAGGTAGGCCTAAGGAAAAGGAACCCAAGAGAGACAAGAAAGGAAATGGTAGGTCAAAAGGACAATCTAAAACCCCTGATAAGAGTAAGGTAAAGTGTTGGAACTATGGAAAACCGAGACGTATAAAGAAGGATTGTAAGAGCAAGAAAAATAATTTTGATGCTTTTATAGAGAAATCCTCAAATGACATAAATGATGCATTGATTATTTCATGTAAAAATGTTAGTGCTTACTCTTGGCGTATTGATTCAGGTTGCTCCTATCATATGACTCCTAATAAGGAGTGGTTCTCCAAGTATATTGAATATGATGGAGGCAATGTCTTCTTTGGAGATAATAGCACAACAAAGGTAAAGTTGTGTTTAAGTGATGGTAGGGTTAATACCCTTAATGATGTTTTATATATTCCAGGACTTGCTAGAAATATACTTTTTGTATCTAAGTTCAATGATTTTGGAATGCATGTGACATTTGATAAAATTGGTTGTAGATTGGTGAAAGGGAATACGGTGGTTGCTAAAGGATCCCATATTGGGACTTTTTTTGAGCTAAATACCTCTAATTTGAATAAATTAGCAAATGTAACTAAAGCTGAAAATACATGTATGTTGTGGCACCATAGATTGGGCCACATTGGTGAAAAAGGTCTTCGAACCATTCTTAATAAGAAATTGGTTGACGGTATTCTTGATTATAATATTGGAAAAAATGATTCTTGTGAGCATTGTGTGTTTGGAAAGCAATCTAGATCTTCATTTCCTAAAGGAACAAATAAAGCAAAAAGATTATTAGAGATTATTCACTCAGATGTTATGGTCCTATGGACATTGACTCTATTGGAAAATCTAGATATTGTGTCACATTTATTGATGATGTCTCAAGATACACTTGGATCTATTTTGAGACAAAAACTGTGAAGCAAGAAGATGCACATGTTGAAGAATAATTGGATGGATTGGATGAGGAAAGTTCATAGAGTTATTATGAGATAGATGCTCATGATGAGCATATAGAGGAATAAGAAGAACCTTCTTTGAGAAGATCCACAAGAAAATAGGATCTCGTTGATAGGTATAGCCCACCTGATTTATGTTGTATATTTTCTTTGTTAAGTACTAATGATGAACCCAGTTCTTATAGGGAAGTTTTGTCTTCATATGAGAACAAGCTTTGGTCATAATCTATGTGTGAGGAAATGGATTCCTTGGATTCTTGTGACACATGGGATCTTGAGAGTTTTCCCAAAGGAAGAAACGCCATTGGTTGTAAATGGATCTTTAAAAAAAAATTGGAGCAGATGGTAATCTTGAAAAGTACAAGGCTAGATTAGTAGCCAAGGGCTACTCCCAAAGAGAGGGAGTTGACTTTAATGAAATATTCTCTCCGATTATTAAATTAACTTCTATTAGATTATTTTTATCTATTGCTACTGCTTTTGATTTTGAGATAGAGCAAATGGATGTGAAAATTGCTTTCTTGCATGTGGATCTTGATGAGGAGGTTTGTATGAGGCAACCTGATGGTTTTGTTGTAAAACAAAAAGAATCTTTGGTTTGTAGGTTGAAGAGATCTTTATATGGATTGAAACAATCATCAAGAATATGGTACCAGAATTTTGATGCTTTTGCATTAAAAATTGGTTATATTAGGAGTGAGGAAGATCATTGTGTTTACATAAAGTTTATTGATGATCAGCTTTTAATTATTATCTTATATGTTGATGACATGTTGTATATTGGTAACAGCAAAGTAATGATCAAAGAATTGAAAGCACAACTCTCTAACACATTCAAGAGATGAAAGATCTAGGGGCTGCAAAATATATCTTTGGTATGGAGATCAACAGGGATAGAGGTAACATAAATATTTTCTTAAGTCAAAGCAACTATGTTGATACTATTTTGAAATGGTACTTTAACATACAGGATAGTAAACCAATTAATATTATTTTACCAGTTGGCAGAAGTTAAGTTTAGACGTGAGTCCTAAATCTGATTTTGATCATGAGGAAATGCCTAAAATTCCATATGCTAGTGCAATTGGTAGTTTGATGTGTGCAATGGTATGTACAAGACCAAATATAGCCCAAGCAGTGGGAGTTCTAAGTAGGTTTATGTCTAACCCTGGTAAAGAACATTGGACTTATGTTAAGAGGGTGCTTAGATATTTATGAGGTACTTCTGATTACTGTTTGGTTTATCATGGTGCTAATAATATTGATAATATACATAATCATTGGACATACAGGGTCTTGTTGATTCAAATTGGGCAGGAGACCTGGATAGTCAGAGGTTGACAAGTGGCTATGTGTTTACTTTGTTTAGAGATATGGTTAGTTGGATGAGTAAGAGGCAGCACATGGTTGCTTTGTCCACCACACAAGTAGAGTACATTACTGCTACACATGCCTCTGAAGAGGAAATTTGGTTATAGAGACTTTGGAAAGGCATTGGTTTTAATTGCAAGCAAATTAAACTTGAATGTGATAGTCAAAGTGCTATTTGTTTAGCCAAAAATCCTATGTATCATGCTCATACTAAGCATGTTAATGTTCAGTATCACTTTGTGTGATAAATGGTTGAGAGTGGGAAGGTATTAATTGAGAAAGTTGACACTTTGATTAATGTTGCAGATTATCTTATAAAACCAGTTCCTATAGATAAGTTCTCTTGGTGTAGGAAGGCCATTGGCCTTGAGTCTTATACTTGATTTATAATAATGATTCCTTGTTTAGAATAATTGAAATGTATACTATCAAGTGGGAGAATGTTGAGAATAGCATGCCATTTAATTGCAATCCTAAACATATTTCATGTATCTCCTAAGTCCTTGGAAAGTGTTCCCCAACACTAGGATTTGAAAGAGATTAAATTTGAATGAAATGAACATGTAGATTGACATTTGTAATTATTTATAAATAATAGGAACATGTGAGGGCGTCCATTTTGAGTTCCTAAATAATAGGAGCACATGGGGTGCCCACATGGAAGGTGGAACCCACCTTGCTTCAGTTAATTGTTTGAAGGTTTTGATAGCACTTTAGTAATGCATGTCTTATTCCTACAAAATAGGGATTGATATTTACAAGAGTGGAGTGGTACTATCATTTCATTATTAGTTTAGTTATGTTTTGTTTTTTTCATTTCAGTTATGTTATGTTCAATTATGGTTCAATTATCTTCAGTTGCATGTAGTTATTTTGAGATGCATGCTAGTTAACTTGAGTTGCATGCTATTTGACTTGAGTTGCATGCAATTAATTTGAGTTGCATGTTAGTTAACTTGAGTTGCATGTTAGTTTACTTGAGTTGCATGGTTAATAACTTAAGTTGCATGACAAATAATAGATGGATACTTTCAGTTAAGTGGAGGTGATCAAGCATGCACATTGTTGGCATAAATTGATGGAGAGATATGTTTCAGTTAAATTAGATTGACTTGGACCAAAATTCCTTTAGTTAATACCTTGTGCATGAGAAAATATTTATAAGGTTCAGTTAAGTGGCTCCATTCTTGGGCGCCAACTTTGAGGTGAAGCTTCCAAGATATCTTCGAGACCAGAGTTCAGTTAAGTGCTCAGTTTGAGGTGCCAACTTTGAGGAAGACTTTGGTTTGACTTCTTTTTAGGAGGTGGAACTCTACTTGCCAATTCTAGGCATAGGTTTTTGAAAGAAGCTTTAATGCTTTGTAATTGTCAACTCTTAGGAGTTTACAAAGCTCATAATTGCCTATTTATTGCAGACAGACAGTTGTAGAGATTTTCATAGAGTTTATTGCAGGTTGTGAAGAAGCATTGTTGAAGAGAAAAGAAGCATATCAATCAAAGATTGATACACTGTTATTGTAATCTTATTCTAAGGTTAAATAATACAAGCAATATCGGTTCTGGTGGAGTTTTTTTCTGAAAGGGTTTCTCCATGTATATGTTGTGTCACTTCTATCTTTTGTCTACATTCTTCTACAATCTTTTATCTAGTTCTATAAAAGATAAAATTGATTTAAATAGAATAAATCATTGACAGAGAATTGATCTAAACATATTAATCATGCACTATTAATTGTGACAAATAATATTTAATTAGATCTATAGTCACACAATTTTTCAAGTTTTAAGCTACAAATTTACCTTCATTTTCAACATGACAATAGTCCACCAATTTTTGAGATGAATGGCTAATGTAATACTGATTGTTGCTAATTTGACTCTGTTATCCCAATTGATGAAACACTAGTCTCTTTATTATGTTATTTGATAGATATTTGATTTAGTGATGTGTCTGGCTAGGGATTCAAAATGAGAATGAAAATCATTAAATACTTTATATTACAACGTATGAATTTAAAGTCCCACTTAACTCCTAGCAATAGGTAGCTATTTGTTTAAAGGTCAGCCAAACCTTTGATAAATAATGTCTATTTGCACTTAGTAAGAACATATCTATGTATAGAAGTGTTCTTAAGGAACTAAATATCACATGAACATAATAAGGAATACCCTCCTTAGTCTCATAGAGCCTAAAGAGTAGAGTAAAGGCCTTAGAATCTTTACTCATTTGTTGGCCACCAACTTTGATGATTCTTAAGCATAGAGGTTGGCTACCTTTTAGATAATTTTAGGGTTAAGCTAGAAAAAACACCAATAGTTAGCAAAAATAAATAAAGCATCAGAATCACCATCTTCGGAGGAATTTTCCGTGTAAGTATCTGAACTCATTTTTTATTTCTACCCTCCTTCACATGTGTTCTCTAACCACAATTTCAACACTTTAATTTTCTCTTCCCAAGGTTTTTAGAACGTCCTTCAAACTTGTCTCTCTTCTTTTCCCCTTTAGGCCCTCATTTTCTTTGGACCTTACTCACTCATGCAAGGCATCTTGTGAGTATTGATTCATGGACTCCCCTCATCTCTTCTGAAATAATCATAGCAATGAGACTATCCATCTTCAGTTATGTACCACCACCACTTATGCAAACGATTCGATTTTCCCAAAATTTGTGTAAGAAACAAAGAAAAAAAAAATTATCCTCTTCTATATTAACATCTACAAATGCAAGTTGACTTATAATCATATTAAAAGTATTTAAATGTTCTATAATAAATTTACCATCCTTCATTTTCAAAAATTGCAAACATCTTTTGAGATACAATTTATTTGTTAAACTTTTAGTTTGGTAAATATCACCCATCCTCCACAACTTGTATGTGGTAGATTCTACAAAAACATTCAAGACAAACTCTACAAGACAAATGAATGGTTCCTCATGCCTTCTTGTTTATTTTCTTACAATCTTCATCAGATGTTGAATCTGGATTTTTTTCATTTGAAACTGCCAACCACAAATTGAATAGTACTCAGCAGAAGTTATAAAATCAATTTTAAAAGTTCATATCCATAAATTAAATATTATCTGGATCTACTTGAAGTTAGTTTTGCAATTCATAACAATTTTTACTTTTTAATTTATTTGTAATGAAGAAATATATAATTGTGATATAAGAGGGATCCGTTGCTCACAGGTCTCCCTATTCTTAAGAGATCACCAAGGAATGAACTACCCTTATACACCTCAACTTGAATGAATTAACGAAACTATGAAGGAAAGTGAGAAAGTAGCCTTAGACCCCAGGAGAGCAATACTTCTAGGTCTCCACCTCTAGTTGAGGAGCTCTCGACCAAAAGACATCAGTGCAGTTTCAGAACGCCAGTGCAGTACACTGTCGTCTTCAAGACGCGTTAGCGTCCTAAGCCGTGAAGAACTCAACACCTCAGGAAGGTGAAGATGGATCTCACCTCTAGACTCTGGTTAGAAGTTTAAAAGAGCAGATAATTGATAAAAAGATAGAAACTAAAGGGAAATACAAAGGAACTTGAAACAAGATTACCCTCGTGTGTTTGAACCTTTAATCCAAGCTTCACTTCGTAACCTGCACCCAAAATCAAGGGGAAAAGGTTGGGGTTGTATACAAGCCTACCTTAGTCAAACCCCCGCTTTGGTGTTCCCACCTCCACGGATAGCCAAGTTTCGAAAGGAGCATAAAATAAGTAAACAAAGTGTGTGGTGAAAACAAAACCCACTTTGAAGTAGAGCCTGCACCACAAAGTAGTAAATGAACTATTAAGAAAGAGTGATAGGGAGAGAGAGAGAGAGTTACCCATGGGTCAAGACCCTCTTATGGAGCACACGGGTGTACCGCTATGTGCTTGCTTGAGATCTGGTAGCTTCTTGAGAGCTTGTAGCTACTGGAGGGACCTCGGCTTGGCATGGCTTCACCTGTAACAAGTGTTGCTATTCAAGGATAGAGCTTACCCAAGATTAGAGCAAGTAGTGACAATGCTTCAACTGATGACTTCCCCACCTCAAAATGGGAGAAAAAAGGGGGTTTTCATGCATGCAAGGGCAGCACAGAGTCATTTCACTCAAGACTTGAATTCCAGGATGTGTGTCACAAGGGCCAGGATTCTAGATTCGTTCTTTCAAACTCAGAAAACCACCAGGATGCTAGTACGCCCCGCAGACGTCCACGTGTCGTGCAGGCGTCCAAAGCCTATATTTTTTGGGAAATGCCTTGTCATGCTTCTTTTCTTCGCGATGTGTCCTCATGGAGTTATAATCGTGAAATTCAGACTCATGGGATTTTTCCATTAATGTTTCTAAGGTGTCATAAATGTTAGGCAAGATGCGAAAATGTGGAATTACGCCTAGGTGCAATTCTGCGACATTACAATAATGTGCAAAGTTTTATTAATATAATGCATGATAACATACTTATTTTAGAATAGACCTATATAGTCATTTCCAACAACATAATCATGTGAGAAGTTTACAAGAGCATGATTGGTAGTCCTCGCCAGGAACAATAGAAAAGTTGAGATCTAAATAGGTAGAACAATGGAAAAATAAGTATTATGGTTAAAGGAACAATCAGCATGAAGAATAATTAATCCAACAATTCTTTTATACTTACACAAATTGCACATTGGTTTTTTGCAGCAACGAGAAGCAATGATAATAGCATGTTGCAAAGAGAATGTTGATAATAAACAGTTGCACTTGGAAAAGTGTATACTATGTTGTCCAAATGACTGTATAATAGCATTTAAACTAGTGTGAATACATGGAAACATGTGCCAATAGATTAGAATTATATTCCCTAGGACTAGAACTAAAGGGATATTGCAAAGTGGTCTGACCAATATGTATCTAGTATTGTGAACTTGACAGCAACAATTTCGATGTTATGTATCCAAAAGTGGTCCAATAGACAACCTGCATGTGTTGTTGGCTTGTCAACAATCAATGACAGTTTGTTTTGTTGCATAAATTCAAGAAGTTCTTTTGTTCTTGTGGATTGTAACATTTCAATGTTAAAGTCTCTAGCAATAATCAATTTTGAATTAGGCGACAATGAGGTAACAATGGTTTGTATTAAATTAAATAGATCATGAATGGGTTTATTTGGTGTCAAGTACAAATTTATGATGTGCAAAGTAATGTGTACATGCAATAGGTCAACGGTTATTGATTCTAGATATTTTGTCAAAAAATTGTGAAAGTTCTGCATTGGAACTGTTTTCCTGCAGCATGTTAATAGGCCATGAATACTTGTTGCAATATAGCAATTGGATGTTTTGCAAGGAAGCCAATGTGATCAAGCACATTGTGTTTAATTTCTTGGAAGCAAAGGATAATTTCTTGGAGCATATCATGGTCATGAGCTATTTCTTTTGCATGTAATACAAAGCTACTTGTATTCAAAGAGCATATGGTAAAATGACTTGGAGACATAGAAAAAAGGCTATGTCGTACTTTTCACTACACCAAGGTCATAACGTGTTGCATTTCGCCATTTACTTTTTTTGAGACTTCGAAGGTTTTTTCTTGTAGTTTATGCATCAGATACAGTGACTCAATGTTTCTTACACACATGATAAGGTAGTGTACACAAGACCATGTTGATAGACCTTACATAGGTCAAAATCAATTGCATCCATTGTGGGACCTTATGCTCTAT
>CM021100.1:394632899-394666147 GCA_007115665.2 Sequoiadendron giganteum | reverse complement strand
TTAGTGTTTTCTAGATAATCTGGCGAGGTCTGAATGCTTTTTAATGTTCTATATCCCAATGGAGATCTTAATATTTTTTCGAGCTTTGTTGGATTGCGCACATATTTTTTAAGAAATTTTTCACCTTTCAACTAAGTTTTTCATACGCAAATCCACGCTAGTGAGGATACTTGGTGAATTATAATTTTAATAACTCTAAAAAATATATTTTCTATGTATGTTGCAGAGTCATTTTCTTTATGCATAAGCTCCCATATTGCTATTTTTTGGTGCGTCAAATTTTTAGTAATGTCAATTGGTCGAGCCGAACGATAAATTTTTTTTGGGAAGTTCATCTCCTCTGCATACATGTCCTAGAAAATACCAAAAGGTTTAAACCCTTCTGATGGTACAATTTCAATGCTTGTTGTGTCAAGGTCTTTGATTGACTGTGTTTCATTAATTCAACGTACAACTAATTCAGTTATCGATTCTTCATCATCTTCAGATGTGTCATCTTGCATACTTGGTTCTGTTTCAAAATTTGTTTGCATTTGTGTTGTCTTCTTTTCCAAAAAATCATTCCACTCTTTATTTATAGAGATGTTCTCTTTTGTGTACAATGGTGTTTTGGATAGTGCAGTTAAAGCATTCATGACTATAGAAAATCTAACATTTCCTTGTACATATACATTATCATATTTTAGCTTTCACTTCAATCTAACTGCTACTGTTGTGGTTTCATCTGGTTTCCTAGGTAGTGCTTGTTACACTTTATCGAAATCTACAAGAACATTGATGATTGTCCCAAGCAATCAATATTGTGCTCGTTTATATCTTAATTGTATGATCTGTGCAATAGTTATGCACAAAGACACAAGCCTTTCCTCTAGAGTAGTCAAAGAGTGAGCATCTATTTGTGTATTTTATCTTATTCTTGAAGGTGTGGCAAAATATGGGATCTTACCATCTAATGTGGCTTTTATACATTGTTTGCAAACGGGCTTATCCTATTGCTATATTTTTTTCATCCATCTGAATACAAAGCAAGGACAAAGCTTTTACAAGTGCATCATCAACTTTATGAATGTTGTGATGGAAATGAAGCATGTCGCAAAGAGAGCATGGTTAACTAGGTGTGTTATTTATCCCTTGCAAGTATGAGTTAATATATTTTTGGATTGTCTAGTTTTTTGTAAGTATGCATATTGCTTTTGTTGGTCAATAAGTAGCATTTGTCTTCTGGACCATAGAATATATATATATGCCCTATTTTCAATTTTGGAAAAAGTAAAGCATAAGTCTTTTGTGCACTCTGCATTTGTTTTCTCAAAGAACATAATGATTGTTGTTGCGTTGGATTTTGGTTAGGATTGCAGAATTGAATTTTACTTTGCATATGCAAATCGTAATGTGTTGCATGTACACCGCGCATTTGCTTTTAAAAGAATGTAATGATTGTTGACACATTAGCCTTGGGGTGGCCTTATAGGACTGAATTATTCTTGTGAGATTGGTAGTGGGTAGGATAGAACTATATGCTATAGTCTGTGGGACATTTGCATGGGACACTTGCACATTGTGGATTTTTGCTTTTAGAGAGCACAATGCATGATGTGATTTTACCTTTCTTTCAATTGGTGTATGTATTGTTGTAGTTGTTTGTTTTTCATGAGAACTAATTATATTGTGTGTTGTTTCTGATTCGAAAGTGCTTGTCATATGTTGAATACAAAGTGGATCCTTGATATGCATGTTGTGAGTCAATTATTCTTTTTGGTGAAGTGGTTCATACTAACAATGGCCCGAGCTACTTACAAAGCAAATTAAGTTCAGATTTTTTCTAGGCTTCATGCAATTAGAGTGTGTTTTGGCTCTGGGATATGGATATGCTTTCCATATGTGTATTTTTACAACAAACATGTGGGACAACCATAGTGCACAAAATTTGGACCCTTCAAAGCCACTTTGCACATATGGCATTCCAATCCTGGAAACCAATGATTGTAACTACAATAGACAATTGTTGCTTCCTATGCTAGATTGAGAAAAAGTGCCAAAAAAGCCAATGCACTTTTTTTTTCAAATTTCAATGCATTGGCTAATGACTGCACCATAAATAATCGCAAAGCAACTAGATCAAATTGTTCAACAAGCAAAAAATTTATAGAAACAAACATGTTTTCGCCACATGTAGTAGAAAATGTAGCTACTCTACAAAGTTGAAGTGTATCAAACGCATATGCTATTGTGTTCCAAGTGTTGTCCAAATTTCAATATGTGATTTTCAAATTTGGTTGGTTGTTTTCGATGAAATTGTATGTATTTAGTCATGAAAACACAAGCTCATAGTGTCTAGCAATAGGAATTGTATCATAGAAAAGAATTGATATTATAGGATTATATGCATCCTTGTTGAAATGTAAGTACATTCTTTTGTATGTTAAAGACCCAAAGAATATTGGTATGTTTATCCAATATCCTAGCCATTTTAGATAGAATGTGTCACCCCAAAGCCCAGTTTCACCGCTATCGTTAATCTTTATGGCTGAAAGCCTCATTATTCATGGATATGTGTTTTTGTCATGTAAATTATGCAAATCCCTTAGGATTTTTGGGTGCAAATTATTTTCATAGGGAGCCTAAAGCTATAGTATAGTTATTGTGAAGACAATCTAAGAAATGATCCACAAGATCATCGTGTATTTGTTTCGATGTATAATAGAAATGAAGTAAAACACATGCATTGTGTCATATAGACAATCACCAAATTTTTAATTGAACGAGTCAATTAAAAAACAATGTGCATAATGGAGAGCTTCATCAATTGACATGAAAGGTGCCTTGGCACTTGGTTTGTAGGTTTCTACTATAATTAGTTGTTGTGACAATTTTTTATCTCTTAAGAGGATTATTTGTAAGCATATTGCCAGATTTCCTATCAAAGGACAAAAGATACAAATTGTATTGACGCTACTTAGTACAATAATGATTGTAAAACAATGTGCCAAACTTAAAATGTTGAATACATAGAAAGGAGATTTTAATAGGAAATTACTCACCATGATCAGGAACAATGCACATAATTTGTAACTATAGCCTTTGGTTCACTATTGTGCAGTAAAAATCCTACAAAGAAAAATAAAATCCTTAATATCAATTCATGTGACCAAAATGAAACTTGTTCTAGGACTATTTAGCAAGGTAGTGCATATTTGAAAACAGGCACAATAGAAATAAGCATGATAATCTATTACTCACATTGATCAACAACAATGCAAAAGAAGAAACCATAAACCTTCAAGCAACAAATAGAGATGGAGCGGTCACTGCCAAGAGGCGGGAGATGCACTTTAAACTCATCTGAAGGTGATGGCAAAGAAGGAGCTGATGATGATCGAGATGGGTTTGATTGTTTCGGGGTGCTCTTTCTTACTGTTGTGGTCAGTGGAGTTGTGTTGGGAGAAGGCATGTTTTCTTTTGGCTTGTTGGAGCCCTTTCTTTCCTCCGTGGATATATGTTTTGGGCTTCTCTTTGATCTTGCAGGAGGTTTTGTTTTGCTCTTGGGCATCCCTGTTGCGATGCCCTCTTTGGATAATGGTTTCCAAGGCTCTTTGGTGTCGTTTAGCGGGTTATTGACACCCTTCATTACATTCGATCTTGGCACTTCAGTTGTTTTATTAGTTCCTTCTTGGTCGGGTGCGGATCTGGTGCGAGTGCCTAAGTCCTATTGTGTTTATTGCATGGGGTTATTGGTTGTTGGCTTCTCTTTGGCTATTATTCTTTTCCTTGTTGGGTTCCTTGTTGTGGGAGTTGGCCCCTCTTTTGATGGTTTTGGTCAGCTTCTTTCTAGTTGGTGTTGGTACATCCTGCTCTTCTCGTCCCTTGCCATTATGGGAATCTTGTCTTTGGTTTGGTTGATGATCTTTTGGGGTACTTATGGTGCCCAGGTTCGTGCTCTTTTTCTCTACTTGAGAGCGTCTTTGTTCCCTCTCTAGTCGCTGAGGCTTTTTTGTTTGATGATGGTGTCCTTTGGTGTTTGGTACTTTTCGACTAGCCATTGTTCTTTATTGGGTTCTCCTCTCTACTTCTTGTGCATTTCGGGAGCAATCAGTAGTCTTACTATTAGAAGAGTTGTTGCTTTTGGAGCGGATATTTTTGTGTAGTCGGGTTTTCCTAGTGTTGCTCGGGCCTATTTTTTTTTTGACGGATGGGGGGTTTCCTTTCTGGCAGGTTTTTGGGTCCTTTTTTGGTTCGATGGATGTCCTTTTCCCCTATTTTTGGTGGGGTACTCTTGGCTATGATAAGTGTCATTCTTATTTTGGTGCCCCAATTGTTGTCTATAGTTAGGGTTGCTTTTATCTTTCCTTCCTCAAAAGGGTTCTCTGCTTACATTCTTTTAGAGGTGGTGATGGAGCTAGTTGATTCAGGTTTAAGGTTGTTGTTTAAGCTTTTCCTCATTGTGATGCATGCTCTAGGCTCTTTTGGCCTTGTTCTCCTTACTGGGTGGTTCTCAAGTTTTAATCCTAGACACTAGATGGTTTTGTTCTTGGTGCAAGGTTATCCGAAGGATGCTATGGTTGCTTGCTTGGCTATTGTGTTGGCTTTCCCCTTTGGTCATATGGAGGTGGACCTCCCTCAATTGTTTTTTCTATTGAGGTGTTCGACTCTCCTATGGAGGTGGAGGTTTGAAGGTGTTGGTTATTTCTGTTTGTGGTAGTTTAGCTGATCGTATCATCCTCTCCAATAGAGGGGAGCTCACTCCTTTAGAGGTGGAGATAGAGGCGGTTTCTTGTTACCAGGTGAGTTTGTGTTGTAGGAATGTTGATTTCTTGCAATTTTCAGTGGTGGATTACAAAGCCCCTATCAAGGTGTGGTGTTTGGTCTTATTGACCTGGTTTATACCACTGTGTTCTTTGTTCTTTTGGGCTTAGATTTGTATGATCTAAGAGGTTGGTTTTTTGATCCCTAGCTATTTCAGGTGATGTGTAAGTTTTTCAAAAGGGTTTCTGGTCTTAGTTAAAACCAGGTTTTAAATGGGTTTCGGGCCCATGCTTGTTTGTGTTATGTAGCCTAATTTATCATGTTAATATTTTAGAGGTTGTTGTTGGTATATGATTTATCTTATTATGCAGCTTGCTTTTCTTTGGTAGGTTGATGGTTCCCTTCAAAACCGTTTTGTACTAGGTTTCAGGCCCCATCAAAACCCATCTTTTGCCCCTAATCAAAAATAACAATGAAAAATGTGTCACGATATCATGTAATTAGAAATCCTATGTTGTCCAAACCCTACAAAAAATAAAAATAAAAAAATTGAGCAATATCAAATGAATTGAGCAAAAACAAATAAATTGATCTATTTTGGTATTAATCTTGTTATACTCTTGAATTCCATGTATGGTTTGAATTTAGATGCATATATGTTTTCACACAAATATATATACACGTAGACATATACATACATATATATGCATATGCATATACATACATATATGTATAAATGCAATAGTAACCTTGGAACTTCTAAGAAAAATTTGTATTATCAATCTGTAAAGAACAGAAACTTTGTCGAGCAAAAGGATATTATGCTTTATACATTTGGTCCAAGAAACCAAAGGACAATGTGAAACATCAAAAATCAAAAGGATATTACATGATGTATCTATGTGTTGCGGCAAGTGAAAGTATGAAGTACAATATGCAAGAAAATTTTGTTTTTTCAATTCCTAAGGAGCAACAATTTTACAATGTCCAAAGAAATTCCACTCTCTCAACATGTAACTAGCAACAATGTTCCAAGGTCCATGGAAACTATGCTTTACCAAATTCCTGCAACAAAATTGTATTTGCAAAGTTACAATTTTCCTTGTTACAATTAAAAACATAAGCAAGGCTTTGTAATACGAACTTTTGTGTCTGACTAGTAGTAACTAAAACAGAGTAGCTGTGACCAACATTGTTGCCTAGATAATAATAGAGGTTTCCAATTTTATGAGGCTGGCCAATTTCTATAGGCTCCACTTTGTGACCGTGAACACCATCCTGCCAAACGTTCCTTCCCTATCGCACTTGATTCCTGTAGCAAAACAAGGTCCATTACAAGTAATTGGAAGCAAATGATTGAGTCCTTTTATATATAATTGCAAATATAAGTGAAATATTGATTGAAATAGGCAATTACCAACTATACCAAATATCCTTGATGAATGATGCTATAATAATATACAAGAAAAAGATAACAATAATGGATAAAGCATAAATCAATACATTGGTTAGGATTCTAAAACTGCAGTGCTTAATTACTATGATTTAGATTTACGAAAGATCCAGTTTTATACTTAGATTTACTAATAGTAACTAGAGCTTATCTGAATAAGCATTTGGACTTTTGCCATCAATGACAACACCATCACAGTTACATAGAGATCCACTATTGTCAAGTGTTTTTTGAAGACAAAAAGGCTATACTTGCAAGGAATAGCACAAGAAAGCAGACTTGATGCATGACTATAATTATAATCTAATAGATTTTTTATATTTAACCACAATAATTTTCTTGCATAAAAAATAGGTCATGATTGTGTAAAATAAGAATAAAAAATATTCAAATTGTAAATTTAGACTACAATACCTCATACACTTCATCTCCTATGAATTCACGTGCGCAACAGATGATACGAGTGACAAATGCCACCTAAAAAGAACAACACACCTATCAAACTTAATAATAAATAGAAAATTTGTATAACAATGCATTCCAATTTCCAAAACTCACAATTAGCACCAGTTTTAGATAAGGCATGTGGAATACTGTGAACAATACCACCTATACACAAAAAATTTGCAGTCAAAACACGTGTATAGCAACAAAACATTAGCAATAAATAAGCCTATTGTAATTTGCTATGCAGCAATGAAATACTCACAATTATAAAATTTGAACAGTATAATTAAAAGTAAATGGGAAAAAATAAATATGTTACATGAATATAATCTACTTTAACTCTCTATTTTCGGATGGAATTTGGGCCATTTTTTGGTAATTTACTCATTGGCTCTTGGTATTTTTTTTCATACTTATGTATTCTCCCAGTTGCAAATTACTCTTCTGAGAAAGAAAGGGAAAAAATTCATCCATTCCTAATGGTTTTTTGCTATTGAAAATATTTCATGACTTTGTAATGCTCTTTGATATAGTCGTGTCTTCACACCCAGTATTTTTGTCAATGCATAGCGTATCAATAAGGGCATTTTGTATTTATTAATCCCTAATTTTTATTCATTGTGAATAGACTAAACTGCAAGCATCATTAATGGCTTATGGTGTGAAGCTTTAAGTCTGTCAAATAAAAGATTATTTGCATTATTTATTCATTTTCTCATATTGTTTGATGAGGATAAAATATGTGTCTCTTGAGAGGGTTTATATGTATTGTATCAAGGAAGCGAAAAAGGAGGCATTTGTAACTTCCCACATCTTTTACCCTGTCATTTTATAGTTTTTTACATCTCTGCAATGGCTTAATTTGTTTGGTTTCCCATTGTTGAGTGTTTGTATGAGTTCAGAGATTTTTTTATAGATATTAAACCATAAAAACACTCAATGATAGGGAACAGTAGAAATATTTAAAATAGAAGATTTTTATTTATTGGAAGCGAAAAATGAGGCGTTTGTAAGTTCCTATATCTTTTACACTATCATTCTATATTTTTCTATGTCCCTGTAATTGTTTAATCTCTGTTATTCCCTATCTTGACTACTTTATGGGTTAATCTTTGTTGGTCAGTTAAAGACTTAACACCATAATTCATTATGTCGACTTCTCTATTAGCCACCATTAACAATGCAACTAATCTTTTCTTTGTCACACATGCATGCCAACTGCACTTCAATCTATCAAATGAAAATTAGATCTAAATAACTGGAAACTCTCTCTATGTAAAATTTGTCTATTGAGAGGATTTATAACTATCCTATTGGTATGCATACTCTAACAAATATCTTTGCATCATTTTAAAGCACTTGTATTGTTTTAACCATGTTTTGGGTCTAAAAAAGGTTTTTCATAATTGTCTCATGGTGTTTGTAACAATTACTAATGCAAAGACTAATGTTTTTTGTGCACTATTGCCTATTGATGCATTCATCGAAAATCGTGCTACTAATGTTTATCCTATGGTTTGTGGCATTATTTTATTAAAAGGGAGTTTGAACCCTTTTTTCGCAATTTTCTCATTGGCTACTAGTATTTTCCTCATGGTTTTGTATTTTTCCAATCCAAATTAATTATGTCCATGAAACAATAATAGTCATTGAAACTTGTCTATATGTTCAAGATATACCCGATGTTCAGTGTATCTTTTGATCCATTAACACCATGCATATATTCAACAAAATTAAGACTTCTATTCAAAATGTCTATTTGAAACTATTAAAATGAGATTTGGCCTACTCTTTTTCATTTTTCTCATCGGTTGTTGATATTTTGTTCCTAGATTTGTATTTCCCCAATTTCAAATTATTCTTGGGAATAATGAAGACAAAAAATTCATCAATTCCTAATGTTTTGTTGCTATACACATGTCTTCATTGCAAGTGTTTTTGTGGACACACGACATTACTGATCATATTCCTTGAGTCTGTGAGCACATTTTGTGTATATTTAGATCTAGTTTTCATTTATTATCATCAAATTGAAGTGCAGTCGCCATTAATGGATTATGGTGTTAAGTTTTATGGTTGTCAAGCAATGAATTTTTTGTTTGTGACATTGAAAGATGTCTATGTATTCAAGATATACCTCATGTATCGTGTATGTTTTGATCCATGGACATCATGTATATCTTGAACAGATAACACTTTTGTTGAATATGTCTATCTGAAATTATTGAAATAGAGCCCAAATGTTAGTTTCCCAATTAAATGTAAAAATATTGAATCTATTGCCTATTAATGGATTTGTCGAAAATCACACTACAAAGGAAGGCAAATGTTTATCCTATGCTTTGCAGCATTTCCATTGTTAAAATGGAATCTTAGCTCTTTTTTGCAATTTTCTCATTGTCACTAGATATTTTGGCCATTGTTTTCTATTTTCCAAATTGCAAATTATTGTTGGGACGAAGAAACAAAAAAATTTCATCCATTTCTAAAGTCTTGCTGCTTTTATACATATTTTGACTGTCAATATTTGTGGTGGGTAGGTCGCATTGTTGATAGTAGTTAACATGTTTGATTGGAAATTGGAATGCATCTTTACATAGATTTTATTTACTATTAAGATTGATAGGTGCCTTCATAATAGAAGCACTAGCTTACTGAGCTACACGGAAAAAAATAGATGTAGCTGATAAACTCAAAGATCACTTTAACCAAATAGGATTTCGGTGCTTGTGATTTTAGTTACCTGTTTGAGACTAAGTTTTCCAGTGTTTGAGGAAGCAACACTAACAGCTAGATTCATTTGAGCAAGAGAAATATGTCCCATAGTATATAGCATTGTCATAATTATGAGTCCAACAGCAAAAAAAACTACCAAATGAGGTAACATGTTGTCTCTTGCATCCATCATTACTCACCAACACCCAACCAACATTAGAATAAAATTTGAAAGAATGTTTGCTAAACTTCACATAGATTACATCAACTTCATTAGATAACATTTAACAAGCATATATCCATAACACATAATAAGTATGAATTGTATTCTAATAATAGAATATGATCCAAAATAAATATGAATTGTAATCTAATACTGAATCCATGCATTGGAAAAACCTAGAAAGCTTCATTAGATAAATTGTACATCTGTAATACTACATTCATAATCTTGTAAGAAGCATAAGAAGAGTGAATGAGAAAAAATGGGAAAAAGATATCGCATTGTTCATTTTAGCTTTAATCCATATCTTC
The DNA here is from genome assembly GCA_007115665.2 of Sequoiadendron giganteum. Taxonomy (NCBI): domain Eukaryota; kingdom Viridiplantae; phylum Streptophyta; class Pinopsida; order Cupressales; family Cupressaceae; genus Sequoiadendron; species Sequoiadendron giganteum. The sequence continues at coordinate 394,656,255 of CM021100.1, read as the reverse complement.
ATACTTCAAATGATTCAAGAAACATTTAAAAATTAATATATAAGACGAAATAATAAAAATGTTACTCACATATTAGTTGAACTTTTCAATGCTTATCTCTACTTCCTCACTAGTCAACATTATCACAAATAAATTGTAGGTATGTAGTACTAGATTCATAATCCTGTAAGAATCCTAAGAAGAGTGAATGAGCAAAAATGGGAAAAAGATACCGCATTGTTCATTTTATCTTTAATCCAAATCTTCATACTTCATACGATTCAAGAAACATTTAAAAATTAATATATAAGACGAAATAATAAAAATGTTACTCACACATTAGTTGAACTTTTCAATGCTTATCTCTACTTCCTCACTAGTTGACATTGTCATAGATGCAAATCCTTGTGCAATTCTAGTTTTCCTATATGTGATCAGCTACAAAACTAGCACAAAGATGAGGTTACAAAAATATGCTAAAATGCATTAAATAGAAGTGTTAAGCCTAGAAAAGGAAATGACATTGCAATTTACACAGAGAAAATAATAGTTAGGTTATTGATCAATATAATTAACTGCCAATACTTATTTTTTATCCTAAAATTAAGAAATTCTAAAGCCATATCAAGTTGTAACTTATTATTGAATGAAATTGAAAATCAATGCTACCATTCACATTTAATTCTAGTCATGATAGTTGTATAGTTGATCTATCTATATACATCCATTGCCACTTAAATAAACAAAGTTGGCATATGCTTAAGTGTATACATTTTTTTGAATTAGTCTACACTAATATCTATCGGTTTATGATTCTCCTTTCCAATCTTAAAATATTTTAACTTATTTCCATTTGATGGCTTTATTCATGATTTAATTTACATGTATTTAGTAAAGCCAAGGCAGATAAAAATATATATATATTTTCCATATACATCTCACTGCATCATAGTTGAACTATTATAGAATTGATTTTTTGTACAAATCAAATTGAGACCAATCAATTATGTATCAATGAAAATACCCTCTAACTATAAATGTAAGATGGAAAAGGCTGGTTAATTAAATATTTAATTAAGTTAGGGACTTTAGGTGAAAGGGATATGTCCTAGATTAATTAGGTCTAGTTGATGCATTTAGGTATAGATGATTAAGTTGATCGATTGGGGATTAAGTGATGAATAGTCCTAGGGAATATTTTAGTTCTCTATATTTTGTCCCTCTTTGATACAATGCAACTAAGTAGCGTTGTTTGAAAGAAGAATTAAAAGTAGGATGGAATGAAAGGAAGCTTAAATGGCAAGCTACCCCAATTTCTTAGCAATCGTGATGCAATTGATGCCCCCTCAAGAGAATTCTTGAGTGAAATGGAACCCAATTTGTATGTTGAAAAGAGAAAGGGTGATACAATGTGTGTCATAAAGGATTAAATATGACACGGGAGAAACTGACTTTAGATGATATGCATGCCATGAATATATGACTAAATAATTTATGAGTAATTGATCATGATGATTCATGTCACTAGGATGATTAGATTTGATTTGCGTGAATGTACATGTAGGATGATGAAATCTCCCAAAGATGACAATACAACTAAATGACACATGATCATGGATAAATGGTGAGATAAAAAAAAATAGAATGGATAAGTAAGACATGTCATAGTAACTTCATGTGCAAGTAGCCACCTTTATTTTGTTGTAGCACTTAGTGTTATGTGCCATGATATAAGAGACCATGATGACTATGAGTCATGTGAACATAGACTAACAAGCAAATAGAATAGTGACTCAATAGACACATTATCTGTAGCATGCAAACATATGAATGATGACAACAACTATGGCAGTGTGATTGATGCAACACTAAGACTAGAAGCAAAATAAAAATAAACCAAAGATAAAATAAATTAGAATATGTAAAGGTGATGCATCATATATTGGAAAAAGAAATGTGTGACACAATTCCAAAAACCTATGAAGGGAATGACACTATAGAAAAAGCTTCAAGCACATATAATTGATTTGAAAGTTTTGAAATGAAGTATCCTACATACTATGGATGTAATTGTTAAAGATATTAGAACAATCATTGTGCACAAAATATTATGTTCTCTTTCGTTCAGATTTCATGTCATAGTATCCACAGATGCATAAACTAGTTTAGATCATACCTTTTCACATTGTAGTAGCAGTAGATCCATGTCATCAATGGAGGTAAGATGCCAAACAATAAATAGTTGGCATAGACCCTTGCATTGTGATTACAGACAATATGCACTGTGCACCAATTTTATCTAACTTTTGAAACTGCCTTCAATATAGTTTCTTTGTTTCAAGGGTTAATACTATTCAGTATTTGCTTTAGGCAGCTATGCATAAATAATAGGTATATGCCTTCACCCATATATACACTTATATATACATACATATATGCATACATATATATACATATGCATACATATATATACATATATATATATATAAAAACACATACACATATATACATACATACATATATATAAATATGCGTACATATAAATTTATTAACATATATATATATATATATACATATATATTTTCAATGTTTATCACTGTTTCATGAAAACAATTAATTTGGATTGGTAAAATACAAAACAACAAGCAAAATATCAACAACCAATGGGGAAATTGCAAGAACAAAGATTAACCCATAAAAAAACTTGTAGATAAGGAACAACAGAGATTAAACCATTGCAGAGATGTAAAAATCTATGAAATCATAGCATAAAAGACATAGGAAATTACAAATGCCTTTTTTTCTACTTTCAATACCATAGATATAAACCCTATCAACACACACAGATTTCACCCTCATCAAACAATCTAAACAAATGAACAAATTTCATGATATACTTAAAACTTCATATATCATAAACCATTAATGATGTGTGCACTTCACTCGATTCAAAATAAAAAAAATTACAGATTAATAAATGCACAATGTTCTTGTTATAACGCCATGCATCAACAAAAACACTTGGTGCAAAGACCCAACTATATCAAAGAACATTACAAAGTCATGACATATTTCCAATAGCAACAAAACATTAGGAATTGATTAAATTTTTTCCTTTCTTGCTGCGAAGATCAATTTGCAATTAGAAAAATACAAAGCCATGAGGAAAATGCCAACAGCCAATGAGAAAATTACCAAAAAAAAACAAAATTCCCTATTAATAAAATAATTCCACAAACTATAGCATAAACATTTATATCATGATTTTCGACGAATGCATTAATAGGCATGAATGCACCAAATACATTAGTCTCCTGCCTTAAAATGCAGGGACTAATTGCACAAGAGCTTTTAAACGATGAAAAGATATTTGTTACAACATGCATACCCACATGATAATTATAAACCCTCCCAACAGCCACAAATTTTACACTAACAAATTTTGCATTTATCTAGGCCTAATTTTTATTTAATAGATTGAAGTGCAGTTGACATGCATGCATGACTAACAAAAGATTAGTTAAATTGTTAATGGTGGCCAACAAAGAACTCGACATTTATGAATTATGGTGTTAAATCTTTAACTAAACAACATACATCAACCCATAAAAGCACTCAATGATAATGAACAATAGAGATTAACCCATTAGTGGGACATAAAAAATATATATATGAAATGATAGTGTAAAAGATATAGGAACTTTCACATATGTCATTTTTTGCTTCCAACATGATAGATATAAACCCTCTCAACAGACATAGATTTCACCCTCATCATACAATCTGAGCAAATGAATAAATGCAAATAATCATTTGCTCAACAACCTTAAAACTTGACACCAAAATCCATTAATGACGACTGCATTTCAGTCTATTGGCGATAAATGAAAATTAGGGACTAACAAATGCTAAATGTCTTCACTAAAACACCACGTGTCGACATAAACACTCGATGCGAAGACACAACTATATCAAAAAACATTACAAAGCCATGAAATATTTCCAAAAGCAACAAAACATTACGAATTGATGAAATGATTTTATACTGATACATTTTGCAGTTATTTAGACCTAATTTTCATTTTCATTTAATAGATTGAAGTGCAATTAGCATGCATGTGTGCAGAGAAAATATTAATTTCATTCTTAATTATGGCCAGTAGAGAAGTCAACATTAATGAATTATGGTGTTAAGTCTTTAACTCAACAACAGAAACTAACCCATAAAAGCACTCAAAATAGGGAAGAGTAGACATTAACCCATAAAATGCAAAGGTGTAAAAAACTATAAAATGATACTGTAAAAGATTGAAGAACTTACAAACACCTCCTTTTTCGTTTTCAATATGATAAATATAAACCCTTTCAACAGACACGGATTTCACCCTCATCAAACACTCTGAGCAAATGAATAAACAACGCAAATAATCCTTTTGCTCGACAAACTTAAAAATTCACACGATTATCCATTAATAATGTATGCACTTCAATCTATTCATAATAAATGAAAATTAGAGACTAATAAATGCACAATATTCTCGTTAAAATGCCACGCATTGACAGAAACACTAGATACAAAGACACAACTATACCAAAGAACATTACAAAGTCATAAAATATTTCCAATAGCAACAAAACATTAGAAATTGATTAAAATTTTCTCTTTCTTGCCCCGAAAATAATTTGCAATTAGAAAAATACAAAACCACAAGGAAAATACCTACAACCAAAGATAAAATTGCAACTTTCTTGATATCTAGCTCATTCTTCTATATTCTCCCATTTGCAAATTACTCTTTCGAGCAAGAAGGGGAAAAAAATCATCAATTCCTAATGATTTGTTGCTATTGGAAATATTTCATGACTTTGTAATGTTATTTGATATAGTCGTGTCTTCACACCCAATTTTTTTGTCGATGTGCAAATCATTAAGGACATTTTGCATTTATTAGTCCCTAATTTTCATTTATTGTGAATAGACTGAAGTGCAAGTGTCATGAATGGCTTATGGTGTGAAGTTTTAAGTCTATCAAGAAAAAGTTTATTTGCATTATTTACTCATTTGCTTAAATTGTTTGATGAAGGTGAAATCTATGTCTTTTGAGAGGATTTATATCTATCGTATTGGAAGTGAAAAAGAAAGTGTTTGGAACTTCTTACATCTTTTACACTGTCATTTTATAGTTTTTTATATTCATGCAATGGCTTAATTTCTGTTATTTTCCATCGTTGAGTGTTTGTATGAGTCCTGAGATTTTTTGACAAACATTAATCCATAAAAACACTCAATGATAGGGACACAGATTTTACCATTATCAAACAATCTAAGCAAAATGAATAAACGACACAAAAAATGATAGTGTAAAAGATATAGCAACTTACAAACATCTCATTTTTTGCTTCCAATATGATAGATATAAACTCTCCCAGCAAACACATTTCACCTTTATCAAACAATCTGAACAAATGAATAAACAACACAAATAATCTTTCGCTTGACAAACTTAAAATTTCACACCATAAACCATTAATGACTTTTGGACTTCAATCTATTCACAATAAATGAGAAGTAGAACTAATAAATGCACAATGTGTTTGTTAAAATGTCATGCATCGACAAAAAAACTGGATGCAAAGACACAATTATATCAAAGAACATTACAAAGTCATCAAATATTTTCAATAGCAACAAAACATTAGGAGTTTATTAAATTTTTCTTTTTCTTGCCCCAAAAATAATTTGCAGTTAGAAAAATACAAAACCATGAAGAATTACCAACAGTCAATGAAAAAATTGCAACTTTCTTGGTATTTTTCTCATGCTTATGTATTCTCTCATTTGCAAATTACTCTTTCGAGAAAGAAATGGAAAAATTTCATCAATTCTTAATGTTTTGTTGTTATTGGAAAAATTTCATGACTTTGTAATTTTTTTTATATAGTCATCTCTTCACACTCAGTGTTTCCGATGACATATAGTGTATCAACGAAGACTTTTTGCATTTATTGGTCCCTAATTTTCATTTATTGTTAATAAACTAAAACGCAAGCGTCATTAATGGCTTATGGTGTGAAACTTTAAGTATGTCAAGCAAAAGATTATTTGCATTATTTACTCATTTGCTCAAATTGTTTGATGAGGGTGAAATTTTTCTCTTAAGAGGGTTTATATCTATCGTATTGGAAGTGAAAAAAGAGGCGTTTGTAATTTCCTACATCTTTTACACTATCATTTTCTAGTTTTGTATATCTATGCAATGTTGTTTCTCATCGTTGAGTGTTTGTATGAGTCCAGAGATTTTTTAACAGACATTAAGCCATAAAAACAAAAGATTATTTGCATTAAGTTTTTCAAACAAAATATTATTTGCATTATTTATTAATTTGCTCAGATTGTTTAATGAGGATGAGATCTATCTCTCTTGAGAGGGTCTATATCTATCGTGTTGGAAGCAAAAAAGGAGACGTTTGTAACTTCCTACATCTTTTACACTATCATTTTATAGTTTTTTGCATCTCTATAATGGCTTAATTTTTGTTGTTTCCCATTGTTTATTGTTTGTATGAGTCCAGAGATTTTTTTATAGACATTAAGCCATAAAAACACTCAATGATACGGAACAACAAAAATATTAAAAATAGAAGAGTTTTATTTATTAAAAGAAAATAAGGAGGCGTTTGTAAGTTCCTATATCTTTTACACTATCATTCTATATTTTTCTGTCCCTGTAATGGTTTAATCTCTATTGTTCCCTATCATTGACTACTTTTATGGGTTAATCTTTGTTGGTTAGTTAAAAAAAATCAACAGTGTAAGATTTCATGTAAGGATTCAACAAAATGTAGCAAAATCATGGACATAGCCAATTCTCCCTAGTAAAAAAATAAGATAAATTAATAAATTATAATGTAAAAAAACACTAAAATCAATATTGTCTAAATAAAAAATAAATAAAAAATCATTTACCACAATTATCTAATAAGTCATTCCCCAATTCAACAATCCTTTCAAGATGGTGTTATACTACAAACAAAATAAGCAACCCTAAAATGGAAAGCTAATAAAATATTTTGTGAAAATTTTGAAAAATAACCTATCAATACATTCCTTGTATTTTTTAGTGTTAATCGTCGCCTCTATTTTATATCACATATATACATAATTTGATAACATATAACAAATGGTTCTTTTGTCATTTCTATATCTCTCACAGAAGCAATTGTTTTCACGAATTGCCCACCTGGGACAATGATTTAATCTCATTCTTTTTATCTTCAAATTTCTTTTGAAGTGGATCATTCTTGCCAAAGTTGTTATGGGCATCTACAATGGCCTTAAGCACCGCTAACAACAATCTTAGCAATTGAGAATTCACTTCATAAATTTCTTGTAGCTAAAATGGAGATTAAAGCAGTACTGTTTACTTGAAAATTTCTAAAAAGTGGTGTTTCCATGGGAGATAAAGAAATTGCAAAAGAACTAATTGTCTGGGGTTATCGGATTTACATATATTTGTGATATAGAATGGAGATAAGGATTAACAGAAAAGAAAAGAAAAACAGGGAAAATAATGTAAAAAAGAGGTAATTTTTAAGTCTTTGCAAAATGTCTTAGTATTTACATGACAATTATTTTTCAATTAGGAGTCACTTGTTTTGTTTGCAATGTTAGGCAATCATGAGAGAATTGTTGAACAAAAAAAAAAAGTGTCTTGGATAACCTTGGTAATATAAATAAGCTCTTATTTACCTCGAGAGATATCAATCATAAATTTTTATCACATTATAATATTTTTATTTTTAATCTTAAATTTTACCAATTGGTCAGGAGCAACTAACTATGCACGTGGCCTTACTACATATTTGTTGAATCCTTATTTGAAATATTTCATTGTCGAGATATCTAGATTCTAAAGAATCAACAAATCCAATTTAATGCTACATGTATCATGTAATTTTGTTTTAGGTTTATAAATACAAATGTTTTCATTGTAAATAGTTACATCTAAATTATGTTTGGTTTTTAAACAATTCAGATACAAGGCATTTTGTTGCAAGTAGCAGTTCAAATGGCATTGTTATCATCACCAACTTCATATTTGCCTACAATCACATGTGAATTATCCAAAAAGGGCAAAAAAAAATAAAGAAATAAAAAAATAGATGGACTTTGTTAAAAAAAAGTAATAGAACTTTATTTCCTATTATGAAGCATAAGATTTGTAGTTGGATTAAGAAAAGCAACAAAATGGAATCTCGAATAGAGGTAAATTTTCCAACATCGAAGATAAATGTATTATTTTTTCACTATAAATATTAAAATATTTTTTGAACCATATTCTTATTGGAAAGTTTGTTTGCTAGATCCAACATGCCAAGCAAGACAATTTTTTGGAATTTTTAAATAATTACCAAACTAAATATTGCAAGATTTCAAATCACTTGTTGTAATGGACAATGGAAACATAGTAAGAGTGACTTAAAACAATTTCATACTTAATAGTTAATGAATTATTTAAGATTCAAGCTTAATTCTTAATTGCAAATATTCATTTGTTTTGCGTTCACAACCAAAACCTCTAAAAAAATTGAGAGCCTCAAATCTACCTCCAAAATCTATGTGAAGAATAATAAGGGGAAAAATGATGATTTTAATTTAATTAAGTATTTTAATAATTTTCAATGGATTATTTTAAATATAGTATAGTTTAATAATTAAATATAACTTTTAATTAATAAAAATGAAATAATTATTTATGTTTTTAATAAAATAATATGAAGTGTTCACTTTCATTGCAACCAAAGTAGATTCTCTAGTAGAGAAAAACATCACAACTCTTGTTACTGTAAAATATAATACATGAAAATATAATAATGAAACAAAAGCATTAGCAAACATGGTAATAGAGATCACCAAAGAGTTGGAATGACTTATGATTAGGGATCAATGGCATTAGCATATGTTGAAGAAATTCTTGGAAAAAGAATAAATACAATATATGGGTTGAAATTATTTATCCATCCCCTATTATAGTACCAAAATATGCAAATGATGAGTTTAACGAGTTTAATATTGTAGTTTTGGTAAATGTACTATTTTACATTTTCACACTATGTTCGAGTCCCTTAATTAAATGGACTTAATTTAGCCTCTAATTAGCCCAATTTTGCATCTACAAGCCTAATTGATTGCAATTTCCGAAAGGGGAATTATGATTTAATTAATGCAATTATCAAGACTTATAGGAACATCTTATTGTAATCTTTTATTATTATATAATACATATAGGCCTTACCCATTTGTTTAAAACATATATCTATATATAATATATTATTAAAAAAATATTTTTTTTTTGACCAAATTGCTATAAAAGAAGATATCACTCTTTCTATTAATTTAAAGCACCAAATTACATAATTCAAACACTTATTTTGACCCCAAATTATAAAAACCCCTCTTTCTTAGAGAATATTAATGTCATTGGATGCTTAAGTTTCGTTGAAGAAATTTTCTTCCTTTTGACCAAATAGAACGTCACTGCATGCGCTTGCATCCACTATCATGGAACCTTCACTACCTTTAGAGAAAACTGTAGAGTTTGTAGCCTTTGTAGGTGAGTCCAAATACTTGTGATGGGAATAGTTGGAAGGAGTGCTTTTCTTCGGAGAGACTGAAGGATGTTCAAAGCCCTTGGGTGGATTGGGGGGAATAATATAGTGTTGAGATTTAGCCCCAATCCATCATGATGTTTTGGAATTCCCAACAACATGATACTTCTGACATTGGAATGAGAAGTGATCCATTGAGAAGCATTTCTTGCATTTGAAAGCTATTTTTTCGTAATCAATCAAATGCTTCTGCATCTATTTCTCACCTTCAGCAAAATCTAGGCAAGTAGACCATTAGCTAAATCCATTTCAACACAAATTCATGCACATGTAGAATTTTGATAATTGATGATTTTCTGAATGAGTAATGACATCTTCCAAGACTATTTTCTATATCCCTCAAGCAATCTAATTCCCAAAACGGAGATATGGAAGTCTTATCTAGAAATAGGCAATAGTGAAAAAATTTCTACGCGGACCAAAATCAAGAAACCATAGTTTCATGCACAGGAAGTCACCTTCGTAGAACGGGGGTCGTTTTCAAGCACCACTCCTTATATTCTTTTGAATCAAATTCCAAAATGAAGAACCCCTTTGCACAGGGATAAATACTCATTCACCTTCCATGAATTCCTTCCAAATTTCTGAGACCCAAGCATGTAGATCGCATAGATTCGGCCAAGACTTCGTGAACCGGCATCAGTGCATGCTCAGACGAAAAATCCTCCATGTCTAAAGCCAAACTGTCCAAAAAGACTTCCGGTGTTGTTGGAGATAGACGAATAGGGAAATGCAGACTGAACTTGGAAAGGGTGCCATTTTGCAGTGGCGACAGCATGTCTTGGATCCAAATGAGTACCGCCGTCTCCGAAAGCATCAGCCAAGCGATGCCCTAACCCTCGCAGGTAGTTAATCGCACGCCCATTCTGCAGATATGAAGCCCTAAATTTTGCCTTAGCAAAGTTCATAATCTGAGCCTTTTCGTCTGAGGAAAATGTCTGATTAAAGTTGTTTTTTACATTGCAATGACCTTCAGCGCATTCTGAGAGACCAGTTGGTGTGCGCAGAATTGAGGAACCGGTCAGGCGATTTGAAGATTGTCCAAAAGAGATGCCAATGGTGCCCGTCGTTGCATCCCCGCCAAGCCTGGTGCCTGCATTCCTACCTAGTATGGGCCTATGCGCACCTGGGAAAAGAGCAGCACCGTCGGGAGAAGAGCAGCAATTGGAGGGCAATGTAGTAGAGCAGGATTCCATCGTTCGGGCCTCTTAGATTTTCTCCATATTATAAAGATATTATCATCTATAAATGTGATATTTCAAATAAAATAAAAGAATAATATCAAAATATATATTGAGGTAACGCCTGAATATGCAAAAGACAATTATGAGCTTTTTCGTAGAGATATTCAAGCACCTTACGACACAAGAAGTTTCTGAACTCAATTGAGCTGCAAGGCCGGGTGTTTTCTCAATTGAGTTCAAAGAATTCTAGTGTCATAAAAAGAGTTTCGAATTATTAAAAAATTAATTTTAAAAAAAAAATTGAAAAACACATTAAAATCATATTTTCAAGGTTCAAATGAAAGGATTAGGCTCAAAAAATCAGTCAAAATGGTCAAAATATCAAACTAAGTTCATTCAATAATTCAAACAACTCCTCATAATGCATCTTCCTATACAATTTCAACCCAAAAGAGCTTTCGAGTCAAAAGTTATGACTCGTGAAAACCCTTGCATCACAAATAAAATATGATTATGATTTTTCTAAAAGAGAAAATCAAATTTGCAAAGATTAGATGATATTTTTCATCATTTAACTTTGTTTTCAACCGCTCCTGACAAAATTGTTGGTACTATATAATCGAAATATTGCTTAATTTCACACTAAATCTTAAAATATGACTTTTCCATAAAAACTAGTAGGCATTATTGTGGTTAAAAAACCCGAGAAAGGGAGAACTTTTACAATCGACTTAATAACAACTTGTGATGGGACAATAGAATAATTTATCAACATCCTAACATACATGTTTAATCACATTTTTATAAATCGATGGATGTGACACAATGGTTGTAGCAGCACCTATGCTCATTGAAAGTTGTGTCTAGTACGAAAAAGAGTTAGCTCATTGATCAAAATTTGTTTATTATTTATTTGTTTTATATAGACATTTATATTTTCAAAAAAGATTCCATGCATTAGGACAAAAAAAAAAAAAAAAGACCATTATAAAGATAAAGGTTGTTGGTGGTCATCAATTCAACTTATACAATGTTTTTTCTCATAAAAAATGTTTTTGCTCACTAAACCTTTATACTGATCATTTATGATGTTTTTGCTAATTAAACTTTGTTTTCAGCCACTACAAGTGAGGTTGTTGGTATTGTATAATCAAAATATAACTTAATTTAATTCTGAATTTTAAAATATGACTTCTTCCACCAAAATAAGAAATCAGAAAAACTAATCAAGATTATTATGATTAAAAATCAAGAAAAACGAGAAGTTTTGTAATTGACTTGATAACTTGTGACAAGACGATAGAATATTTTAGAAACATCCTAACGTATGTGCTTAATCAATTTTCCTAAGTGGCCACGAATGTGGCATAAGGGTCGCAACAACACCTATTGTCATTGAAAGTTACATCTAATACGAAGAAGAGTTAGCTCATCAATCAAAAGTTTTTATTATTTCTTTAGATTATTTGAAGGCAAATTTATACATTCAATAATTTAAATTTAATGTATGCATAAAGAAATGATTTTTTTGACTAATTTTAATATGAGAAAGGACTGCTATAAATGTACGAGTGGTTGGTCATAAATGCAACATTTTGATCAAATCTAATTTAAATGATGCTTGATTCGAAAATTATGTCGATTGGAGTCATCTCATAGTTATGAAAGAGCTCAATTGAATTTAAAAAAAAAATGTCTTAAATTATTTTAAAAACAACTCGATAAAAAATTGAAAAAAAAACATTGAAAACTAATTTTTGGAGACCCCAACGAAAGAATTAGACTTCGAAAAAAGTGTTGAAATCGCCACCTACCACATTAAACTCAATCGAAAATCCAAACAACTCATAATGCATCTCCCTCTAAAATTTCAACCCAAACGGACTTTGAAATCAAAAGTTATGACTCTTACAAACCTCTACATCACAAAAAAAAACTGATTTTCAAAAAATATATATATATAACGATTAGATGAAATTCACTTCTTAAAACTTGATTTTAGTCCTTTTTAATGAGGTTGTTGAAATTGTATAATCGAAATATACCTTAATTTCACTTTGAATCTTAAAATATGACTTCTTCCATCAAAATAAAAATCATAGAAGCTATTAAAATTATTGTGGTTAAAATACACGAAAAAATGAGAACGTTTGTAATCGCCTTGATAACTTGTGATGGTAAAGTAGATTAATTTAACATCCTAACTTACAGGCTTAATCACTTTTCCTATGTGGCGAAAGATGTGACACAATGGTTGCAACATCGTTTACTCTTCTTGAAAGTTGCCTCTACTACAAAGAAAATTTAACTCATCAATCAATTTTTTTATTATTTATTTGTTTTATCTAAAGACAAATTTATACTTTCAAAAAAGAACATTCAATGTGTTACGACAAACAAAGACGTCTTCGACTAATTATAATTCAAAAGACTACAATAAAAGTAGGGGTTATTAGTGGTCATAAATTCAACATTTCAATGTTACATGATACATGTTTGAAAGATTGCAAACTAAGGCCACCTCATGGTTACAAAAAAGCAAACTATTCAAACCTCCTGCTCAATTGAGGTCATAAAATTATTTTGTCAAAAAAACATGAATTCCAAATTATTTTAAAAACTTAAAAAAATAACAACTTTATTTTCAAAGCTTGTTGAAACAATTAGGCGTCTAAAAATATGTCGAAATGGCCACCTTTCAAGATAAGCTCAATCAACAATCCAAATAGCTCTTCATAATGCATCTCCCTGTAAAATTTCAATTCAAAGTCAAAAGTTATGACCCTCAAAAGCTTTTGTATCACAAAGTTTTACAAGTAGAGATGCATTATGAAGAGTTATTTGGATTATAGGTGGTCATTTCGACACTTTTTTGGGGGCCTAATTCTTTCATCGTGGACTTCAAAATAAGTTTAATATTTTTTTCAATTTTTTAGAAAAAATTGTTTTCTATTATATTTTAGAACTCACATTTTATATGACACAACAATTCTCTAAACTTGATTGAGTTGTAGGGTCAAGCATGTTTAATTTATCATAACCATGAGGCGGACGCAATCTACAATATTCAAATCAAGCATCAAATAAAAAATGATTTGATCAAAATGTTGCATTTATGACCACCTACCACCGTTATCTTTGTAATGGTCTTTCCTCATTTTAAAATTAATCAAAAACGCCATTTTTTTGTCCCAATGCATTGAATGTCTTTTTTCAAACTATAAATTTGCCTCCAAAGAAATAAATATTTAATAGAAAAACTTTTGATTGATTTGTTGACTCTTCTTCCTACTAAACGCAGTTTTCAAAGAGAGTAGATGTTATTGCAGCAATTGTGCACAACTGATCACCACCTAAGAAAAGTGATTAAACACACATTAAAATATTGCTAAACTATTCTACTATTCATCACAAATTGTTATCAATTCAATTTTTTTTTAAATTGCTTTTTCGTGTTTTTTAACCACAATAATCTTTACTAGCTTATATGATTTTTATTTTGAAGGAAGAAGTAATTTTTTAAGATTCAAAGTGAAATTAAACTACATTTCATTTATACAATACCAACAACCTCACTAGTATTCGTTGAAAACAAGGTTTAATGAAAAAATATAATATAATATCTGCAAATTTGAGTTACCATTTCAAAATATCCATAGTCATTGTTTCTTTGTGATGCAAATTCTTTCGAGACTCATTACTTTTGACTCAAAAATATGTTTGAACTAAAATTTTATAAGATGCATCACGAGTAGTTAGAATGTCGACCAAGCAGCTCGATAGGTGGCTATTTTGATACTTCTTTGAAGGTCTAATTTTTCCATCTAACCCTTTAAAATATGGTTTTGATATTTTCTCCAATTCTATAAAAAAAATTTTTAAATAACTTTGAACTCGCATTTTTTTTTACACAAGAATTTAATGAACTCAATTTCATAACCATGAGATGGCTCAATTTTGTAATCTTTGAATAGGGCATCATTGAAATTAGATTTGATCGAAATGTTGCATTTATGACCACCAACCACCTCTCTTTACAATTGTCTTTCTTGGTTTTAAAATTAACCTAAGACATTCTTTGTTACAACGTATTGAAAGTTTTTTTATGGAAGTAAAAAATAGCCTTCAAATAAAACAAATAAAGAATAAAAAACTTCTAATTGATAAAATAGCTCTTTTTTTGTACTAGACGCAATTTTTAAGGAGACTAGGCGTTGCTGCAACCAAATAGTTATCAAACTGATTATACAATACCAAAAACATCACTCATAGCGACTAAAAATAAAATTTATAAAGGAATATATCGTCTAATCTCTACAAATTTGATTTGTCCTTTCAAAAAATCCACAATCATACTTTCTCTATGATGCAAGAGTTTTCAAAATACCCATTAGACATGTCTCTAAAGCCAAATGTTTTTTTCTTATATTGATGTTGCATGTCTTATGTTTTTCTAAATATGACAGGTCATGTGTGATTGTTTCCCATCTTACAAAACCAAAAAGAAATTGTAACAAACTAAAAGTGATCTATGTATAAGCCATAATTGTTTTGACAAAGCCAAAAATAGTTTTCAAGTGTGTATAAGTATATGGAGGTTAAATATACATACCATATAAAAGTATAAAGTTTTCAAAATATTTTTCATATTTAGATCCTAAGCATGATTTATAAAAAAGAGTTTTGTAAATATGACTCAAATAGTGTACGTTTTGTTTTCTAGTTGATTTTTAAACACGCATTTGTTAGAATCTCCTTCATTCTATAGTTCTATTGTCCACTTGTTATTCAAGGACAAAATCATACTCAAATCGATTTCCATTATATAGCCCTTCTCACCTTTGTTCTTTTGTTAGGCCTTGCCTACAAGGGAATGTGTAGTGCCTCAATATGCGTGTAGAAGGGAAATATAGGATTATATACCAAAGTTTGTTTTTTTATATTTTTTACTGGTTAAAATATGGGTTTTCTTTTGCTTGTGATTAGGCAATGAGTATACTTTGGCGTTTTCATTTTCCTACAAAATCTTTTGAAAATACTATCCAATGGGAAAGAGAGGAAGGAAAATATTTAACTTGTTTAAGAAGTTCATTGTTTCTGATAATGTGTAGGCACGTGTTCTGAATGACGACTTGCATGGTGAGTATCTGTTGAAATAGCATCTTCACATTCGTCAATATCTTCCCTTTTTCATCTACAATCTATAAATCACATCAATGAGTTGTAAAGGCAGTCAATCAGAAAATGGCAACTTTAAGGCTTTCCAGGCAAAGCCTTTTCCATTCTGGAACAGTTTACCAGTTTATAGTTGAAAGCAAAGATAATAGTGTTGCAGATCACATAGCATGCATAGAGCAACTCATCTTCCAAAATTCAACACTTTGATGCTTTGTCAACTTGAAGTTCAAGGGTCTACCCAATGCATTCGCAACAAAAAGACTTATTATACAATAATAAGTGAGAGCTTAGGGAATGGCAAATTTTCAGTCTAAGATCCTTGCACATTGTCCCTCACATTATTAAAAATTTAAGTTGCAGTTTCAACTTCTGAACTTCTGCAAATTTTGTGTTTATACCTCGACAACCCAAAAATACTTTGATTGTTCGAACTAAGTATATATAATTTGTTTTCTACCTTTACCTAGAAATCAATTGGAGGGTTACCTTTGCCTTCTCATTATGCCCATGCCTTTTGACAGACTATAGAAATCTTTATTACAGTAAATGTAGCTTTCACTATTTGAAAACATCTGCAATCCCAGGGTTCTTTCATGCTAAAGCATGTGCAGGTGAATGCTTAAGTTTTGCACTAATTTCAATTTCTCTTTTAGATAGCAAACTAATTTTCTATTCTATTGTAGATAGCAGATAGTCTTCATTGAATATGGGCTTAAACATAATGGCAAAGAATGGTTATACAAGCTCTTTTCAACTTTGGTGGTGCCCTGTGACAGTGATGCTTTGATGGACTGCAATGTTTGTTAGTTATGCACAAAAGGAGTTTCTTGACAATGCCTAAGATTTTTCAAATAGTGCAATTAGTAGTTATATGACCAAAATTGTCAACCTGTGCTAGCATCATCCCATCTTACATCAAACATGGTGATTAGAGTAGCATATAATTTTGCGGCAACTGAGACATTCTTGAATGCAACTCATAAAACTGGAACATTTGGAGAGCATATTATAGATAAACTCTCCATCTCCAGGTGACTCGTCTATGCCTTGTTCTTGGTTATATAAAAATTAATAAAATTGCTAAACATTCTACGTGACAGTTTGATTGACAGCTTTTATAACCTTTTTGGTATCCTTGTGGCTTCTTATGACACTCAAGCTAAACAATCCAGCAACTTCTGGAATCATGGCATGTTTAAGCCATTCAGCTTCCATAAAAGGATAATCAATGGTGCATTACCATTGGAAGCCATTGGCTCTAGAACTCTTCTTTATTGTTTTCTTTTTCATATTTAACACTCAGATAATTGAATAAAACCTAACCTTAACAACTTCATTCTAACTGTTGCCAATTTTGGAGCTTTAAAATTTTAACAAAGGATAGAGATACATCAAAAAAATTAGTTGAAAGCAGATCTCTAACTGTTGTAGTGGTGTCTAGCATGATAGTCACACATATGATTAGGGACCTACAAATTTAATTATGATTATATAGGTTAACTCTAATCAATATAGAACTAAAATTTTCAATTAAATATTGTTTTTTATTTCTTAACTATATATGTATTCTAAATTATTTGAAATGAATTTATATGATATATTTTTAAAAATTTGTACCATTTTAGTGAATAATCCCAATTTCTTCAAATCTTGAATTTCTAATTAAATTAAAATAAAAAATAAAAAATCAATTTCTTAAAATGAATATATATTTGATTACAAATTTAAAAAGAAACAAGTAAACAAAGTAGGAAGATAAAGAATAAACAAATTCATTGAATCTTATATGGATATGCATAATTGTAAATGTAAACTATAAACTAGTATACATATATTAATTAAATTTATATATAAAGAACGCTGAAAGTTATCAATACTTAACATTGTTTATTATAATATTAATTAATAAAATATATTAAAAACTAATAATATATATAAAAAACTATTTTTACTATTTATATATATATATTAATTAATAATATATATAAAAACTATTTAAGCATACATATCTTAGTTTGTAGTTTTAATAGAAAAGTATTTAAATTAAAAACTATTTATTGGGAAGTTTTTAATTTAAATCTTTTTTGAAAAATAGAAAGAAAAAAATTTATTTTATGTGCTTGTTATTCTTAAGCAGCTTATACTTCCACCTCTTGTCATTTTCAATGAAGCTTCAAAAAGTTTACGAATATTCCTTTGTTGCTTTCACTGTATAAAGCGTAATAAATAAAATAAATAAAACTATAAAATAACTCTTAATAAATAAAACAATTCTTACATAATTCTGAACTGGAAATAAAATATATACAATTAACATATATCTCTATTTTAATTGTATATGTGTGTTCCAATTTGTTGAGTGTTCGAAAGCTCAATGTGTTTTATTGAAAAACTTTTACCTCTCAAATGAGTCACATGATGAGAAAATTAATAGATTAAATTATTCAAAAATTATTGTTGATATTTGTTTGAGGTATTTTTAACATGATGAGAAATAAACAATAAAATAAATTCCATAAGAAAGGGATTTCTTTTCCCTATTATCTTTTGGCTTCTCTGGATGCTGGTATCATGGACCATAAGAAAAACCCAAGGAATCTTGTTTTACATGTGGGGCTTATCCTTTTAATTTTTGACTATGCTAAAGCTTTTGAAGTGGTTAAGTCACTTGCTACTCCTAAGGGTAAGCAACAAAAGTCGGAGGAAGGTTATGAGGCAGTCTCTAAGGAGGAGATGGCTAGTAAGAAAAGTAAGAAGAGGAAGCTCATCTAAAAAAGGAGTCAGCTTCTAAGGAGGATGTTGACTATGTTATGAACCCTCTTGCTACCATGGATGTGGATACTCAACCCCTTGCTTTAGGGAAGTCTAAAAAAGATGTGTCGAGCCCTAATAAGGGTTATGAAACTTGCAGTGAGGAGTCGGATGATGAAACGCTGAGTAGATGCATAAAGGAGAAGAAGGATGTGGCCGGTGAGGTCTCTTTGACTCCCTATTTTGGGGTTGAAACAAAATAAGGACATGGATTTGGGAATTAAAAAGAAGATGGTTGTTATGTCAGTGAGAAAACTACTGGGGATCTATTCCCCACTTAAAATTGTAGGTGGACAAGGTGTTGTGGATCCTTTGACTAGGACTCCAGATTTGAAGGTTGTGGCTGAGGTGGGGTAGGGTGCTAATGATTCTCCTAGTAAGGTCTAGGATAGGCAGAAGAAAAGAAAGGAGGTTGTTGCGAAGATTGTGGAATTTATTCGAAGAATCAAAACGCCAGTTGTTGTTGGGAAGGGGAAGGTTGTCGCTGCCAGTCAGGATAAGGTAAGCTCCTCTCATGAGGATGATGAGGAGGGTATGGAAATTTTCAAATTTGCTAAGGATAATTTTGTTGATGTTTTGGGAGCTGCTAAAGAGGGTTCCATAATTTTTTATAAGTTTTTCAAATGGATACTCCATGAACTCAATATGACCAATGTGAAAGTTTGTGGTGTGGTGAGTAAAGCCGATGAGTCCCCTATTCAGGATCAGATTGATGATGTGATTAATTCTTTGAAAAATTGTGGCGGAGGAAACACTCAATATTAAGCAGAATCTGGAAGGGAGAGTTCTCACCCTTGAAAACCAACTGGAGAGGATTTATGCTAACATGGATAAGGGTGGGGAGGCAACTAAGTCTGGGGTTAATTTGGAGTCCATTGGTATTACCTCTATTATTGATAGTGTCAAGAAATGAAAGGAGGTTACTCATTCTACTATCATTGTTGTTGATGGTAAGCTGCTGGTGGGTGACGTGTCTGCTGAGAAGGGTGTTGAAAAAAAAATTTTGATTAGTGAGGTGAATTTGGGTAGGCCTGGGGCTAGGACCCGCAACAAGACTAAAGTTCAGGCTAGGGCTTCTGTAAAAGACCTCTTTGATGTCGTGGACAGGGATCTAAAGGATGCAGCGTGTGATGTGGAGGTTGCAGATATTCCGAAGAATATGTAATGATGTTGATTGTGCTCCTCCTGTTTGGCTGACTTTTTGTTGATGATGTGTTGTGTTTGGGCTGATTTATTCTTGTTGTAGATATCTTTTGTTTCAGTTGCTTTTGTTGTAAAAGGTTTCAAGCCCCTTCAACACCCGTTTTTTACCTCTAATCAAAACAATAAAATAAATTCCATATATTTTAAAATATATAAACTACATTAGTCAAATATATTATAAAAATAAAATATATCAGCTATAAATGACAATAAAATATATAAATATAAAATAAAGAAATCAAATAAGTAAACAAAATAAAGTAATAAAATAACCATTAAGTAAATAAGATAAAACCAAATAATTTTTTTAAATAAAATAAATAATTTTTGAAATAAAAATAAGTAAAGAGAAAATAAAAATAATTCATCAAATAAAAAGAAATAAAGAGATAAAATAAACCCATTTTAAGTCAACAATTATGATTAGAATCATAAAAGTTAAGTTTTCTTCTTTCCTATTAATATTTATGAAATTTTCATTAGCAAATATTTTGTTCATTTTGAATTGTATCATTGAATAAAATAGAATAGAATTATTCTTCAATAATTTTAAAATCAAACAAAATAATTTTAAAAAGTCTTCACAATTTAATTACTTCATTTATGTTATTTTCAAATTACTTAAAATAAATAAAAATATTAAAGTTTATCATTGTATCCTACCATACCTTTAAACTACTATCATCGCTTATATCAATTCCACAACAAATATTTTTGATATGATTCTAAAAATATAGGTATTCTCCACTAAATCTTTGTGATAAATACCAGTAAAAATCTTTTATTCACTTTTAAATTCATTAATTTTTTATCTGCTTTTAAATTCATTAATTTTTTATCCGCTTTTAAATTCATTAAGTTTTTCACTTCAACCAACAAATACTATTATTATTGCAATACTAAAATTATTTGTATTTGTTTCCATTAGAGACATTAAGAAGAAAATATGCATTCCTCGCATAAATTCCTTATCATTATGAAGATATCAATATACCACAGTCATCTTAGAATATTGGAAAAGGTGACGTGTGCAAGGTGCGCAAAAAACACAAACTTAGTTGGAATTTGAAAACTAAAGTAAAGTACCAATAGGAACCAAACTAATATTTAAAATTCACCAAATAATTGCAACTCATGAAAATCTTACATTTGCAATTTTGGATTTTGACCGCGTTCAGCCAAAACCCTAATCATTTAATAGCAAAGAACTAAGAGCCAGGATCAAAATTGTGACAATAATAAAGGCTAGCAATTGCACCTTGGTGTGTAATGGGTACCCCGAAGAGGTGTGGAAGGTTAAATTGAAAAAAATGTCTATTTGTTGGGTACATTTGTCCAATGAAGGTCTTTATAGAGAAATGATATGAATGCATTTACGAGGATCCAAACACAATTGAAACAAAACCTTTGAATCAAGAAAATAATTAAGATCCTTTACTGTTAATATCTATATGCATGGGTCCATTTTGTTTGGCATTGCTATTAAGTCATTATATCATTTCCTTGTGAGGTCTGCCATTATTGGTACGTAGTAAATGTTTGGAAACTTTGATTAATTTAACTATAAAATTTTATGAAATCAACAATGCCATCCAACAAGAGTTTAAATAAAGAGGTGGAAATTATTCAAACAACACACACCAAAAGACGATAAAAATATCTCATGCAATGACCTAAAATGAGACTATTTGAGCTTACATGTACTTTGAAAAAAATGAGGACAGTGTAATCTCTAGTTATAAAAAAAGTTCTTCCATAAATGTTGATACCCTATTCCAAAGATCCCTTTTTTGCACATATAGTAGAATTCTAACAAAATCTATGACATTTAGCTTTACACCTATAAATTGCATTTTCTTGGAAGTTTGTAGAATTTTTTTAACAAATTCATATTATGCAATTATGGCAAGTCATCAGCCAATATTTTTTTGAGGTATTCCATCAAACATTTTAACTCTCTAATTCTTTTTAAAATTCCATTTATGTGGTCCTAGTTGTTGGTAAGAAATTTTGTAAGGAATATGGTTCAAACGTAGTTGATTTTGCCTATTATTTTATCGAATTGTCTATTGATTTCAAGTGATTTTTAATAGTTTTCCATGTAATGGCTTGTATAATGTGTGAATAACTTTTGAGGTTTGTTAATAAAAACCGAGAGTCAGTTTCGCTATTACGAGAAGTAATTGGTAAAAAAAAAAAATACTAACAATAAGCGAATACAATTATAAAGAATTACAAAGATTACAAAATTAGCAAGTTTCCAAAAAGAAACTGAAGAGAAGATCGTGGAAACGATCTTACCAACTATTTACAATAAAATACATAATTGACCATTAAATAAATATAACAAAATTATTATTCTAATACACTCCCTTAATGGTCAATCTATCAACTACACCAAGAGCCCCCTGAATTTGACAAATTTATCTGGACTAAAGGACTTGGTGAGGATATCTACCGTCTGATCCTTTGTAGGAACATACAAAAACTGAACTAATTTGTCTTCAACAAACTTTCTAATGAAGTGACAATGAGTTTCCACATGTTTGGTTCTTTTATGGAAGACCAGATTCTTCGCAAGTTTGAGAAATCCTTGATTATCACATAACAAGGGAGTCGGACTTGCTTGAGATATTTTCATATCTGCAAGCATCCAGTGAATCCAAACTACCTCACAAGCTTCTTAACTGCTCCCCAATACTCTGCTTCTGTCGAGGAGAGAACTGCTACCTGTTGCTTCTTACTAGTCCATGTGACTACACTAGATCCCAAACTGAACACATACCCATATGTTAATTTCCTGTCATCAACCAAACCTGTCCAATCTGAGTCTGTGAAACCATTGAGTCTAGAATCTTGACTCCTAGTCTAAAGAATTCCATTACCAGAAGTGCCCTTCACATAACACAACACACACTTCGCTGCTATCCAATGATCAACCTTGGGGGCTGTCATGAAGCGTGAAATGTAGCTCACTACAAAACTAAGGTCAGGTCTAGTGGCAGTGAGATAGATGAGGCTTCCCACTAGTTGCCTGAATAATGACTCATCTACTACAGGTGAGTCTAACTTAGCTGACAACTTGATCCCTTCTTCCATGGTTGTGGAGGCAAGTTTGCAATCCTGCATTCATAACTTATCCAATAGACTTCGAGCATATTTGGACTAGGAGATGAAGATACTACTCTTAGTCTGCCAAATCTCAACACCTAAATAATAATGTAAAAGTCTCAAATCTGTCATGTCAAATGTGTTGCACAAATCCAGTTTCATCTCAACAATCAAATGTGTGGAGCTTCCAGTAATGATCAGATCATCCACATAGACAATAA
>CM021100.1:394561929-394632799 GCA_007115665.2 Sequoiadendron giganteum | reverse complement strand
CCTTCACACAGAGGCACAAGTTGAAGCCGACGCTAGAAAAACCCTAGTCGATCAAGCTTCAAACAAGGAGGTTTTAAAAGTAGAAAAACAACCAAAAAAGTCATGCCAAAAGACAAAACGCAACCTGGCACAAAATCATGGTTCAAAGTTGAAGAACGCATGCCCTAATCACTTCGGCAATAGAGTGAAATTGCGCCCATGTTGCAAACAAACAAATCGTGCCTTTGAAAAACGAGAATATTGAGAAAAGAAACTGATTTTTAAGCCAAAAAATGCACATTACAAACCCGCAATTTTTAAATTCATGTTTTTTCTTGCCACGATTTTTCTACATACAAAATCTCCTTCAAAACAAATTGAATTTTCAAAAGAGAGGCGCCAAAAAAATTTCACAAAAATTCCTCCAAAAACAAAATCAAATTGCCTACTTTGATACCATATTACAAGAAGTAATTGGTAAAACATTTTTTTTATTAACAATAAGCGAATATGCTTATAAACAATTACAAAGATTACAAAATTAGCAAGTTTCCAAAAAGAAACTGAAGAGAAGATCGTGGAAATGATCTTACCAACTATTTACAATAAAATACATAATTGACCATTAAATAAATATAACATAAGTATTATTCTAATATTCGAATGGATTTGTTGGATATTATGCCTAGGCTTGTTTGTGCTTTATTTTTGTTGGAGACCCTGTATATTCATGCCCAAGTCCAAATATTCTAGACCAAATAATTTCCCCAAGCTTGAAGGAATGCTTCATGTGATATTATCATTCAAGAGAAAAAGATAAAGAATTTGTATCCAAGTTCAATGAATTTAGATTAGAGATATTTGCAATTGTAGGATATGTTCGAGAGTGCTTCATTAAATCAAACACTTTGAGAGCAACCTTGTAGAATCAATGTCGTGCATATCTTGCAATCATTGCATTTCAAGAGATGACATCTCTTTAAGGCATTTTGTAAAACAGTTCACGTGCCTTTTCTATGCTTCCACATTTTGCAAGCATGTCCACCAAGGCACTTGCAACTACAACATCTAATAAAATTCCTCTATTCTTTATGCTTTGATGGATGTCTATACATTGTTCCAATGCTCATATTTTGGCACAAGCAAGGAGAATGTTGGCAAAAGTTGTGGAGTTTGGCATTACACCTACCAATTGCATTTGCTTAAAAGTTTCTAACGCTTTTTTTAAAAATCCATTGTGTGCATATTCTACAATCATTCCATTCCATGAGATAACCTCTCTTTGAGGCATTTTGTCAAATAGTTCACCTGCCTTTTCTATGCTTCCACATTTTGTGTGCATGTCTACCAAAGCATTTCCAACTATAATAGCTGAAAAAATTCCTCCCAATCTCTCCATCAGTCGACATTATTATTTGGCTTATTATGTTCTTGAAAATAGCTATTGGGTGGTAATACTTGTGTTTATTGCAGTATCATGTTGGAAGAAAATAACTTGAGCATTTTCAAGTGAAAAAGAAATTAATTCTTGTGCTCCATCTAAATTATTTGATACATTATTGTTGATTTTACCAAATTTCTTCATTGAGAAGATGTGAGTAATTATGCATATCTAATAGGGCAGTTGCGACTATAATATCTGAAAATGTTCCTCTATCCTTTAGGTTATGATGGACTTACATATTCTTCCAAAGCTCGCATTTTGGCATGGGCAGGGAGGATTCTATTCAAGGTTGCAAAATAGATTCTGGGATATTACTTCCCACAAGGTGATATCTAGCTAAGATGTTTATTTAAATGAAAAATCAAAGCAAAGAGATAAAGAAAAACAGAGTGCAAAAGTTATTCTAGTTGAGGTGGAGAGTTATGATGATAATCTACAAGTACCACTTGAAAATTAGCAAGTTGAACATCAATCAAATGAGCCATAGGGTGATATATTACCCCTTCTAAGGAGATCAACTAGAGTATCTAAAGCACCTGAAAGGTACTCTCCTACTTGTAATTTTGCTTATGCAAATTACTAACTGATGTTGGTGGACATCGTTCATATCAAGAGGCTTGTGAATCTAAATATGCAAGCAAGTGGAGATGTAATCTCTTCATAAGAACAAGACATGGGAGCTTGTACCATTGCCTGCGCGGAGAAAGGCTATTGGGAACAAGTCACTCTTAAAATTGAAACAGGACATAAATGATAATTTGAACAAATATAAAGCTTTGTTGGTGGCCAAGGGGTATGCACAGAAGTTTGGTATGGATTTTGGTGAAATTTATACACCTATTTTACGATTAAGTACTATTTGAGTTTTTTTTTCTCTTGTTGCTAGTTTTAATTTGGAGTTACAACAATTCGATGTAAAAATAGCCTTCTTGCATGGTGATCTCTCATGGGAGATTTAAATGCAGCAACCAAAGCGTTTTGAGGAAAGAGACAACAAAAATCTTGTTTGTAGGTTTACAAAATTGTTGTACAGTTTGAAACAAGTGCCAAGGTGTTGGTACAAATGATTTGATTCCTTCATGATGAGTTTCGGCTTTAGTAGATGTGAGGTTGATCATTGTGCCTATTTTCAAAGGTATGCTGATGACAATTGTATTATTTTTCTTTTGTATGTTGATGATATGTTGGTAACATGTACCAACACGTATAAAATCATCCATTTGAAAGCCCAGCTTGCTAGGGAGTTTGAAATGGACTTAGACAAAGAAAAATAGATTCTTGGTATGAGGATATGTAGAGACAGAAATAATAGGGAAATATGGTTATCATAGAAAACTTATGTGGAGAAAGTTTTGCAACACTTCAATATGAAAAATGAGCAACCAGCTAGTACTCTATTTCCTATTCCTATTAGATTGTCTTCAAAATAGTTCCCTAGCACATAATTGGAGAAGACCAAGATGTCTCGTGTATCGTACTCATCAACAGTTGGTAGAATTATGTTTGCCATGGTGTGCACTGGATCAGACATTGCGCAAGCAGTGGGAGTAGTCAATCGTTACATGGAAAATCTAGTTACTAAGCATTGGATGGCTATGAAGTCGATTCTTAGGTATTTGAGAGGCACTTCTAATTCAATTATCTTTTATAGTGGGAGTATTCTTAAGGTTAATGGGTATGTGGATGAAAATTGTGGTGGAGACAAAGATTAGAGGAAGTCCACTACAAGTTACTTTTTCCCCTTAGTTGGAGGTGGAGTTAGTTGGGTATCAAAGTTGCAAGAGTGGTAGAATTATCTACTCCTGAAGCTGAATATATGTCAGCAACACAAGCTAGCAAGGATGCAATATGGCTTCATAGACTCTTGGGTGAGTTGTAGGTAAAGAAGGACAACATGGTGTTGCATTGTGACAACCAAAGTGCTTTACACTTAGCACAAAACTCAGCATATCATGCCAAAATAAATCATATTAATATTTAATCATGGACAAAGTTGTCCATTCTTCTTCTACCTCTACCACAATGGACTCCTCTCCCATTCATTTTGCTACACACCCACAAGTTCAATCCTGTTGCAAATTGCATCTCTTCGGTGGTATGTTCACACACTCGGAACCTTCCTACTCTAATACCACTAATGTAGAGAGGAATTCATACTCTCAAAACCTTCTTTAAAATCCTCATGATAATTGCTAAAACAGAAATAAGAATTTGCAAATTAAACTCCACAAATTGTTTGCACATGAAAAGATTAAATTTCTTAGTTTAAGAAATATGATTTCAAATGAATTTCAACCATCTCTAGACTGATATATAGCAAGTAAAATCCTTAAAAAATTCTGATATGCAAAATAAATACATTCAAGATCAAACTATTCTAAACTATGTGAGCTCTTGCAAACTAATTCATCTTCCAACATCTCAACTCCACCTGAAACGCTTGTAGCTTCAATCCAGTTGTTCTAAAACCTTCATGAACTATTGTAAATCAATCCAAACCTGAAACAACACTCCGAAAACACCTCACAGAGAATGTTACACCTTGTTTTTCTTGTTTCCTTATTTTCCTCTTCAAACTTTTATTGTTGAAGAATGGGTCTTCCCTACTTTTCTCCTCCTTGTTGGGCTTCTCCAATATGGTATGCCTCACTTGTTGTTACACATTCGGACCTTCAAAAATTTATTAAAAACCATTTAAAACCGATTTCCAACAGCCCCATAAAAGATAGGCTTTTTTAGTTTTAATTCCCTCCTTTTTTACTCTCGAAAAAGACAAGACAAAAGCAGGCCTGGGCACCCACTTCTCTAGTCCCTAGTTTCTAAGGATCATGGTGGAGTAATTTTAAAACTCCATCATTTCAAAATCCAATGCCACATAAAGCTTTTCCAAGAATTTTCGCAATTAAAAGATTTAAAGCCGCTTTTTCTTGTTTTTTCACCCTCTAGTCAACTTGTCAATGTTCAAAGGGAATTTATTTGACAAATTTAATTATTCAAAGATAATGTATTTTCCACCCTTCAACATGAAATTCAAACCAGAAATTAATTCACTCCAAAATCCAAAATACTCAACAAAATTAACCTCTTTTTGATTTGCACAGGATTGTCAATTGTCATGGATGCTCCTGAATCAATTACTCACACTTTCCATTCTCGAAAAGTTTTGTTCAATCAAGTCTCCACAACTTGGATTTCTTATAATCTATTGAAGTCATGTTTCCTATAGCATTTTTGGAGATTGTTGTAATTGCAAATTTCCTAAGAAATAAAATATGAAAGATATTTGCATGTGGTTTTTTCTAGGTATAATTTCACCATTTTTTCCATGTAAATAATGTGCTAAAGTTGTGCTGATTATTTTTCTCTATTATTTTGCATTGTTAATTTTCTTAAAATAAGGACCCAAAATGAATCTATTAGATGGGGAAGATGTGATTGTCGATTATGAAACATAGATACCCAAAATGGTTTTAGAGGATGGAGGGATATAAATATTTGTTTTGGGTTGATATGACAATGGAGTGGGGATCATGATTAATAGTTTAGAGGAAGGGTTTGAGGTACCTTCTATGGTTTTGGTCGAAGCCCTCTTAGGTTTCACAAAGTTTGTACAAACATTTTTGTATTTTGAGCCTTGAGATATGTAGCCAAGGCCTTGTGAATGTCGATGTTCTTTGGTATAGATGGGCTCGAATATACCTTGTCATGCAGGCTTAAGCCTTTATCTTGATAGTTCATGTTCTTGAGCATTTGTCTAAAGTAGGATGTTTGCTCTATTCAAAGCAAGATGTGAGTCCATTATTAGATGGGGGAAGATGGGTGGTGGATATGAGTCATTCTTATGGTACAAGAGAGGCATTCTAGGCAAAATTAATCAAGCCAAGGGGATAAGGTGGTGGTTTTGGAATGGTTTTTGTAGGAGGTGATGAAGGATCATGAGATGGATTAGATGGGATGGTAGGATCTTGATTTGGATGAGGGGATATATTGGTATCGTTTGGAACAAATGATTGGTATGTTTCAATTTGTATGGGTGGTGTGACAACGGAGTGTTGGATGGACTACTTAGCTGGTGTGGATAGAAGGATAAAGGATTGATGAGGCTTATGGGATTGGTTTTGGATAATGATAGGAGTAAGGAGATTGGTATTAGAGTTGGATGGTTTTGATGGGTTGGACGATTTCAATGGGTTGGATGGTGCCAGGGCACTCCATATTAACAAGCTCGATTGTCCAAAAATAAGGTCAAGCTCACATGCCTTTTAGGACCATATACCAAGGGGGAGTAGGATATGTGGATTGGGATTGGATGGTTTCAATGGGTTGGATGGTGTTAGGATTTGGAATAAGAATGATAGGATGACCTTATATGGTTGAGTAGGGCCACTTCCTATAGGTATGTGGGGGGTCGTTTGTCTATGGTTGGAGGGAAACCACTCAAGTGATGCTCTCCCTCTTGCAACTAAATATCAAAGACTTGGACTATCAAACACACTGTTATTGATTTCACTTGACATTATAATATATTCATACTAAAAGAATTCTAATGTATTTGTTACCTCTTAGAGGTTGACCCTTGCTAAACATTTGGCACCAATGAAACATGGTAACACTACATGGTAGTGGATCGCCCATAACTTGGAGTGAATCTCTAGAGAGGGTTGGTTCCCATTTCATAATCACTTAAACTGAACTAAACTACTACTACTTGTTGGGAAAAGTGATAGAGAAATACAAGAAATCAAACCAAAAAAAATAGCATGGTAATGCACCAATGCTCTTTGTGGCCTATACTTGTCATTGACACACAATTTGTTCAATTAGCAAGATATACAATGCACAAATCAGATCTTTTGTCATATTCATGCATGAGTTATTTTACAAGAATGTTGGAATTCAACAGTCTTAAGAAGGAAATAAGATGTTCTTATAACCAAATGTTGTTTAATCCAGTGATACAACTTATAACCTGCTTGAAATATGTATATTTCTATATGAAGGTGCTAGAGAGTGAGGCATGAAATTCAAGGATTGCATATTGTTGGTGTAATTAATTATTTAATTACACTTACATAAGTTTACTTAGGTATAATATTTAATTAATTCCTACGTTGCATTTACTAGGCAATTAGTTATAATGGGGTCACCCCCCTTCACATGTATTTAGGATAAGAGATTCCTTCTAGAAGATGAGTTGTCTTTTCTAGAAGCCTTATCCTATCTTCATCATTCCCTAGGTAGTTAGTTAGGGTTTTCATGTTGTCACATGTTTTTAGATCATGACACATGTCAACATCATATTAACTACTACATCTCAAGTTTGCCTATATAAGCAAGGCTTCCTATGTACTTTTCCATATTAAATTTGGCATTCTTGCATCTTAATGATAGCATAACATTTCTGCCATTTCTCTCTTGTAGAAGTTATTTTGTCTTGCAGGTGATTTTGGGGTGTTTGAGGAGTTCACCATAAACTCCTAGACATATAATATCTTATAAACCATATCAATCATTCATGATTGCACACAAAATGTACATTAGAGAAGGTGAAATTGCTTTCTTTATTGATAAAATGTGTTAAAACCAAATACAAGTAGACAAGAAAATACACATTTTGCTTACGAAAACTAATTTTACAATGTTGTTCTCCTTGAGAAAATGGGTCATAATGCATAGTGTAAACCTAAAATAACTCTTTTCTAAGTTATAGTATCTAGCAAAAAATAGCAAGAACTAAATGAATTCCCTAAGTGTCCCCTTATGTTGTCTCACCAAAAAATAGCAAATAAGCATCCCCTTATGTTGTCTCAACAATTTCCTAACATTCAGGCACATGTTTTCAAGAAAGATGACATGTTTTTCATTTGTTGTTTAGCCAAATCTTTCTTGGGTGCTAGAAAATTGATCCTCCTTGTTTGACTACTAACAAACCCTTAAATGGCATTAGATATAGTTAATTTGTTGAATTTTCAACTTCATCTTCCTTGAATGCTCCAACTATTACTACAAGAGGCATTAACTAATTAAAAGTTCCCAAAATACTTCTTGGATGCTTGGAATTGCTACCACTACTCCATAATGACCATAAAACTTCTCAAAACTGTCCCAACATGGAAATGGGACATGTGTTTTATGAGTTTTGAAGTGGAAACTTACTCTTTGAAGCATAGAATAACATCTTGAATGTTATACAATACTAACTCTACCTTTACACCTACAAATTATCTTGTTTGACTATCCATTTTCTTTATAGGTATGCATCTTCATATAGGTCTATGTTTTCTACCTTTGAGGTGTCATCTACATGATCACTATTTTTTTTGTCTTGGAAATTATTGCTCGAGTACCTATTACCCTTCCTTGCACCTCTATCTCATTTGAAACACAACCTTTTGAAGATCTTTGTCCCTTTGAGTTTGTCTTCATAACTACCTTGTTTGCTACGCTTTAACAATTAATTGGCCTTATGTTATTGTGATATTATACCAAGAAGCAATTCACTTCGATTATTCTTTTCACACTTCCTCTTATATACTTTTGTCAACTTGGTTTGTCATATTCATCATACTCTTGATTGGACACAAAATAAGCCTCCTTGAGTTAATTGAGTTGGTTGTTAATAGTATTTTCCTTTCCACACATGGCTAAACCATCATTACTAATTCCACAAAAATAAATAATAATTTATTATCCAACAATATGTTACATTGTCTCTTTATTTACAATGATAAAAAATAGTAACTGATTGGATTGCATATCACGTTGGGCTTCCATCATATCTATTTTCACAAGGTTGATGGAGTGGCCTTTGAACTAATGCCCTCTCACTAAAGATGATTTGCACTATTATGTTATGTATATTCATTTTTAGACTATTTCTATTCCTTTGAACATGTCTTACCATAGGGATGGCTTGGACTACTCTTATAAAAAAAAATATATTCAAATCTATTCTTGACCACTAACATACCCCAAAGCTACATATTGAGGCCTCTCTTCAAATTGAAGTGGACTCTCATTCTTTAGGCATGCTTGCTAAAATTTGTCCTCATGCTAATCTCCTTAACTAAAACTATCCATTATTTTTTTCCAAGAACTCATAAACAATGTTCAAAACATTGAAAATGTTGATTGGTTTTTACAAAGATAGAGAGTAAGCAAGGGCTTCCCTTCTTTGAAATCATAAGAGTTCCTAAATAATTTGTTTAGGAGCACATAGGGCGTCCACATGGTAGGTGAAACCCACCTTATTTCAGTTAACTGTTTGGAGGATTGATAGTACTTCAATAAAGCATGTCTAGTTCCTACAAAATAGGGATTGATATTTACATAAGTAGAGTGGCACTATCAGTTCAATATCGGTTCAGTTCAATTCAGTTTGGGATGCCTAAATGGAAGAGACTTTGGTTTTGGCTTTAAATTACATTGTGAAACTCTACTTGCACAATTTGGGCGTAGATATTTGTGAGGATATTTTATCTCTTGTATTGATAACTCTTATGTGAGTTTACATGCTTAGAATTGTCTATAAATTGTAGCAAATGTATAAGAGTTCCATGTGAGTTCAATGAGAATCAAAAAGAGTTTATTGCAAGTTGTGAAGAAGGATTATTGAAGGCATGGAAGCACATTTTATCTCTTGTATTGATAACTTTAATGTGAGTTTACATGCTTAGAATTGTCTATAAATTGCAGCAAATGTATAAGAGTTTCATGTGAGTTCAATGAGAATCAAAAAGAGTTTATTGCAAGTTGTGAAGAAGGATTATTGAAGGCATGGAAGCATATCAAACAAGGATTGATACATTATTAATGTAATCTTTGTGTCGCCAAAAAGTGTATACCATGACACCTTTTCACTCATTTTGGTCTTTTCCATTGGATTTTGGCCTTGTTTACCTTGATTCAGTCTTGTAAGCTTGCAATTCAACAATAACCTAACGGTGTTTTACTAAGGTGTTGTGAAGTGTTGTTACACAATTCCTCTCTTTTCTAAAACCCTTTCAACATAATTCACCTAAATAACACCTTTTCGCACATTTCTAAGCCTTATGACAAAGTGTTGTAAAGTATTATAATGTATCTTCACACTTATCTAGGCTTATCACCCCTAAAGTAACCCTTTTTCTATGCTAATTTGTCCCCTTAATGTACTTTTAGTCCCAACCTAAGTGTATTTCGAGAGGCAAAGCTGATTAATTTCATTAAACAAAAATGAATTCCCAACCACCACTTAAATTTGCCCAAGTGGACTAGGCCGCCACTTTGGGCGACCTAGTCCCTTTAGGCATAAATTTCAAATTTGAAATAAAATTTGATGGGAATCTTGCCTCCTAAACCCTAGGGTCGGCCTATCAAGTTTCCTTTTAGGAAAATTAGGGTTTTACATTTACAAATAAGGGTTTTCATCCTCATTTTTCTCTCTCCCAAGCTCATTTTTTTACCTCTCTTCACAAGCACTCAAGCATCCAAATCTTCACAAGCAAGCACACAAGCATTAGGGTTTTCCAAGCCATCTCTATTGGAGTTGTTTTTGCATGTTGTAGACATCCTCAACAAAGGACTTGGTAAGCATTTACATTGCTTTATCATTCAATCATCTTTCCTTCCTTTGTTTCTCATTTTAGATTATATTATCAAAAAGGGGTTTGACTAAGGCAAACCCCTAATTTCTAACCTTAACCCTTTGTCTCCTCTTTGCATGTGTGTTTGAAGATTTTTGCAGGTTTGGAAACCATTCAAAAATGGGTTGAAATCTTGTTAGGGCATCTCCTTGACAACTAGGGCAAAACATTCACAAAAGGACACCTACACGTTGAAAATCAAGGTTTCTAGTTTGAACACTTGGAGGAATAGAAAGTGTAGATCAAGAGCCTCTATTTCCACCTCCAGATTTCAGTAAAGACAAAAAGGACATTCCCGCCAGTTGTGGCGACCTAGTCCCATTATGCTTATTTTCCAGAGATTTTTGCGGATCCGAATACCCATTTGGCTAAAATAAGCCTCGGGTCAGTTTCCCAAAATCACCCCAAAAAAAGACTAAGTCGCCCAACTTGGCAAAAGTGTCCCACCAGGCTTGAAAATTAGTATTTCCAAAATTTCAGAGTTCCCCCAAGTCTGCAATACATTTCTAGGTACTCCTCTTATATTTATAGCTTTTTGTTTTGTCAAAGTTTACATTTTTAGGTCATTCTAGTTTATGCTTGCATACAACAATGTGTATTTAAACATAGTTTATTTGTTAGAACTTCTTGCATTAATAATTAGCTTTATTTATCCATTTCCAACATTAAGACACATCCTATCACACACAACTCACTTAAAAGCATATCATTAAGTGGAAAGAGTGTCATTTCCTAACCAATTGCTCCTAGGTGAAAAACCCTAGGGGCCTAGTAAGGGGAATCATCTTTCCCTATTTGTGTATGTTTTTGGTGGTTCAATCTTGTTCTAAGGTTAAAATAACATAAGCACTATTGATTTTGGTGGATTTTTTTTCTCGAAAGGGTTTTTTTGTATACATGGTGTGTCGCACCTATATTATGTCTACATTATTCTACAATCTTCTATCTATTTTTACAACTGGTAAAATTGAACCAAACAAAATAATCATATACAACGAATTGATATAAACAAATTAATCATACACAAATAATTGTCACAATGAACACTTAACTAGATCTATAGTCTCATAGTTTTACAAGTTTTAAGCTACAAATTTTACTTTCATTTTCAACATTTGTTATTAGAGCTAACGGTTGGGTAGAGTTTGGGACAACTTTCTCTTAAAAGTTTGAAAGTTTTTTGGCTGTAGTGGGAGTTTATACTATTGTGTTATTGTGTTATCATGTTGTCATTAAGAGCTTGGATTCATAGGTTTAAGTGAGCTTATGACAGTGATGTGGTGCTGGTTGTGTGCATCATGATGCCATGGGATTGCTCGGTATCACAGCTTGGTGGGGGCATTTGGCAATGATGTGGATCCATTCTTGTTTATAATGGTTTGGCAGTTGTAGGTATCTTCTCGGCTTGGAGATTTTTCTTCTACTTCTTATGTTACTGACATTACAGTTGTGTGTGTAAACCTGGATGATTTTCATGGAGAGGATGGTAGTCATGATGCCATGTGTGACTCTATATCACAGTTCAATGGGGGTTGTTTGTAGTGATGTGGATTTTCCATTTGATGGTGAATGATCTTCTACATTGATTGTTGGTTTCATGGATGGACTCTTGGTTTCTACTTCTATGTAGTGACGGTTCATTGGCATTTTTGTTTTCATTGATAGAAGATGATTATATTCATGTAGTTTCGATATGTCAACATCTTTGGTTGTCATGCAGAAATTCTTTAGTCTATGGTTGAGGTGTCATGCTTTGTTTTTTGATATGATGGTTATATTGTTATTGATTAGATCATGGATGGCATGTTTATGTTCCTAATTTATGATTGCAGCTTAGACATTGATTGTTGTAGTTCTCTTTATATTGGGTACATTGATCATTTGCCTGATTACTTCATGATGGTGCTATGTTGCATTTGGAGTTTGGAATAGATTGGTTGGTTACAGGTACTCATGGATACTTGGAGACATAGGAGAGGCTTGATTTCTTTTATGGTTAAAGACTTGTGTTGAGATGGTTACTCTTGGCTCTTGGTGCATGAAGGTGATTGGCCTCGAGTCTTGTACTTGATTTATAATAATGATTCCTTGTTTAAAATAATTGCAATGTATAATGTAAAGTGGGAGAATGTTGAGAATAGGTTGTCATTTAATTGCAATCTTTTATAAACATATTTCATGTATCTCCTAAGTTCTCGGAAAATGTTCCCCAACACTAAAATTAGAAAGAGATTAAATTCAAATGAAATGAACATATAAATTGGCATTTGTAAGTATTCTTAAATAATAGGAACATGTGGGAGCGTTCAAGATAAGTTCTTACATAATAAAAGCACATGACACACCCACATGGAAGGCGGAATCCACCTTGTTTTAGTTAATTGTTTGGAAAATTGATATTACTTCAGTAATGCATGTCTAATTCCTACAAAATAGGGATTGATATTTACATGAGTGGAATGGCACTATCAATTCAGTTCAGTTCAGTTATGGTTCAGTTATCTTCAGTTGCATGTAGCTATTTTGAGTTGCATGCTAGTTGACTTGAGTTACATATAATTATTTTGATTTGTATACTAGTTGACTTGAATTGCATATTTGTTGAATTGAGTTGCATGACTAATGACTTGAGTTGTATAACAGATAACAGGTGGATACTTTCGGTTAAGTGGGGTGATCAATCATGCATATTGTTTACATAAATTGATGTTTCAGTTAACTAAGATTGATTTGGACCCACCTTGGATGCCCAAGTTGACATCTTTCAATTAACATTTTTTGCATGAAAATATATTTACAAGGCTTAGTTAAGTGGACCCATTCTTGTGCACCAACTTTGAGGTGAAGCTTTCAAGATATCTTATTATCCAAAGTTCAGTTAAGTGTTCATTTGGGACGCTTTAATAGAAGAGACTTTGGTTTTGACTTCAATTTACATTGTGAAACTCTACTTGTACAATTTGGACATAACTATTTGTGATCAGAATTCATCTATTGTATTGATAACTCTTATGTGAATTTACATGCTCAGAATTGTCTATAAATTACAGCAAGTGTATGAGAGTTCTATGTGAGTTCAATGAGAGTGAAAGAGAGTTTATTGAAAGTTGTGAAGAAGGATTATTGAAAGCATGGAAGCATATCAATCAAAGATTGATACAATTTTATTGTAATCTTGTTTTAAGGTTAAATAATACAAGCACTATTGATTCTGGTGGTGGAGTTTTGTCTTTAAAGGTTTTTCTCCACGTATATGTTGTGTCACTTCTATCTTCTTGTCTCATTCTTCTACAATCTTTTGTTTTTTTCTACAATTGGTAAGCTCCACTTCACTTAAAGATTGATTAGTTATTTCATTCATTACATTTATTGAAGTATTAAGTAAGGCAAACGGATTTCCTATATTGCTGCATTATCCTTCGACCTTTTCCACACGTTTGAGCACATATTCTAATTCATGACTGTTAGCCACATAGTTGTTTCTGCCGCCACAAAGCCTTGTCACATCAGTTGTCACTGTCCTTCCTGCTTAAGCTCCAGATTTTTGAAAATTTGCAATAAATAAACAAAAACCCATTACTTCCTATAATAATGACCAAGCATGTCTTTCGCTCCTCCATGATTACTCTTTTCTTTTTGTCTACAACATAAGTTAAGATGTTCGAATTCATTGTTCTATTTTTCTGCATCTTTTGAAAAGTGGTTCAAAAGTTTCGGTTGACAAGAGAGAAGAGAGCAGAGAAATTGGTTTGAAGTTGCAGGAAGTCAAATTTGGGGGTATAAATTGAAATAGCCAGGTTGAATTCTCACTTGAAGCATTGAGTTGCAGAAACAATAGAAAAATGGGAGGCCAGCCAATTCGGCATGAACCAACAGACCATAATGTCCTGTTACAGGATGTGCAGCATTTACCGCCATTTAGACAGTACGGGTGGCTTAATTATTTTCTTAAGCTTGAAAATTTTGATGAGAAAATTGCAGAAGAATTCAAAAGGACATTTCATGAAGGAAAGGCAAAAGTTAGGGGAGTAAAAATTGATGCATGAATAGACAGAATTGTAGAAATAACAGGGTTGCCACAGGTTGGTGAGCTATTTCCTCGAGCAAGGGATGCACGGAGTGCTAGGGCAGAGTTTACTCAGCCTAGTGATCCTCCTTTACATGTGGATAAGCAAGGAGCCCAAAGAATGAGTTTTCCATAGGACTGGATACCACGAGCAAGTTATATAATCAAATATATAACATGTGAAGGTTGGTTTTCCGTTTTACATTCTCATCATTTTAAACTCTTATCTCATTTACACCATGGCCTATTAATGAACATTCTTGATTTCCTTTACAATCTACTCTCTAATAGTGCTACTAAGTTTAAAAAGGGTAGAATTAACTCTATCTCCCACCATTGCCTTATAAAGTTGCTTGTTGAAAAAACTATTAAGGATGTATCAGGGATGACTTGGGAAGAGTTTGTTGTTAACTTTAACCCTAGGGTTGAAAATGTTGGACTCAGAGGGAAGCCTCTCACCTTAAAACAATGAGCCTCTCAGTCCATAGGTCAGTCCTTTACTGCCGCATCTCCTATTCCAGAGTCATCTGATACACAGGACGAAGTTCCTCTTTCTGAATTTTTTTCCAAACAACCAGTACAAACCCCTGTTTTAGACCTTGATCCTTCCTCCAAAAATAAAAATGGGAAGTCACCCATGGTGGTGCCCACTCCTAAATCTATTAAAAGGAAGCAAACAGGGGAATCACCTAATCCTACAGCCAAAACCCCAAAGAAACATAAAGCAATTCCCACTCCCTTGCGAAGAAACTCTAGACTCCAAAATCAGGCAGCTCAACAATCACTCGATGCTTCTCAGGTCACACCATCAACCTCAAACCCTTCTAGTCTTGTACTTGAGGAGGAGGAACCTATTATTGATGAGACTGAGAGTATTCCTGAAAGAGCTGGCCTTGATGAGCTGGCAGCCATTGTGGAACAAATGCAAGAGGGGATGGTAGATCAGCTGTAGGAAGAAGTGGAATGCACTGAGAAGGAGGAAATGACAATTGCAATTCAATCAGAGGGAGAAAGTGAAAATAATGAAATGACAAATCAAATGTTTGTTGTTCAGGAAGACATACTGGAGCATCATGTGCCTTTAGGAAGAATAGGAAAACTGGCAACAAAATGATGAATTAGAATAGGAAACCTCTGGGCAATCAAATGGCATAGGAATAATTGAAGAAGCAGAGCAAGAAAACGTTGATGTACTTGAAGAAATTCAGAGGTCACCTACAGAAAATTATAACCATAGGCCTCCGCTCCATGTTACGAATTTTGCTGCAGGAATGACATGTTTTGCAGAACTTCAACATCAACAGACTACCTCTAAACTAGAAATTGAGAGATTGCAGAGAATAATCCAGAACAAGAATCTGGAAATTGCTAATCTAATTGACACTCTCAACCAAGTAGTCGAACTTGTTCCACAGCTAATGCAATGCAGATCGCCATGGGTGACTTCCCCTTTTTAACAGATTTAGGAGTGGGGGCCACCATGGGGGACTTCCCCTTTTTATTTTTGGAGGAAGGCTCAGGGTCTAAAACAAGGGTTTGTACTGGTTGTTTGGAAAATTTCTCAGAAAGAGGAACTTCGTCCTACGAATCAGATGACTCTGGAATAGGAGATGTGGCAGCAGAGGATTGACCTATGGACTGAGAGGCTCGTTGTTTGAAGGTGAGAGGCTGCCCTCTGGGTACAACATTTCAAACCCTAGGATTAAAGTTAACAACAAACTCTTTCCAAGTCATCCCTGATACATCCTTAATAGATTTTTCAACAAGCAACTTTATAAGGCAATGGTGGGAGACAAAGTTAATTCTACCCTTTTTAAACTCAGCAGCACTATTAGAGAGTAGATTGTACAAGAAATCAGGAATGTTCATTAACAGGCCATGGTGTAAATGAGATAAGAGTTTAAAATGAT
The DNA here is from genome assembly GCA_007115665.2 of Sequoiadendron giganteum. Classification (NCBI taxonomy): domain Eukaryota; kingdom Viridiplantae; phylum Streptophyta; class Pinopsida; order Cupressales; family Cupressaceae; genus Sequoiadendron; species Sequoiadendron giganteum. The sequence continues at coordinate 394,616,776 of CM021100.1, read as the reverse complement.
GAGAATGTAAAATGGAAAACCGACCTTCACATGTTATATATTTGATTATATAACCTGCCCGTGGTATCCAGTCCTGTGGAAAACTCATTATTTGGGCTCCTTGCTTATCCACACATAAAGGAGGATCACTAGACTGAGTAAACTCTTCCCTAGCACTATGTGCATCCCTTGCTCGAGGAAATAGCTCACCAACCTGTGGAAACCCTGTTATTTCTACAATTTTGTCTACTGATGCATCAATTTTTACTCTCCTAACTTTTTCCTTTCCTTCATGAAATGTCCTTATGAATTCTTCTGCAATGTTCTCATCAAACTTTTCAAGCTTAAGAAAATAATTAAGCCACCCGTACTGTCTAAATGGCGGTAAATGTTGCACATCCTATAATAGGACATTATGGTCTATTGGTTCATGCTGAATTGGCTGGCCTCCCATTTTGCTATTGTTTCTGCAACTCAACGCTTCAGGCGAGAATTCAACCTGGCTATTTCAATTTATACCCCCAAATTTGACTTCCTACAACTTCAAACCAATTTCTCTGCTCTCTTCTCTCCCCTCAACCGAAACTTTTGAACCACTTTTCAAAAGATGCAGAAAAATAGAACAATGAATTCAAACATCTTAACTTATGTTGTAGACGGAAAGAAAAGAGTAATCATGGAGGAGCAAAAGACATGCCTGGTCATTATTGTAGGAAGTAATGGGTTTTTGTTTATTTATTGCAAATTTTCAAAAATATGGAGCTTAAGCCGAAAGGACAGTGACAGCTGATGTGAGAAGGCTTTGTGGCGGCGAAAAAAATGATGTGGCTAATAGTCATGAATTAGAATATGTGCTCAAACGTGTGGAAAAGGCTGAAGGATAATGCAGCAATATAGGAAATGTGTTTGCCGTTACTTAATACTTAAATAAACGTAATGAATGAAATAACTAATCAATCTTGCAATGAAGTGGAGCTTATCTGGAATGATCCATCGTGATTGCTTGATGTGACCCATCTTCCTGATTGTAACAAGTGATCCTGAGAAACGTAGATGGTGTGGTGTACGACAGGTGGATGAGGTGGAAGAAAAAGAGATTGTACGGATTGCGGATGGGATGATTGGATGGAATGGGGATCCTTGTGGATAACCCCTTTATTATGATATTTTTATGCACTTTCATGCATGGCCTAGGGAATCGAGCTAAGACTCAATTCCTCCAGCTACAGGATCAATAGTTTCTTGCTCAAATTGGAACTGTTTCAGAAATTCTTCCTTGTCAATAGGCTTGAAGTAAAGCTTTAGGCGATGCCCATTGACCAATAACTTAAACCTGACCTCATCAATGGTCCTCAACTGTACGACACCATTGTCAAATACCTCTTCTATTTCGTATGGGCCCAACCATCTAGTCTGTAATTTCCCTTAACTGTCCTTATACCTTGAGTCATAAAGTAGAGCCTAATCTCCTGCTTTGAATTTCTTCTCCTTGATATACTTATCATGCCACCTGATTTGCTGATTCTATATCATTTTAGTATGCTACAAGGCATTCTTTCTGAGCTCATCCAAGGCATTGAGTTGCATGACTCTTTCCCTCTATGGAGTTGTTAATTCCTTGTTCATTTCCAAATTTGTTCTGAGAGTTCTATGTTCAAACAATATTGGCATCACAGCTTTCTTACCATACACCATTTCAAAAGGTGTGCATCCTGTAGTAGTTTTCCATGTAGTTCTATAGGCCCATATAGCCTCATGTAACCTTGCAGCCCAATCCTTTCTATGCAGATCTACAGTTTTTGTCAAAATTTCCTCTATGTCTTTGTTAGTGATCTCAACTTGGCTATTAGCCTATGGATGATAAGGAGTTGATTTTATGTGCCTTATGTTGTATTCATTTACTAAGGCTGTAATAAGAGTAGAGGTAAACTATGCTCCTTGATCTATCACTATTTCTCTAGGAACACCAAATCTGGTGAAGATTTCTTCATAGAGGAATTTTGCTACTTTATTATCTCTAGCATGCTTCATAGGTCTAGCCTCTACCGATTTTGTTACATAATTTGTGCATACAAGAATGTAAGACTTACCATTTGAAGGTGGATCAATTGGTCCTACAAAGTCCAGTCCCCATTTATCAAAGGGTGTAACAATAACTTGTGGAAATAGAGGCATTTCATCTGATCTGGTTGGCCTCCCCATCCTTTGGCATCTGTCACACCTCCTATTATGTTTGGTTGCATCTCTATGTAATGTTGGCCAATAATAGCCAGTATTTAAGATTTTCATTACTGTCCTCTTAGCAGCAAAATGTCCTTCGCAAGGTTCATCATGGCTTGCATGCAGTATGTCATGAGTGTCCTCTTCTACACATCTCCTCATTACTTAATCTGGGCCTGTGTAAAACATGCAATCTGCAATCCAAGAGAAGTTAAAGCTTTTCTCTACTAATAATCTATTTTCCTTAGGTGAGAGTTGAGGAGGAGTTCTTCCTGCAGCCAGATAATTTGCTATATCTGCATACCATGGATGAATGAATTTGATGGCAAACAAATGTTCATCAGGAAAGGAATCCTCTATAAGTGTAGAGTCATCTTACCTTTGTTATCTAGACAGGAAATCAGCAACCACATTGGATTTACTTGGCTTGTCCACAATTGTAATATCAAATTCTTGCATCAGCAACAACCACCTAGCTAGTCTCCCTATAATTGAGCTCTTGTTCATGAGATACCTGATTGCTGCATGATCAGTATGGAAAAATATCTGATAGCCTGTGATATAATGCCTGAACTTGTTGAGGGCATAGATGGTTGCTAACATTTCTTTTTCTGTAACAGTGTAGTTGAGTTCAGCTCGTTGCAAGTTCTTGCTGATATAATAAAGTGCATGCTCAATTGAACCACCCTTTTGTCCTAGGATATCACCAATAGCATAATATGATGCATCTGTATGAATATGGAATGGAAGTAACCAATCAGGTCCTTTCAAAATCGATGCTTGTGTAAGGGCAATTTTCAGATCAAGGAATGTTTTTTCACATTATGTTGTCCAAGCAGACTCTACATCTTTCTTTAGCAAACTGTATAAATGTCCTGTTGTTTGACTAAAATCCTTAATGAATCTTCTATAATATCCAGCATGTCCCAGAAAGATTCTCAGTTCCTTTTGCTTGGTAGGGAAGGGTAGATTAGATATGACTTCAATTTTAGAAGGATCTACCTATATTCCTGCAGCAGAAATATAGTGACCAAGCACTATTCCTTCTTGCATCATCATGAAGCACTTCTGACTATTTAGTGACAAGTTATTATCTTCACACCTCTGTAGTACCTTTATCAAATTGTCCTGGGCCTCCTCAAATGTTGCACCATAAACAGTAAATTCATCCATGTATATTTTCATACAGTCATAAGAGATATCTGAGAAAATACTAATCACAGCTCTTTGGAAAGTTGCAAGTGCATTACAGAGACTGAAAGGCAAGACTGAATAGGAAAACATTCCCCAGAGGCATGTGAAAGTAGTCTTTTCTTGTTCCTCCAGAGCAATCTTTATCTGATTATATCCACTGAAGCCATTAAGGAAGGAGAAGTACTTTTTCCCTGATAAATTATCCAAGACTTGATCAATGAAGGGAAGAGGAAAGTAATCTTTCTTTGTTGCCAAGTTGAGCTCCCTATAATCCACACACACTCTCCATTTTCCTCCTTTATTAGGAACAATAACTAGTGGAGAAACCCACTGGCTATCTGAGATTGGGTAGATAAAGCCAGCATTCAACATCTTCTGCAACTCCTCTTTAACAATTTCTCTCAAGGCTGGATTGATTCTCCTTTGGGGTTGTCTAACAAGTTTAAACTCATTGTTAATGAATATTCGGTGTGTACATAGCTTTGGATCTAAGCCCTTCATATCACTATAATCCCAAGCAAAAGCTGGCTTGTGGCTAGTAAGCATTTGGACAATTGACTCTTGTTGCTCACTAGTAATTTTATTGTTAATATTCAGTGTTTTTCCAGCAGCTACCTCCACCTGTGAGGTCAATTCAAGCATAGATACTTCGGGCAGAAAAGACATTTCTACCTCGTGGGGCAATAAGGTGTGCAAACGGTAACTTGTTGTAAGATAATGAGATGAAGTGGGCAGAGGAAGAATTGTCTGTAAAGAACATGGAATTTTTTTACAAAGGGGGTATTCAATACCATAAGTGTTCAAAAGGACATTAGGTATCTCTTCCTCTTCTTGTTTTGCAATAAAAGGCTCTCTTGTGATCATCATCAGAGTTGCCACAGAATTCATATCTTCCACATCTTCTCCCAAATCTGGCCAGACTGCTTGTCCTAACTCAAGTTGAGGCTGGGCTAGAGCATAAAGGGTGAGCTTCTTGGTGCTATACCCATCAGAGATGGTCATGTTACCAAACCTACATCCTACGTAAGCATCAGCAGTGGCTAGCCAAGGCCTTCCTAGTATTGAACATCACAACCGGCAGTCATAACCTGCTAAAGGACCTCATTTAATTATCAACCCAGGGACGTAGACTTGAAATGGGTCAGCACAATATATGCACTAATCACCTCTTTCAGACATGTATAACTTCCTAAATATTCTATACTTAGAATTGAATTTATTGGAAACAACTTTAACTAGCTAAACTTGCTTGGAATGAAAACAGAAAGACAAAACTATTCTGCATCTACTGGCTGCAGGAACAGTTGACAGTTTTGTATTTCTACCAGATGCAGGAACAGTCACACTAAGCTCTATAAAAGGAAGTGCAACTATTCTAACTTGCAGAACAAAAAGATGGACAGCTCCCTAAGTGGGCCCCCTTAGGTAGTGTCAAAGATAAACAATAGATTAGACTGTAAACTTCATAAACACCTTTATTGATTTGAGATTAACAAGTACATGGCTCACAATCTTCAACTGTATTTCTGAAAACTAAAATGTATTACAACAGTAATCTTCCAGCCCTTTCTCTGAAGGAGAATGGGCTATTTATTAAAAACTGAATCTAATGACTAACTAACCCTTCCCTCATAAAATGGGAAGTCTTTATTACATCATAACTAACTAAGTGAAGAGGTGGATACAAAAAGGAAGAACTGAGTCAAATCAGTTCTAAAGATTTAAAGCACCACCATCCTAGATTTATGCGTCATCAAAACGCCTAAGCTGGATCCTTGGAACACTTTCCTTCCATGGTGGACGACTTGAAGCTGCCTCCTTATTCTTTGTTGCTGAATCAGTCTTCATTGAATTAGTCTTTTCAACAATCAAGTGGAAACTGAATTTTCTCCTTAAGACGTAGTACCTGTAAATAACTTAATAGCTACTCCTATGGCAAAAAGTTAGCTCAACACATTCAACCTTTAAGACAATCCATCACCTCATTTATACATTCATTAAGCATTAATCTAGAGCAAAGAATATTTTAGATATGGCTGCAAGAAGTTCAACAATAGAGGCTGCAGGAAAGGCGTGTCATCACAAAAAGTCACAAGGCATACCTATTATATCAAACTAATAAAACATTCAAGCAATAATCATGGAAAGACTTATCATAATAAAATTATTGTATTTAAGCATAAAAGTCCATGTCTTGTTCCCATAATTACCACTAAATGTTTGTCTCAGCATAATAAAAAGTAGAAAACTATTTTTTAAAAACATAGTCTAAATATGCCAAAAATTGGGCTCATCATAAATGTTGTGTCACTTCTATCCTCTTGTCTCATTCTTCTACAATCTTTTGTTTTTTTCTACAATTGGTAAAATTGATCTAAACAAGATTAATCATACACAAAGAATTGAACCAAAGAACACTTAATTAGATCTACAATATGATAGTTGTACAAATTTTAAGCTACATTTTCACCTTTATTTTCAACATTATGTTGAAAATGAAGGTATATTTATAGTTTAAAACTTGTAAAACTATGAGATAGTAGATCTAATTAAATATTTTTTGTCACAATTCTTTGTGTATGATTAATTTGTTTAGATCAATTTTATCAATTGTAGAAAGAGACAAAAGATTGTAAAAAAATGAGACAAGAAAAGAGAAATGACAACATATGCGTGGAGAAACCTTTTCAAAAAAATCTTCACCAAAATCAATAGTGGTTGTATTATTTAACCTTAGAACAAGATTACAATAATACTGTATCAATTTTTGATTGATATGTTTCCTTGCCTTCAACAAATTTTTTTCTCAACCAGCAATAAACTCTCATAGAACTCTCATACATTTGTTGCAATTCATAAACAATTCTGAGCATGTAAACTCACATAAGAGTTATCAATACAAGAGGTAAATATCTACGCCCAAATTGTGCAAATAGAGTTTCACAATGTAACTTGAAGCCAAAACTAAAGTCTCCTCAATTTAAGCGTCTCAAACTAAACACTTAATTGAACTCTAGATAAGAAGATATCTTGGAACCTTAACGTCAAATTTGGCACCCAAGAATGGGCCCACTTAACTGAACCTTGTAAATATTTTTTCATGCAAAAAGTGTTAACTAAAAGATGCCAACTTAGGCGCACCCAAAGTGGGTCCAAGTAAATTTTAGCTAGCTAAAACATATCTCTCCACCAATTTATGCAAACAATATGCATGAATGATCATACCCACTTAACTGAAAGTATCCACCTATTATATGTCATGCAACTGAAGTCATTAGTCATGCAACTCAAGTCAACTCGCATGCAACTCAAAATAACTATATGCAAATGAAGATAACTGAACCATAATTGAACTAAAATTATAGTGTTACTCCATTCTTGTAAATATCAATCCCTATTTTGTAGGAACTAGACATGCATTACTGAAGTGTTATCAATCCTCCAAATAGTTAATTGAACGGTTCCACCTTCCACGTGGGTGCCCCATGTGATCTTATCTTCTAGGAGCTCTAAATGGACATCAGCACATGTTCCTATTATTTAGGAATAATTACAAATGTCAATTTACATGTTCATTTCATTTGACTTTAATCTCTTTCTAATCCTAGTGTTGGGGAACACTTTTCAAGGACTTAGAAGATACATGAAATATGTTTAGGATTGCAATTAAATGGCATCATATTCCCAACAATTATGTCATAGTAAAAAACATTCATTTGAAAGCATATCACTGCATTTTTGGTTTACTTGATCATTGCATCGTACAATTATCATAACCTACTAATTATCCTTCTTCACTAAACTATCCACCCATCATTATGTTCATGACCTTTTTGTGGACTTTCATACATCAACATTGACTGTCATACATAGATCTCATGGCTTAAAATCCTTACAAGGATTGTGATCCCTATCCATTGCATTCTTTCACTACCACATGTCTTCTTTGAGACCTTTATAGTATTTCATTTTTTTATGGGTTGGCTTTGATTGGATTGTGATACTACCTTAGATTGTCGCTTATGATTTAACAAAGGTTTTACTTCCCTTGAAATGACTATTATCACTCCGTGTCCTTCAATTTATTTTTCACTTGTAATGATGATTATGACTGTTCTACTTGTAGGTTATTATCATCTATGCTCTTCACAATATTAACACTACCCCTTAACGTGTGTTCTTTCTCTTTAATAGTTCATGCATGTTCATGCTTTTGTCACTAACATGATTCATTCCTTTTGTTACCTACAGACCCTATTCATTCCTCTTAGCCCTTAAACCTTTCATAGTGCATTTGGATTCTTGACATACTACCACATCATTCCTCATTATCCATCAAATTGGTATATGGGTCCTTATTTAGATCATGTTTGACTGATTTTCTTCTCCCAATGGCATGTGAATGGCTCTCAAACTATCATATTGTCAATGACTCGGCTTCTTATGATACCCTACCTTTTGTCTTTGGCTTCTAAGGGGTAATGAGACCTAGTATTTTCCATTTCTATGTCTTCCCTTGTCTATTTGGTCATTATTTGTAAACACTCCCACTGACTAGTCCTTAACATTTTGTCTCCCATCATGTTATGTACAATCCTCTATCATAGGAGATCCCCTAATATCATAGTTCTTTGTCAAGAATGACAAATTATCCACTACTCTTATGCTTCAAGATTGATACTAAATCTACCAAATTCATTGCTTCATGACCATGTTTCTTGCTCATTATCAAATGACCTCAAGTCTTATTCTCATACCTTTTTATCATTAGGACATAGAAGAAAAATTCTTCCAAACATAAGCCAATGGCATATAGGACAACACTGTCATGATTGATTTATTGCAAAGTGTACTATCATAAAAGGCTTCTTATCAATACCATAATAGGAGTGTCTTCCTTCTCTCCTTATTATTTCCTACACTTTCATGCTTTATATTTTACTTGCGGCTAAGCTCTACAACATTCCTCTCTAAATGAGTGGACATCCTTCTCCTTTATTAAGATTTATCTTGTCCTCTTGTCGAGCAATAATTGGGTTTGCTTTTGAGAGATATGTGCTTATCATATCTCTTAAATAGTTCTAGGTGACATTAAATGTCCCACTGTGAAACTTGGCTTTATAATGCTTCAAAAGATTATAAACAAACTTCCAATGCCCTCTGCATACTTCTCTATAGACACTCAGATACTTTGTTATATATGAAGTCACGGGCTTTTAGAATAGCAGAGAGCGCATGAACATCTAGAGATTTTTCATTTTAGCATTCGTTCCTACCAAATATACCATCACAAAATGATATGCATATGCAAAGGCAAGAATAGGAATGAGTTTATGTTGTTGAGATTGATTGTCTAAAATGATAATTTTAGGTTGTTTAGGAGAACCAAACTACTATCAAAGTAATGAATAGTGGACTGCTATTGTAACAACCATTTTGAGAACCCCAACTAACCCAGAGGAAAGGCCTACTCCTTCCCCAACAAGCTCTCTGAGTTTTGCAACAAGTCTTTTACTTAGTGTTGGGAGGATGCTTGTATATTGTTCATCTCTAGAGATATCCCCAAAATTGTTCAAAATATTTTCTCATGGAATTCCAACCAAATGAAACCTTGATGCTCTATTGTCCACTCCATTCAAGCCAAACTTGTAGCCACAATCTCGAAATTTAACCCCAAGAGGAGGATAGTGAGACTCCATGTCTCTAATAGATACAATGAAAGCGTGGACTCCCATATCAAGACCATGAGCACATTCCTCACTTGGAAAAACCAACCTTGCAAATACAATGAAAAAATTTCCATGGACTGCTTACTATGCCTTGATCTGATAGATAATGAATTGCTATCATGTTTAGTGTGTAAAACATTGATAAATTTACAAGGTTGTTGATGACAAATGACAATATTAACACTTGCTAGACCTTTGTACCTTTATTAATAAAAAACCCTTGTCGCAAATGCTTCAACTTCATTTTGAATAGTCTTCTTCAAAAATTGTCAAGCAATTGTCCCTATCCACCTCTCTTCCTTTCAACAAACTTTAAGGACTATTATTTGGTTGCCATGATGTTTTCTTGATTTTTGCTTCAATGTTCCATGTAGATGCCTTTCATACAACAATCCTCATTTATGGCATATTGTCATATACTTGAAATATTATCTTAGCTTCTCCAACATGAGGTCCTTGACCCATATATTGGCCATGCATAACAAATATGGTTGCGAAAACAATTGTAGCAATAAGAAAATTAACGCTTGTTACAAAGTTAGTGGTATTATTTATTCCCCTTCTCTTGCGAAAATATTTAACACTACCCAAAAGACTTATATAAAATTGTACTTTTAAAAAAGGTTAAGTGAAGAACCTTTGATTTTATGCGGTTGAGAAATTTTGCACGGGTATGTGGGCAAAGGTGGTTGGCAGAAAAAAAAAAGTATTATCTTGAAGAATTTAATCCCAACATGGACCATCGACAAAAGGCATATATAGAGGTCAATATCCCTTGGAGGTCAAAGATTCTCATTGCGCAGTTGAGGACTAATTCACATCATCTTTGATGTGAGACAAAGAGGTGGAAAAGGCCAAAATAAGTTTGGGAAAGAAGATTTGTATCTTGTGCTCTACAAGGTAGGTGGAAACTTAAAAGCATTTAATCTTAGGTTGAAATCATCCGACATCAAATACAACTACATAAGAGATTTAGCAACAACTACTTTTCTAGATTTATTTAGCGTGGAATGGGTGGAGAGAATGGGAGAGCTCATTGTCAAGCTAAAATATAAGAGATCAACACTCGCAATGCTAAAATAACAGGGTCCACTCTCTCATAGGCTTTCTTTGGCCTCGTGGTCATTAAAAGTCTTCTATTTAATTGTATACATTTAATGAAAACCCACTTGGAAACTCGCAAAGCGTATTGTAAAATAAAAAAAATGTTACTTTTTGCCCTAGTGAAATATAACAACATTCTCCTTGATGTAAAATCCACTTGGGAGTTCTCGCAAAGCGCATGGTAAATATATTTTCCTTTTTTATAGTTTTTTCCCAAACATGTATTAAATTAAATAAGAGCTCATTTTATTTTTTTTAATTTTTTTTCAAGTAAATTAATTATAAAGTTGAATGATATTATAACAAAGTTAATATATTAACAAGTATAATATAGTACAATTTTACAATAGTATATAATTATTGTATCATTATAATATAGTTATATACATATATGTAATGTTAATGTACATATATGTATATATGTATATATATATATGTACATATATGTATATATATATACACACATATATATACATATATGTAATGAATATTATAACTATAATTATACATATATATAATTATATTTTATGCATATATATATGTATATATGTATATGTACATATATAATATTAGTAATAACATTATTATAGTTATAATTAACATTATCATATATGTCTTCCCAAGTACTGTAGTTGGCTTTGATTCTTGGGTTTGCTCCCCAAGGTCAAGTATAATACAATGGTTAGTAGTACTATTTTACAATAATATATAATTATAGTATATCATTATAATATATATTAGTAATAACATAATTATAGTATATCATTATAATATATATTAGTAATAACATAATTATAGTTATAATTAACATTATCATATATGTTTGCAAGAGTAGCGCAATTGGGTTTGATTATTGGGTTTGCTCCCCAAGGTCTTGGGTTTGCCTCTAGGCTCAATCTTACCTGATGCATATGGCTTGCAAGCAGTTGTGTGCATCCCTAGAGGATTAGTCTCACCTTAGCTCAACCCTCCTGAACGCCAACTTAGCAAAAATTAAGACCAAGGCAAGGCTTGTTGGACGTTGGGTTGGGTTGTGAAGATACCTTTAAGGCAACAAAGAAAAAACATTATCATATTATTATTCTTTATATTGTATAGTATATACAATATTATACAATATTTAATGTTTTATTATAGTATTATTATATATATTAACTATATATGATTTAATGTACACTATTAGAAACAATAGTATATACATTAAATAAATAACTAAAAGTACATAAAGAATATATTGATGCAGGAGCATCCATGGTTGACTTGCAATCTTCCATCAACCAAAAATATTTAATTTTACTTTTTATTTAGTTTGGTCTTCAAATATTATAGGTGTGTATTTTTTTGTAATAAGGCATGAAATATTTGATAAATATTTGGCCAAGACCTTATGATTCAACTTTATTGTATTTTGGGCTCATTTTAGTGGCATTTCAAAGAAAAATCCATGAAATATGCCTTCCTTGGCATGGAATTTGGTGGATATTACATCTTCTAACATAATCTTTCATCTACGGTAACATCTCCAAAATGGGTGCCCAAGTGGTGGTGGTTATGAAATTTCAAATTTTGACCTTGTTCGGGTGGAGTGGAGGAGTCAAGATAGAGTCCAAACTTAGCATTATTCCTTAGGGAGTGGATGAGAATGCAAATGTTGTTTTTATTATCTCATTTGATGTTCTTTGGAGGCTGGGTGATCCCACAATAGTGGTTTACAATTTTTGGGCAAACTGGACACTGCAATTATTATTTTTAACTAAAACTTCACTTTCGGGCTCTTGTAGCGGCTAAACCGAGGAATTTGAAAATGATGCAAACTAGAGTCTCATCACATTTTGCCTCTAGATTCTAAAAATATTTTTTTCAAAATTTTTGGAATCAGATTGCATGTTTTTTTCCATCTCCCACGAAAACTGGTTTTTTTCAGAAAACAACATTTTTAAAAAGTGACGCTCACCGTATACAACATATTTTTTTTTGTATGAAGGATAAAATTATAATTTTTTCGAATTTAGATTTGTAACTACGATATCTAGCACTTTCATTTGGTCTCATAATTTTTTATTGAATATTTTTTCCTTAATCAAGTTTCAAAGTCAAACCAATTGCAATTCAGACATAGGCGGACTGTATACAACATAACTTTTTCTGTATGAATCGAAATTCAATTTTATTTTTTTTAATGGATCAAGGAAATCAATACCCAGCCTCAACATATTTTTAGATTTTTTATTTTGATAATTTTCTATTTTTCCACATGTGCAGACCAGAGATTTTGATTTTCAGTGAAAAACCTATGTTTAATAAAACTAAAAAATAAAATACATAATAAAAGCAAATCATATTAAAATTATATTCGACGGATAGCACATTCCGAGGACTATCATTATCTAGTTGGGTTTCTAAATTTTTCTGCATTTTCATTTTCAAATTGAGCTTCGAACGACAATTTTTTACAAAAAAAAATCATTTTTTTGAGGAGATAGGGGAAAAAGGGTGTTCGGCCGAACCTCTTAAAGGGGTTTGGCCAAACCTAGCCATTTTAAAATAAGGAAAAAAATTCACGGGGTCCAGAAAAATGACGGGATTCGCTCGAACCCCTTTATTTTAATATTATCAATGGGGTTCGAGCGAACATAGGGTTCGGTCGAACCCCGTGGTTCGACCAAACCATGTTAAAGGTTCGGTCGAACAATTTGGTTCGGCCGAACCCCTTCACTTTGTGTAGAGGGAAAAAATGATTTTTCCCTTCCTCCACAAAAGTGTTCACCACTTATGTGGGTTCACCCGGCTCTTTTTGCAAGTTGGGGTCATGACATCTTGGGAGTTACACTTTTGGGTGTGGAAAATGATTCATTTTTTTATAGGGGGGAAGGGGGGAGAGAAGAAAGGGGGTCGTAGAACCTACATTGGAGGTTGTTGGCAGCCATGAATGTTGCAGGATTTAAGATTTAAGAATAGAAAATTAAGATTTGCATGTTTGGTGAGAGACAAGATTAGCAACAAGAAGAAGATTGTAGGTTGATCTTTGGGAGAAGAAAGCAAGGTTGAAGGAGAGGATTGTGTTGCAGGTTTTAATGTTGCAAATAAACTTGTGTTGTAGGTTTTAATGTTGCAAATAAACATGTGTTGCAGGCCTAATATCAAGCCCGTGTGAGTTTTGAATTGATGTAATAAGAAGACAATAATATTGGCATGTGTTTTGTAAACAGTTAGTAAGTTTCAATGTAAAATTGTCTAGTTTTACTTCCATAGTTTTGAGGTTTTGAATCCATCATATTTTATATTTAGATCAGATTACTTGGGGTTTTTGAGTGTGTGTTTTAGATGGTTATTGAGAGGGAAAATAAAATTCAAATGATGTACTAAAAGGCCAATAGGGTTGGCACATTGTTATGTAAACTTGGTTTAGATTTCAATACCAAATTTCTAAGTTATTGTTGCACTGTTTATGCAAGTTTGTGTGAGGTTTTTAAAAAGGTATTTAAGTGGGATTTGAAGGGTGTTGTAGCCCCTTCATCATATATACTTCTATAAAAAACTATAATATCGTTTTTTAGCTTAACATTACAATATTTAGGATATAATAATATATACTATAAACGAATAATATTTTATTATATAAATAGTCTTAAAAGGTATACTATACATTAAAATTTAATATATAATATATAAATATTTATTAAAAGAACATTTATAAATAATATTAAATAATATACAAAATATACTTAATATATATTATATAATATTATTTATTACCACATAACATAATAAATTCAATATATTATGTTATATACCTAATAATTATTAAACAACTATAATTTTTTTCCTTATTATTAAAAAACACATACATCTACTCATGTAATATTAGTGTAATATTAGTATAATATTAGTATAACATAATATATCTAATAGTTATTAAACAACTATACTTTTATTTCTTTATTATTAAAAGAACACACATATACTGATATAATATTAGTATATTTATTTTATTATATAGATTGATTATATATAATTTAATTTACATTAAAAACAATAGTAAATATATTAAATAAATTACAAAAAGTAGATATATAATATGTACTTCTATAAAAAAAATTATAATATTGTTTTCTAGCTTAACATTACATTTTTAAGAATATAGTAATATTTAAAGGTGATAAAGATATTTTGCCTCATCCTCATAAGATAAGCGAAATTCTTTTTTAGAGAATTTTATTAAGAAAGTTGAGTTCTTTGTTTTGCATTCAAAGCGTATATTTAAAAAAAGTCATGTTGTTTTTGCCACGTTCACATGGCTTAGCGGAAAGGACCTAGTAGTTGAGCATGTTCCAATAGTTGTGATAGTAGTTGTTAATATAATGCCCAATAATTGTGACATAAGTGCCCTAACTTAAACAAAATGTATCCCTTAGATCTAAAAAACAACCAATCATGTGATGCCACATCAGCGCTCAACTACTCATGATGTGAATGCACAAGTATTGGTAGCACTTTTTTTTTTGGGCCTTTTTGGACACCTTGACAAAAAGCATGTTGATGTGGCATCATATTTGATGATGTGGCCCTGAAACGAAAGTTATAAGCAAGGGACTTGCCATGTAAGCTGCTCTAAAAAAATTAAAGTGATTTGAAATTTCCACGTAGGATTTTGGGAAGCGTGAAGTTAGGGTGCACATATACTAGATCCTCTCCCCTATTTAGAGTCATATAAAAACTTTCCTACTTTCATTTTCTTTGGTTTGCCAAAACCTTTTTTCATTTTAGTTTTATTTTCTTTCCATGGCTGTTTTTTTTTTCTGGTTTGCATTCTTTCCAAACACTTGTTTCCAATTTCCAACGCTATACTTTTTAATCAAAGTGTTCACTTTCATAGGAGGTATTTTCGTACCTCCACCACTCATATCATTCCAAAACTTGGGAGTGTTTACTAATTGTTTTTTTTTTTTATTGGAAAAAGTTTAATAAAAAATTGTAGAGATGATATAAACAGCTGTATCAAAACAACCATAAAAAAAGACCATGGAAGAAGGCCAGTAACAAGGGACGAAGTCTGTTTTGTGTTGTATGTTCTTGATGGCGCTAATTGTTTACTCTTAACAGTCATTTTTATGTATATTTGAATGTTTTTGTATGTTTTTGCGTTGTCTCCACTAATATAATTTATTCACATCATATATCTATGTTGTTTAATTTGGCCCAAATCAATAATGATCAAAACACTTCCGAAAAAGATAAAAGGACAGGGTTAACATTCCAATTGTAGTTCGTTAAGTAATTTGCACGTTCGCCAACCATATGAAATAAATCCATGGGTCTAAACGGAAAGCCACCTAATTAACATTTTAGTGCCTCGTTAATCTATGTGGCACTCATGATACTCTGTTGTTACAACCAATCTGAGAATATGAACTTTATAGATATCATGTCAAGCTTAACTAGGATGTACTTTAGAAAAGGATCTGGTGGAGATGATAGAAAACAATGTGAAAGCATAACTACAACAAGATTTTGTTTTTTAATGAATAAATAAAAATATAGTTTTAAATAATAATTATTAATTATATTTTTTTTTAATGCACTATTATATAATATTATATAATATATTTATTAAATATACTTTATAGTTTATATATATATAATAATTCTAATTATAACTATAATTATCTTATTATTATTATTATTATACTATATTTATAAACGATTGTAAAATACTGTTGTTAATCATTGTATTATACTTAATAATGTATTAATTTGATAATAAATATAAAATATATATAATATTTTGTTATAATATAATTAAATTTTATAATGAATATATTATATATAGAAGATTATTTTAAAATAATAAATATAACTGTAATTATGTTTCTAGTAATTTATATAATATTTATTTTAAATTCTTGTCCATAAAATCCAATTATTAACTAATTATCCTACATATTTGCCATAGTCTTACGTAAGAAACGACAAAAACAAATTACTTAGAAAAAATACTCAATTAATCTGGGGCGAACATGGTTCCTAGGTTATTGTAAAAACGAGGCCTTATTATTAATTTATAAAGATCACGCGCGCTTTGCAAGTTCCCAAACGGGTTTTACATAAAATGCTATGATACAGTGAAATTGGCGACAATAGACCAGTACATACCGATAGCCATTTAAATCAAACATCCCTCAGCTGAAGTAATTTCTCGAATGTGATCAGCATTTGTCCCCTCAAAAAAAAATCAAACTTATTCACTCCTTGAATGCCCAAAATTGACTTGGAGTTCTAATCAAGTTGAATATATATTAGCGTTCAGTCCTTCAATCGTGTTTAGGCATCATTCAAATTCAACTCATTACCTAAGCCAAAATACATGTCACCGATATGCAGAACACAAATTAAAACCCTAAAAACATAATTTCCATGGGTCTCTTTAGCATTAGATCTATTCTGGGTAACGTAGGAATTAAAAAAAAAACAGAAACCTCTGCATTATTTGTATTGCAGATGAGAGTTTTCTGGAATGATAGTGGTGAAAGCTTATTTATTTATTTATTTTTGTACCTTTTTGCTGCGGTTGTGGTCTCGTGGAAGGGGTGCTTCTAATTTTTCTTAACTACTGCTGCCCAGAAATTTTAAGGCCAGTTTGTATGAATATGATCTTGTGCCACTCACAAAGCACTGTTTGGCTTCCACATATTGGAAGGGAATGAGAATTAAAAAATATGAACTATAAATTTTTTGAGAAATTGAAAAAAAATATTACATCAAGAAATGGTCGCTACCTAACAGATGAATAACCTAAAAACTTATCTGCTGTTCTGCAAAATCTCAAGTTCCTCTTCTAAAACATCTGAACAAATCTTCTTACTAAAATTTTAAAAAACCATACAAAAGTATGGTCATTGCTACATTATCTTTGAATATGGTCCCATGGAAGTCCCCTGGGCATCTATCTTTTACTTTGAGGACAGTACCATGGAAAAAAAAATGCAGTTACAGGTTAAATGAGTTTTTCGTATAGTTGCCGGGAAACTCCATTTTGGGAATATAGACAACATACCAGTCTCTGTACCCAAATTTTCTGGTGAATCATTTACATATAAAATAGTTGTCTCCTTATTCATTTAACTCACGTACCCTAATTTGATTGGCGTCCGCGTCCCCATCCCCGTCCCCGTCCCCGTACCAGTACCAGTACCCTGCGTCTCCCGGCAACTATGACTCTTTCGTTGTAAAAGAGGAGATCCACATATGTAGCCGCAAAGCTGGTGTTGGGAAGGAGGCCTAATACTCAGAAAAGTTAATGAGGGAAGTTTGGGGAGCTAATTAAATTTCAACACAGTACACTGGCTGCACACATGAATGAAAAAATTAATGAGCTTCATTCAATTCTCAGTGCAGAGGTGTTAGGCTTTGTACAGAAGGACGTAAAAATAAGTAGGCTTGATTAAATTTTCAGTGCAGACTGCAGAGGTATTAGGCCCTCCAGAGAAGACAAATAAAACATGAGACTTACTTAGGACTGAGTCCAAACAGCAAATATCAAGGATGGAGCAGCAGATTTTAAATTAGGAAAGATATGATTTTCTTCTACCTGATTTTAAAATAGATCACAAATGAGCTAGATGCGGCAAGGCAAACAAAAAATTTAGAACAAATAGACAACACTATAAAAGATGTAAGCTTACAAGTGTTTAAACCTTTTTATCAAACTAAAATCTAGTTAGTTTCTTGGACTAAGCATGATTTGAGCTAATAAGTGAACATAGAGGAGCAAATCAAAAGAAAAGAATAGCTAACCGGATTGCACAATCATGAGGTACCCAAAAATAAAGTCTTAACAGTAAACTACTGGACAAGTTTATCTCTAAATAAAGTGAGACAATAAGCAAAAGGCCAAGGAATTGGTAATTCAAAGGTTAAATATTTCAAACTGTAGCATTCAGTTCATTGCTGGGAAGGGGATGATTTTATCTCAAGACATTGCCATGCAATCAATGGGATCAGTAAGGTATTCAACAATCATTTTGATTTGTTTTGTCTATATGCAAAACCATCAAATTTTGGACTAAGATAAAAATCATACGAGAAGTTACCTGTGCTGCAAAAAGCAATCCTAAGTGTTGTCACTACAAATTTCATGCAAAAATAAACTTCTTTTCCTCCTTGGAGATCAATACTTCGAAGCATTAGTTTGTAGATTTCTTACACACGTGTGGATTGCTAGAGCTGTCAGTTCTCAGAAAAAACCTTCACATGTAATCCAAAGGGTGTGGGCATACCAATGTAGATAGAGTTCCTTTAGAGAAATTATAGATAAGAACATCTGATAAAAAGTGGCGGATGACAATGTAATATATCTGATATAAGCAATCTGATTCTCAAAAGAATATAGCTAACATCCGCGACCAACCACAGGTCTATTGCATATCCAATTATCTTAAAGGATAAAAGGATACACTGATTTTTGCTTTCCAAAAAAATAATTCACCAATCACAATTCTGTGAATTGAAAATCCAATTACTTCCCAGCTATATCAATATTCAAGAATTGTTGTTTTGATGTTAGTTCAGCAAACTTCTCTTTGGATGATCGTGCGCTTGTAAGGGAGCTTGCCAATCCAAATTTGACTGTAGTTTAAGTGATCTGTGCTATATAATGTATATTTTCACTCTACTAGATTAGATTTGGCATATCCTTTCTTAAATTCACAGTGGACAAACTTTTTGATTGTCTATTTATAACTTTATTTTTTTCAAATTTGAAGGTTGTAGAAAATTGAAGAGAACAAAAATATTGATATTATATTTTCTATTGTGAAAAATATAGATCCAAAGGTCCATATGTACATCTATGGATAGGTGTGTCTCTTGAATGAGACATAACTCTTTGTAACTAATAAAGTTTTTAATATCCTTCCATAAACTTTATTTTATCACACAACTTAATTAGATGATGGGGTCACATATAACAAATAGGCTTATTAGCAACCCATGTACAAATGAAGAATATTTAACACAAATGCCTTCTTGAAAGTATAAAAACTTAATCTTCTTTTTAATAGCCTTGATTACTTTTGTCCATCTTTGTCCATGATAAGACATTCTCCATATTTATATCAATAAAGGAAGTGAACCATTCCCAATGATCTTTGCAATCAATAGTTTCACAGATTTAGCAATGATCCCTACGATCAGCTTCAACAACGATCTTTGCAATCAACTTCAACAACGATCTTTGCGATCGACTTCAACAACAATCTTTTTGATCAATTTCTTCAATGATTAGTAATGATCTTTGTGATCAACTTCAACAATGATCTTTGCTACCAAAAACTTCAACAATCTCTATGATCAATTTTAACAATGATCTTTGCGTTCAAATCTTTCACAAATTTAGCAATGATCTTTGTGATCAATACTTCAAATTTTTAAGATAAAAATGATATTTGCAATCACAACTATTCAAAAAATGATCTTTGCGATCAAGAGTACAACTTTTAGGTTCAACAATGATCTTTTCAATTAACTACACAACTTTTAGGTTCAACAATGATTTTTGCAATCAACACTGCAACCATTCAGCAATGATCTTTGTGATCAATTGAACAACTTTTGCATGTATGAGTGTTCCAATTTCAAATCTCATTCCACTACATGGATAGAATTCAAGTAGCCTTTATAGTTGTCAAAATTTTATGGATTAGATTATATGGTTTCTAGGATGATATTTGACCATGATTTGTTATTTGTCCAAGACATGAGAATACTTATGCTTGTACAACATTTTAAACATATTTGTGACCTTTTTCCAACTAGATACACCAATCCATCCACAATCCATATGTATACTATCTTTTAAAGGTTGTTTCTTCCACTTCTTGTTCCAACACAATTTCTCGAAATAGTTCTTCAATCCATAGATACTGCAAGGATGAAGATTTCAACACATCTCTTTTTTATGTCCATACATATAACAATTAGAACATTGTATGCATTGTATTTCTTGAAATAAGTTGTTTGAACTTGTAACATCTATATTATTATTTTTATTTCTATTAGCATATCCAAGGCCTTCATTCTTTGGCCTTACTATTGGCTCAGTGGGTTTGACAATTCCTTGTCCATATTTTCCCAAACTTTTTCCTTCATATCCCATTCTTTTCATTATCTTAAACCCAACATTCTTTGAAGAACATTCTTTCTCGTTATCCTCACAACTAGTAGGATTAGTAGATTCAATAATATTGTTGTCTTCCTTACACTTTTCATCAAGAGAGGCTTTACCTATATCACAATTATCAAGCGATTCATCTAATGAATAAAACAAATCACTTGTATCACATGACACATTACATAATGTAGGTTTAGACTTTAGACTATGTTTTTTCTTTACATAAGCTTCAAACTTTAGATTCTGGTTTTCCTTTACATAAGCTTTAAGTAATTCACTGGATATAAGATTTTCTTCTCTCAATTTCAATATATCTTCCTTTTGTAACCTATTTTCTGTTTCTAATTCTTCATTTTTCCTTCTAATTTTCTCAAGTTCTTCTTCCAAAGTGTTATTTACATATTAAGTTTTTATTTTCTTTCCTTTCTCTTTTACCAACCTTCCTCATTGAAATATAATTTTCTTATATTGTAACCACAAAAATAATTACTTATGGGATACCTGATGGCAATTGATTTTCATGGATTTACAACCTTCACTCTTTGTTTTGAAATGATCTACTTGTCTTTTACCACATGCAATTTGTTTTTCTTCAAATTGACATCTTTCTTGGAAATTTCAACCTCTTCAAAATTTGTGTTCTTCTCCACTAAAAGAGGTGGCACTTTTAAATTGGGTGAAAACTTTTATCTTCAATGATTTTCAATATCTTTTAACAAATAATGCAACTTTACTTCATTTACCAATTTTGTTGCCCTCCTATCAAGATTTGGTAGCTTCTTTATCTTCAACGAGATAACTCAACAAATATTACCATAAATGGCATGGGTCGTGTCACCATAAATGGCATGGGTCTTCGACAACGTCGTATATAGGATGAAATTTGTTAGTTACCTAAATAATTTTCTCACAAAATCTGTCCTCCAAATTTGAACTCTTATTTCTATGCTCCTTTCTTTACTCTCCACATTTAATAACAACTTGTAACTGTTTTCAGGGCGAAAAATTGGATGTCTGCATTCTATTTGAAAATCTTCATCCTTCTAGCATATCCATCTTTTGTAACATGACTATTTAACAATTTACGTGTATAATTGATAGAAACGGACACTGAATTCTTTTAATTATATTGTTCTCTTGTTGTTTTATTTGACTACACTCCCTTGCCCTTCGCTCTTTCCAAGAATTTATATTTATGATAAATCTGATTTTATCTGCTATCTCATAAAAGTAACTTGGGACCACAAACTCTTCTATTAATTCTGCAATCATTCTCCAGCGAATCGCCCTTCTTTATGCGACTAATGTTGGAGAATTTTCAATTTTTTAACTCTACATTATTATTTCCCAAGCTTGGGCGCTGAAGACACGTATCCTTCTTTTCACAAAGAGGCAATTTAACTTCCTTTATTCAATCTGCCAAAATACTTTCCTTAACTAGGTACTACATACAAGTAAAGAAAGACGTTACTTTTTCCTTGTTTTTATCTTTCGTCGAACCTTTGCTTATCTTCCACCTTGGCGTCCACCTCTCATCTGAAAATTTTCCTTAAAAATGTGCCATATCAAAAACCAAATTGGGCACTGAATAATGACTCACACTACTACATAGAGGGGGGATTTAAGAATTTTTTTTGGTAGATTGTCTTAATTTGAGACAAAAGAAAAACTTGCTTATTGTCTTAAATAATGTCTTTAAACGAGTGTCTCAAATTATTGTCTTAAAATATTGAATATGAAACAAAAGCATTTTTGTCTCTTTAGAAACAATTTCACTTTTGTCTCTTTAGAGACAATAGTTGATGAAAAAATGTATTAAAAAAACAAAAAAAGTTATTTTAAATATTTTTTGTGTGGTTTTCAATTTTTTTTTTGTGGATTCTACTACTAAGGAGTTTGGGCACACCATGGTCGCTCGGGTGTTGATTGATCTAGACATCTCCAAACCTCTCCATGGGGATGTTGTTTTGTTGGTGGAGGACAGACCTTGGAAGCAACTCTTAGATTATGAGGGTCTCCCCTTTCGGTGTAGGAGGTGTTTTTCGGTGGGTCATTTGGCCTCTGCTTGCCCTCATACTCGTCGCAAGGGTGTTGCAACTTGGTGGAAAGATGCTCTCCTGGATCACCTCATGGTGGGTTCTTCTGTGGAGGTTTCTTCTGAGGAGGTCAACCCTCATGTTGTTGCTCCTCTCCCGAACATCTCTACTGTGGATCCACCTTTGGTCCGTTTTGCTGACACTGTTGTGCCTGACCCTACCCCTGCTGTCGCTACTCTGTCAAACCCTGTCCGCCCTTTGTTGGGAGCCTCTACTATTTCGTTGGTTGATTCGTTCTCGACTGCCTCACTGCCGACTCCCTCACTGTTTGGTGGTCCCGTGGTGGCTGAGGTGGAGTCGCTCCTCTCACCGTTCTCTTCGTGTCCTGTTTCCAAGCCTCCCTGGTCGATTGTTCTCCAGAAGAAGAAATTTATGTCTACTTCTCGGACTCGGGCTCGTGGAGCCAACTTTGACCCCTCTGGGTTTGGGGTTGCTTAATTTCTTTGGTTTTCCACAGCTGTCAGTCAGTTGTTTCTGGTTGTTTCTATAATTCAAATTTTGTTTTGAACTATGTTTTTTTTCTTTGGCCCTTGGGCCCTTTGTGAAAGGTACGACACCCTGAAAATGCTGCTTAACATTCGATGAAAAAATGTATTAAAAAAATAAATAATTTATTTTAAATATTTTTTGTGTGGTTTTCAACATTCAATGTTTGAAAATCATAGAAAATGACATCAATTAACTCATACACATAATAGAAACAAAACTTTTGAAGGCCAAAATACTCATTTTATTGATAGAAGATGCTCTTGCAACCATACATAGTCTGAAAATATGTATTTTTTGCTTTGAAAATGTGTAACAAAGTGTTTTGTTACAATGTCAAAGTGACTAGAAAGAAACTTTGTGTCAAGTTTACAATTCCGTATCAAAATCAAAAGAACTAATTACAAAAGTGATTTTAGTTTTCTTTGTATATCCTTCGTTGGAGAGAATGTAGGACATGACATTAAAAAGTATCAATGACCACCTCTTACTTTGACTTGGTAAATTTGGTGAAAGAAGACTCCTGTCTTTTCAAATTTATTTTCCTCTATCAGCTATTATATCCACACTTTAACCTTCTGGATGCTTGCAAATTGCTGCTACAAGACTGCCCTTATATGCCTGCAACATACTCAACTGCCCATCAATACCCTCTTAGATGCTTGCAAACTGTTGCTACAAGTGTCAAACTGGCCTTTTTCCTTCCCAACTGCTCCTTTATGCTTTAAAACTGCCATCTGGAAACTCTATCTGCTGTCTTATGTCAAAACAAAGCAATTAGACAATTACTTCATCAATCTTCATCGAGCACGGATCAAAATTATAGTAACTACTAGCCAGATAGATTTGCACTACTGTCCTTGTATTCTTTCCTTAAGCTTCACTTATTAAATAAAACAACCAGATGCAATAATCAATTATAAATCTGCATTTTTTTCCCTCACACTATCTTTTTTTACTTTTTATCTGTTTGCTAAGTTAAAGTATTTATTGTCCACTCCAAACAAAATCCATTCCTTATACTTCAGAACAAGATGTAAGATCATTATTTGCATAGGTTGAGGTGTTCATACATTAAAAAACAAAAGGGAAGTTTTAAAATTCCATATTATATCAAGTATCAACAATGTTGTTCACACTTCCAATAAAACATTCTGAATCCCAATTGTTAAATAGATACAATGTCTGTCTGCACAATAAACAAAAAATTGGCATTTCATACTGCATTTGGTATTTAAAATAAAAATATCAAAGGTTTAATTAATCCAAGGTGACGTCAAATTGGTCATAAATCTGCAAATGACTTAGTGTGCTTGAATTTTGAATATTTAAAGACTAGTTTATAACAGTATTGTCTTGCTAAAAATGTGTGATGAAGATAGCCCTTCATATGCCACTATGTAAAACTCGGTTAATTAAAAGCTTGCAAAAGTAGGCAACAGTTAATAGATTCTTATGCTCTTAAGAAAAAATAATAGATACATGCCCATAGCTCTCCTCATAAAGCATCCAAAAAATGACATTTTTGGATGGAGTACCGAGAATGAAGAAGAAAGTCCGTACATGTCATACCAGCAAGGAACCTTGCAAGCCAACTTCACCAAGGTTGTTGAAGAATGTTATAACTGAGACTTGTGCCAAAATCAAGCTACACCAACAGTAAAACAAAGATCAGGAAAGACAACTTCACCAAAGTGAAATATATCATTTAAGCCTACAGAATTAATTTAATATCACTAATTGTTCTCTGCAAACTTTCCTGATGGAATATAAAAAATATTGGGAGAGAACTAATGCACAAAATATGCTATTATAGTCAAGATGCAAAGACACAAAAGTCATTTAATCTGGTAAACAATAGTTTAAATTGGGCAAGATGCCGATTATTTATTTCTTTAATTATCATTGCATACAAGATAAATCAATATTCTTTCATTTTAGAAAGTCCGTACATGTCATACTAGCAAGGAACCTTGTAAGCCAACTTCACCAAGGTTGCTAAAGAATGTTATAACTGAGACTTGTGCCAAAATCAAGCTACACCAACAGTAAAAACAAAGATCGGGAAAGACAACAACTTCACCAAAGTGAAATATATCATTTAAGCCTATGGAATTAATTTAATATCACCAATCGTTCTCTACAAACTTTCTTGATGGAATATAAAAAACATTGGGAGAGAACTAATGCACAAAATATGTTATTATAGTCAGGATGCAAAGACACAAAAGTTATTTAATCTGGTAAACAATAGTTGAAATTGGGCAAGATGTCGATTATTTATTTTTTTAATTTTCATTGCATACAGGATAAATCAATATTGTTTTATTTTGAAGGCAAAAGATTTATTTGTTCCAATTGCTTCCCCATTGTTTTTGTATGCAATAATCAACAAGAAAGATAACCACGTACAAAACACCAATACCACATCCACGAGTACACAAAATTAATTTAAATACTTAATATAGAATTAATGAAGCTTTAATAAGGCACATTCTCTATCTCACAAACTTTAGTAAGTACTTTAACTTAAGAGGCATTATGAAAACATGCCCCCACAAACAACAAAATGCAAAAACAGAGAATCTTACCGTGAATTCAGAACTTCCTTATCACACTGTGGCTTGTAGGGTGTCAATTGCACAGGACGTCTGAAAAAAAAGCAGAAACAAATATTATAATAAATTATAGAAGCGCAACTCAAAGTAGTATAATTTTTTATAAAAAAAATGAGAGAAAATAATAACAGAGTTAATGAAAAGGGTATGTACTAGTAGAAAAGAGAAAAGATTCAATGGTTGATTGGAAAGTAACATAAAAGAGATGCTTAATATAGTCATTTTATCCACTAGAATTAAAGAGCTTCAAATGCATGTAATCTCTTCCAATGGTTAATAATATCTCTCAATAGAAGATGACATGGGAATTGAAAATCCTCCTAAATTTACATGTTTTCCCTTGTTTGATATTAATCAATTGCTTATAACAACAAGTTATATAGATATTGTTTATGTTCATTGAAAAAATAGACTATAACCTAAGAGAACTCAAAGTCAATTACTCAATCACATATGCATGCTTCTTTTAAGAATGTACATAATCACAACTATACTGCCACTGACAAGTATTTCAACCAACCTTGCTTATTCTCTCATATAAAGATTTATATCACACTTTGCAAATCCTCTATGACTCACTGCCAGGTAATAACTTTGTCTTAGTATATACAAGGGTGTTTCAACAACAATTTCATCATTTATTCCTTGTGAATTTATTAAGAGCTCTCCCTTTCATTAATGACATTTCAATAGCTCAATTGGCCCAAAGAATGGTAATAAGATACAATCCAATAAATAGAACTGGCAAGGAAGCTTTAAGGTCATGTCAAACTTTTCTTTCCTTCGACGAAGCTACAAGGAATACAACAACAGCTGTAAACATTGTTAGCATGCCTGCAAGTAGTATGCAAGTTTTTGCTGAAGAGTTCCTATACTCTCCAAATAAGACTATACCCCAAAATGTGCCAACTAAGGGTAATGCCTGCAATGACACATATAAATTAAAAAATATGAACTCTGCATCTCAGATGATGTAGTTGCAAATGCCTGGTAGATATGTATGTAAAATGTGAAAACATACACAAGGCACATGAAGTTTTTGACAGAATAGTTCAAAAAAATGTGGTTTCATGGACTGCAATGCTTACTGGATATGTAAAAAATGGGTGAATGCTAAATATGATCACTGAGTGAGTATTTTGTAAATTATAGCTAGCTTTGTATTTCTATAATCATTTGATCAATGTATACTTGTGTATGTGAGTACAGTAGCTTCTATTTGATTAGAATATTATATCTTTAAAGTTGATTTAGAGAAGGGTGTGTAATCAAAAGCTTAAATCCTTAAAAAATATTTGTATTTCATGGTTTTCTTAATTTATCGAGTCTAAGAACTGAGTGAGTCAAAAATCAGCCTGTCGAGTTTAAGTCAAAAATCACCATGCCAAGAAACTATGATTTTAATTGTTGTATATCTTTGATTTATCAATTAATGTCAAATAATTAGATTGATAAGTTAGTTAATGTTATTTAAATTTTACACTTTTTCATTCTGTGATAATATATGATGACTCTTCTATCTTAGATTTATTGTTTATATGTTCACTATTAGTCATTAAAAACAAATAACCTTTTTCAAATAACCACGCTCCCTTTACCGTTTCCTAAAACTTTCTGAGCATTCAGGAACACATCCCTTTGTTACAGGAACTTCATTAGCATTGTATTTGAGGTGTCATTCAAT
Organism: Sequoiadendron giganteum; assembly: GCA_007115665.2. NCBI lineage: Eukaryota > Viridiplantae > Streptophyta > Pinopsida > Cupressales > Cupressaceae > Sequoiadendron > Sequoiadendron giganteum. Next base: position 394,589,498 of record CM021100.1, on the reverse strand, counting down.
CAACTATGGAAGCAATAAGGCAATCATATTAAACACTTGTTTTGAAATTACAAGCAACCAAAATAACAGGAAATACCATCCTAGCAATGAAGGCAAAGGATTTGTCCTTGCCCTAAAAACTGCAATCTTAAATTTGGGCTCTCTTCTATTTAAATAATTTCCTGCTACCTTGTAAGGATGTTAGAAAACTAAGTATCTGAATAAAGTCAATGAAGATTTTTCCAGTAGACTATTTTGTAACTAATGAATTTATACATGACCTAAATAAATACCATTATCAACTGCTAACATATCCAGACATGCTTCAATTCAAATTGTTTTACTGATTGGATGGGCTACAAGAAAAAACAATTTCCTAGCTTTTGTCTTATTGTGCGTACCAAACACAAAATAAGATAAATAAGCATTTGAAACTTATTTGTGGTTTGTATCTACAGAAATAAAGTCAAAAATAAAATAAAAAATAAAAAAATAAAGAAAAGGTTAGCATGCTTCATCTCTAACCAACAATAACAATAATAGGAAGTGCTATTCTCTCAGAAAGAAAAGAACGAAAGAAATTACATTAATGTCCACAACTGACCAAAATAAGTCAAATAGGACTCGAAAATACAACTACAAACAATAGCAAGATGGGGCCAAAAAGAGGCTTTAAAGAAACTACAAAATAAAGGAAAACTAAAAGCAAAGAAAAACTGAAGATTATCTGATAACAAAAGAACCATAGTCCTATCTATTGTAATATTAAATTTGAGAACCATCTATCAGCCACAACAAGTTTCTATATTTATTATTTTGAAACCTTGTATGGAATACTAACCTTGATGTTATAATCATCTCTCTTTGTAATTTGTTGAAGCAATCGCTGGTTTTGAGTTTGCATATCTTCATATGCTTGTCCAATAGTTTGACAGCCAAATTCGTATAATCAGACTCATAAGACACAAAAGTACACATTTAAATATTGTTTCCAATTTACATCATTATGAACAACTGACCTCAATTTCAGCGATGTAGGCTTCTACTTCTCCATTTTTAGCCTTCAAAGCTTCAGTAAGCTCTAATATATCCCTACACGAACACCAACAATCAATTATGTCAAATTAGAAAGAAATGAATTAAAATTTTGAAAACTATAACAGAAAGGTTCCATTCATTGAAAGTTAAAAGCCAATTTAAAGTTGGTAACCATTCAATGTTTGGCAGAAAAAGCTCAGCATTTCAAAATATAAATAAAATCTATATCATTCTAGTGTCCTCAAAAAAATATTGCAAAGCAAAGAGAAAACAATAGTTTCCATAATCTTCTTGGAGATTTTGCACGCATAAACTCTCCCCTAACTAGAAACGTCGACATCAACAGTCATTTTCAAAATCCCCTTCCTACTACTTTCTAGGAAATCTGACTTCTTAGGATCTAGCATTAATAGAGGGAAAATATTTCTGAGAGGATCCCAACCAATAGTTTGGCGCAAACAGAAAATTCACCACTTTTCAACCTAAATTTTACTAGAACCACTGTTGTTTCTGAGCAAAATCACTTTTCAAAATATATGATGCAGCATGTTCATGCTTTCAGCCTCATTAACAAACAGATCTTTCAGCCTCCAACAGTCTGTTTACATCCCTCTTTACTTTGTAACAACCCAAATCATAATTGAATGAGTGAAGGCTCGCCATCATGTTAAGGGGTCATGGCTTTTTCTTCTACTTGTTTGTGTCTGAAACTGTACATATAAATATTCCCTGTCCCCCACCATCCCCAAAATTTGGGAAATTTGTTGCCATCATAGAAACTAGAGAAATATAGAAATAATTACTTCTTTTTATCACAACTTGATGATGCAATGTCTCTTAAAATTCAAACTCAATATATTTAGCAACGGTTCAAGGACTTAGATTTTATCTATCCTATGTTTCAACACAAATTCATTCTCCTTAATGCGGTCAGAAGCAATTTAACATGTAACCAGCACATAGAAGCTTACACCTCCATCCACAGTACATTAGACTGAAAACTAATACTCTAAACCGTATAGAGGGTTAAACAGCAAAACAAAACCCTGTGCTTATTTTAAAAATTAGGAAACAAATCATGGCAATGGTTAAGGCTTCCAGGTAAACATAAATGGAAAACAGGTGAAATAAAATAGAAAAGAAACCTCAATCCTTTGCATTTGTCTAATGTCACCACCATAAACTCGGTTAGGAGTAACCATCAATTATGTTGTTGTTTCAAAATCTTGCGATACATGGTCAGTAGGAGTCAGCAGTACATGCAATAATTGAATGAGGGAGCAAACTACCCCAGAATCCAGCAGAGGTTGTACATCAAGAGGTTGCAGCAGAAATTAAGCAGTCAGTGAGAATTATTGTACACCATGTATCTACATCCTGGCAGATGCCATACAACTAACTAATCTATTTTATCTTCTTGTATTTCTTTTAAATAAGTACTTCTTAAGTTATGTGTCATTGCCAATATACATGTAAAAGTAAATTGCAAGAATTACTATTGGAAAAAAAAAAAACAAGGCCACCTGCCACATAAGTCAAAGTGTGTCTTTTAATATTTCCATTCTCAATTTTGCAGTCTTAATGCTTAGTTTTTTATTTTTTGGTTCATGTCATGTTAGTGAAAATCTACAATCCTGATATCAATATAGTAATACTTCTGGATTTTGACTGTGTAACATTTTTTATCAACAATGTTTCAGATTATACTCCATGATACATCATCAGAATGAGTTAAAGCCAGTGGGAAAAAATTCACAATACTTCTGTGTTCTACACTTTTGTAGATGTCATTTGTTAATATCTGCAAAAAAGAATTGAAATCTATAAGCACCAAGAATCTGCATGCAGATACATAATTTGTGAAAAGAATGGTGAAATAGCCACCTCAATCTAATCTCCAAGGTTTATTATGAAAGCATTAGGATCAGGACGTACAAGAATTCAGTAATCTCCCTTCCTAACCTGAAGACATGAAACATCATTCTGAAGAAGAGTGGTAATGCCTCCAGGGTCTGAGTGAGGAGATAGACCAAATGTGAGGTCTGGTTGTGGGCATACTAGATAGTAGTTCACTCTCACACATATGTCAATATCCTCTTCACCTCCAAAAATATTTTCCAGATATTTGGGAGGAAGACCCAAATTTTGAGAGAATACAAACAGCAAAGTTATGCACATTTGTAGAGCTCCATTGCAGTATTCTTTCATTGTAGGCTTGCAATCATATTACCATTGCTAAGGTGAAACCCAAGAGAAAAAGTACAAAAGATTTGATTTCATTTAGACAGTACTATACCTATTGCTTCCTACCTCCAATTGATCCTCAAGGCCAAATGGAATAGTGTACAACATATATCAAAATATGACATTATTTTTGTTTTATGTTCTTGGTTTCGAAGAGCATCAAGCTTTTTAAATCGAACAAATTACATTATAGCAGACAGAGTAAGTATGCCATTTACATCAAATCGATGTCTACTCAGGTCTATAGATAACCATTATTATGCTTCAAAAGTAAAACAAAGTATATAATATATCCAATCATTTGTTTAGTTTAATCAGTTGGAAAACACTGAAAGTTAATAATTTAGTAAGATCTGATTCTTCTTTTAAAAAAACTATTTCATGCTTATGTGTATTGAAATTTTCTTGGTTTATTGAGGATCCGCTTATGCAATAGACACCTATTATAAAGAAAAACAAAGAAAATTTCAGCAGATGCATACATGTTGCCTGACCCAGATCCATGTAGCCAATCTCCAATATAATCCACAATAGATAAGCACAAGAGCAAGAAGACAGTGAAATAAAGATAGAATACAAAGATCAAAGCGACATCACAAGAGAATATGTTGCATAGACCATTTCATTCTGTATGACTTTATAGTTGATCTTATCAGAGCAAAACAAGTTATATACAAAAATATGATAGATAATTAGTTGGCATGAATTCTCCACATGTAGGATTGTTTTTGAATTAGCATGACTTTTTCGCAGTCCATGCAGGTATTGTTTTTGAATTAACTGTGTATATTTTTCATTTGACATTCAGTGATCTATCATCATAAAGAGAAAAACAAAGAATTAGATTACAAACATAACCCAAAAAAAAAGCATAAAGAAGCGAAAAAGACCAGAGAATGAAGAACATGATAGATAATTTACATGACCACTTTCTCATACTCCCAGGCTCCTTCCATTGACCTTTTCCAAGCTATTTGTCCTTTCTCTCCACTTTTCTTCACTTGGAGCCTCTCTTCCCACACACAGACCCACACTTCTTCGCAGACCTCCTCCTCACTTCTCACGGGCTCTCCTGGGAATTCATTTTCTTTTCCCAAAAAACCACTCCCCTCCCCAACGCATTCTCATTTTTTCAGCTTTAAAAGTCCTCCATGGAGATGACTATAATGATCTCAACAATCCTACATTTGTAAGGCTGAGTTCATCCTGGAAAGGAAGTGCCAAGGTTTTATGTAAGCCCTATTGTTGACCTGGTTACATCCAATAGTGATGATATTGATAAAATAATTAAATCTATGACTTCACAAGCCCAATTCATTTCCAGTTATTTTGGAAAAAAAAATAGACTATGTTATTTATTGATCTAGTGAAGCTAGTGGGAAACATGAGACTTATCCTGTGAATGATTCTAATAATCAGAACATGCCTTTCTCAACTTTGGTTTAACAATTATGCTTTCTGAGTTTCTATACAAACAGATATCAAAAGCTCTAGAGGGTTCTTCATGTTGAAAATGCTTGTGACGGATTATGATTATATGCTCTTCATCTACAAGCTGGGTTATGATATAAGCAACCATGACAATGTAACTTCTCACCTGATAACTATAATGATCCCAACAATCATGCTGCTAAGAGAACTAATGCAGTTTAAAGCCATGGCTATTGTATCCATATATTTTGAATCATAAGATTTTTTTCAAACTACACAAATCAATTTATACTTCAATACCTCACAATTATATATTCCTGTTTCTGTGGCCCATGGTTTAATAACTTTGGCTTCTTCACAAATCCTATACTTCATGGCAAAAAGAATTATAGAACAGATGCTAAATTTTGTGTTGTCTGATGCTAATGTCATGGCTGATATGATTAAACCAAAGGTCTGTGGAAGATAGGGTTGTTGGGAAAATAGGATTATTGATTGATACGATGTAATGTGACTTACAGGGCTTTCCCAACATGTTAATATGAAGAAACCATACTAGGTAATTCACAAACAACAGCTGAAACTCAAGCAAACGCTATTTACACACAATCTTCTAATGTCAAATGGAAAGTTGCCAGTTTGCTAAAGGTTACATCTATGGTTGAGAAGTTTATGGTGATCATCTTAAGCTATCAAGATAGACATATATGCCCGTGACTAATATTCTTTTGAGGCCACCAAACGATTACCCTCAGAGACCAAATGGTAATTATTTTCAAAATCCTAACAAAAAATCAATGAGTACCAACATCTGTGTGAGATTGTCTAAAATACAGAGTATGAATCCCAAGCATACTCAGTACTTGATATATTGATTTAAAAACTATTAATGTTCAAAAACTTGAAATTTTCATCACGTATTGTGATCTTAAAATATGCTAGCCATGGCCAAAAGAAAAAAATCGGTGAATGTGGCGGGAAGTTTTATGCTAACAAAACTAAAAATAAATAAAATTTGGAGATCAGTGATAACGTTCCTTATCTAATTTTTCGTTTCATCATTCCCAAATATGTGTATGTAATCTATCTCCTCCATTGGACAGAGGATGCTATAGCACATATTTAGTACCTATGATTAAAAATTGAAGCACCAATTTTCAACTGCACTTTTCAACCTAAGGCAAATGATGAAGAGGTTTTAATCCTTATAGAAGCAATAAGACAGACAAAACTGCCTCATCTATCATGCGACCACATTTCTTTGAGGCATTTTTCCAAGCGGTTTATGTGCCCTGCCTATGCTTTGTATTTTGCAGGCATGTTATCTGTTGAATTTTTTCCCTATTACTATGATGTGATAGACATCCTTGTTCTATTCCTTTGCACTTATTTTGGCTTGGGCTGATAAGATGTTTGGAAAGGTTGTGAAATCGGCCTTGCACCTGTTCTTTGTTTTACTCATGGGGCTATACCATCAACATTCTTGTAAATATCCTGTAACCACGACACTCATGATATCACTCTTCCTTGAGGCATTTTACCATCGATTCTTGAACCTAGTTTAGACGTCTACATTATGCAAGCATGCCCTATTTTAAGCTCTCAGTTTGGGACTAGCAAAGAGATCAGCCTTGTCTTCTGCAGCCAGTCAGAGTTCCATGTTTGTTTCAATTTTGGTTTGGAAAGTAGCTTGACTGTTTTTACACCTCTTATTTACTTCTATAGTCAATGGAGGACTGTTTGGAATGATTGTGTTCTTGGAAGTGAGACAAAATCAGAAAACAGAGAACAAACTTAAAAATAAATAAAAGAAACAGAAAACATAGAACTAGGCGACAAGAAGACAAACCCCACTTTGTCTTTTCTATGGTCCCGGCCTGTTTTTGCTTTGCCACCTGATAAATGCTACCCCCACCCAAACACGTCTGAAAACTGCTGCCTGGTAAATACTGCGTTCACTGCCCACAACACAGGCTCCAACAAAAAGGAAAATGTGTTTTAGGAGGGAAAAGATAAATGGAGCGGGAAAGAAAAATGATGGGAGGGAAAATAAAACATTTAATTTAGGAAAAACATTTTCTTATTGTCTTAAATTAATGTCTTAAAACCCCCCTTAATGTAGAAGTGTCATTATCCAACAAAAGAATGGCTTTTAAACATCCCTGTTAATAATCAGCTTTTTCTATTTTAAGATCGGCAATTAAACTCGTGTTTTGGGTGCCACTAACACTCAAAAAACTGGCGTTTATTCCCACTAATACTGCGCCTCCTCCATGGTTTCCAATTAGAATGATAGACAGCAATACAAAAATGTGGTAATAACAAAAACTGTTCTCAGATGTCAACACCTGGAGCATATCGTTGCTACGCCCAAATCAACTATTCTCCTAATTTCAAACAGTGACTTCGAGCAGACTAGAGTAGCTATAATTTTTCCAATGCGACGGCAAAGCTAATAAATAGATCTATTCACATTGCACATCATCTTTCAATCATTTTACAGTCCATTTTCATTATAGTTCTGATATCATGCGGAAAATTGAAAAGAATAAAAATATTGATATTATATTTTCTATTGCGAAAACTATAGATCCAAAAATCTTTGTATACATCTATAAACAGATGTCTCTTGAATGAGACATGACTCTTTGTAAATAAAAAATATATATATATTTTTAAAAAAGTAATATTGAATATTCAAACTGTTTTTGCACTAAGTTTCTGCCTATTCATGTATCTCTTGAGTAAAAGCAAAGTTTAGACAACCCTTACAAAAATATTGGTGCCACACAGATATGCATATCATCATTGTGGATTTTCAGAAATTATGAGTATGACGATCAATAGCAATGTTTTTTCCCAACAAGATTGTTCCAACAAGCTTAGTCAAAATCTGGCAAGAAAACAACAAATTAAACGGGAATATGGCACTGGTAGAAATTAGACATTGAAGGGATTAAAAGCCATCATTATTTAAAGCTCCAGTATATTCCAACATCATCTCATTTTGAATTATAAATCACAACAGCAATACAACCAGCTTTTAATTTTTTATCAAAATCAAACATGAGTGAGTGTCGAGGTAGAGTATCCGACAGCAAGGAAAAATGCAAAATTATATGAATAAAAGGAACAGCTATCTCTGATAGATCTCTTGTAAATATCATACGCCACTAGCATAACAGACTACTCACCCGGTTATCATATTTAGCCTCCAAAAATCAAGCCTAAGCTTTCTTCATTGCCACTTTGTCTTCCTCTGCGACACACGCACCCAGCCAGTTTCTAACAAGAGTCAAGTTCTCATAACTGATTGTCAACATTCGCTGAAGATATTCACCAACTCATTCAAAGCAAAGAAAAACACTCGAATTGCCCAGTTGCATTGTCAAGAGTGATTGACCAGCTCGTCCTTACGTTCAAACTTTCAGAAAAATCTAGCTAAATAATTCAAATAAAAGCTAATTAAACAGCTAAACAAATAATGCAATGACAAAAAATTGAGGAAATTTATGACAAAATCAACAATCTAATTGAAATTAGAGAAGTAAAAGATTCAAAGGCAGCCTCAGCTCAAACCACCGGTGAAAAAATTATGTCCCAGATAGATATCTAAGTACAAAAAAAAAAGAAATTCTTAGAAAATTTCCTTTCTAGTAGTAATCAGAATAATTCCACCAGGATGACAGTATAAACGCACTCCAGCTAAAGAATAGTTAAATATGACACATACCAAATTTTTAAGATCGGTATTTTCGGTATCCTGATTTTGCACAAGCTTTTCTGCAAATGAGAAAGGTCAATAAGAAAAAAGAGAAAAATATGTGGCAAACTTTTACATATTTTGACATGAATTCAGAGTTGTTGGAGTTGAATGAAACCTGCAGATTGCTTCCGAAGAGTGGAATTTTCGGTGGCTCGTGTGTCTGTTCTTGTTTGAGTACTTTTACTCGCGAGCCTGAGAAAATCCACTTCCACTGCTTTTCTGCAAACGCTTGGTTTGGCTTGGCTTTGCTGAATCGGCGGAATTTTATATAGAAATCATTGCACATACCCACGAATAGACTTTGAAAACCATATAAGGTCTTACCAATTTTTTTCTTTCAAAAACTAATATCTAATATCACCCTTCTATGATAATTTATCTGAGTATGATATATAATTTATCATCTAATAATTGGTTTTAAAATCTTCATTAATGACTTTGTGACATTCCATAATATCATAACAAAAACTGTTGGTAAAAATGCCTATTTTGGTATTGTCCAATTATTAAATATATTTGATTTGCCCAAAATTTCTCATAATATCCAATTAATTGTACATGTCAAAACCACTGAAAAAAGAACGAACCCTTTCAACTCTTTGGTGATCTCTACTACCATACTTGCTAATGCTAATAAAAATCACCAAAGAGTTAGAAGGACTTATAATTAGAGTTCAATGGCTTAGCATCTATTAAAAATGTATTTGAGGAAAAAATAAATATATATGGATTGAGATTATTTATCCATCCCTTCTCACAATGGTTTGGCATATACAATTATATGAATATTATGGGTAATTTTGAACAAATCAAACATGTTTAATAATTGGGAAATACCAAAATATGCATCTTTGTCAACAACTTTTGTTATGATATTATGGAGTCACAAAATTAGTAATGGACATTTTAAAACCAATTAATACTCAAATGATGAATTATATATCATACCTAAATCATACAAACAAGTTAGACTATCAAAAAATAATGATATCAGATATTAGGTTTCTGAAAGAAAAAGTTGGCAAAAGACTGAAAAGCTACATGGTCGCACAGAAAGAGAAGTTCCACAAGAGAGATGAAAGAGAATCAACCGAAAGTGATGTAGCTCAAAACCTATATAGAGAACAACCTATTGGTAAGCATGTTTTAAAAAAAATAACAATTAAAAAACCACACCAAATTAGTTTTATGCACATTACATTTTATTAAAAATATTCTTTCATTAAAACTAAAATGTTTGAATATTTTACACGTGTTTATGCACAAGTAACAAAAATTACTAACCATGGATTCTTTTAAGAGAGTTCTTTTTAGTTAGAATAACAAAGAAGAACAAAATGTGTTTTGTTACTTTCAAAAGTTGTCAACAGGTAGCAAAAAATTTCCTCGAGAGTTGAAAGGCTACCTCAATTATCATATACTGTGGTGGTATTTATTATATCTAACAAGGGTAGCCAAAATTTTAGTTGGCTGGAAGATATAGTTCATCAATTGGATATTTGTTTGTTGGGAATAGGAAGAAAACATGAACTTCATTATTTAGGCATGTCAAACTTCCATAGTTCATTTTTTGCGTGTTAATTTAAATTAATAAATAAAAAAATAAACACCATAGAATTTTGTAATGTAGAAAAATGTGGTCATTTACATTTTCACACTTAATTTGGGAATAATCAATGTTAAAATGTCACCTTGATTTAGTGTTATATGTGTTTTATGCATTCACATTAGGTTTAGGGTCCTTTTAAGCTTAAGAAACCTAATTTTGCCTTAATTTAATGTTGTAACGTGTATTCATTTACACCTTTACATTAAGTTTAGGGTCGTTTTTGAATTGAATGGACTTAATGGTGCCTTATCTAAGGTGTTGTGAAATATATCCTAACACTTTCACACTAATCTAGGGTTTTATTAATTAATTGGGCTTATCTATGCCTTAATTGGCCCTATTTTGCATCCACAAGTCTTATTAAATGCATTTTTATGGAGATAATCTCAACACTTATCAAATGACCAATCATAATTCAATGTTTTGGGTCATGTGTCCTAGATTTAGTGGTCTGGGAGCGTATGAGTCCCACCTAGGTCTTGGAACCTAATTTTGAATTTCACCTTAAACGAGACTTGTCTTGGAGTGTGTGCCCCAATTTTGAGCCACTAGGACTCATACGCCATCTTGGGCGTCTAAGTCCCACTCTAATCAAGACCTAATTTAAATTTAATTCTTCGCGAGATTTTCTCCATAGATCTGATATCAACTTGTAGTGTTGTTATTTCAAAAAAATCGGCATAAATAAATATAAATACAAGGTTATTTCACTCATTTTCACCCAAGACTTTCAAAGAGCATTCTTAATAGCAAGTTTGTGATTACAAGAGAATTCAAGGACATTCAAGAGCATTTCTAAAGCATTCAAGGGTAGATTTTTTCATCATTTGTTGCAACAATTCAAAATCCATCATCATGTCAAAGGCATAATGCATCAAGCATGTTGTTGAGCTAGTGTTGTGATGTAGTATTCAAGATCCAAGTTAAGCATTGTTCCACATCCAATTCAAGATCAAGATCAAAATCTACATTATTCATGGCCACTTCATGTTAGATTGAAAACCTACATTACAAGACATTATCCAAGGTATCATTGTTTCATGTTTCATTGTTTCATCACAATGTTTAATTACCTAAATGGGGTTTGACCAAGGAAAACCCCCATTCCCTAACAAAACCACACTTTTTCTCTCTTTTTATGTGATTGCAAGTTTATAGGTTGAAGAAAAAGTGGGTTTGAAACCTTCAAAAGTGCCAAAATGACAAAGTTGTCATGAAAAGTTGTCAAGACTCACGAGGAAATTTTCAGATCCTCATCCAAGCCTCTACAGGTTTCCAAGTGCACCTCTCTAATTTCTCAATTAAGTATTATGATATGCATTCATTTTTAGATCATTTTCTTAAACTTTGCATATCATTAGGTCTTATCATTAGGTTTTACATGTTACTAGTCTTTCCAAGCCCTGGCTTGGTGGTGAACCCCCTTTTAGTTGTAAAAAAATTTGAATTGCAAGCCTATCAAAGTTTCAATTAGCATTTCATGCTCTAGTTTTAAAGTGCCAAGGAAAGTATTGATTTTACAAAATTTATAGTTATTTATGAATTAGATTGTTGTGGTGTACTCTAAATTTTTAATTGAATTGTATGTGATATATATTGGTTTATTTTATTTTAATTTGACTTATTGTATTCCATGCTACAACTTCAATGCGGCTCAGTTCCAACCACATTAAAATACTAATAACTAACATAGAGGGGCCCAATTTCTAATTTATTAGCATTTCATGAACTAGTTTTGAGATTATGGACGAGATTGTTTTTACAGAATTTGCAGTTGTTTATGAAAGAAGAGTGTTGCATTTTACTCTGTACTTTTTAATTGTATGTATCTATATTATTTAAGCCAAAGCAAATGTTGTGTAGACTTAATATCACGCTCTATCAAATTCTCATGGGTGTTTAGTAGAACCTAGAATAGTTGTTGAACAAAGTTTAAACACGTGTGTTGCTTTATACCATAATTGTTTTGAGAGTTAATGCTAAACTCAAAATATGTATGTCTTAGAGGTCATTACAAGTTTTGTAAATACTATATGAATACTCTTTTGCTATATATAAACAGTTTACAGCTATTTAGAATGATTTTTTTTGGAATAATTTGTCAGGGTTCATGTTTGAAAAAATAGAATGCTATTAGATTGTCATGAATAGACTAAATATAAATTTAATGATTATATATTTAAATTTTGTACCAACAAGAAACCAAACATTCCCTAGCAAAATATGTCATATGACAATTATTATAACAAGAAAAAAATATCTCTAAAATGATATATTTTATAGTATAATATGTCAGTTTTATTTGATTTAACAATCCATGGAAGTTTTTTCTAAAAAATGGGTTTTATCATCTTTTTATTATGAAGATGATAAATAAATAAGTTATCATTTTTGTCAATAGTGGCATGGTGCGATGGTTAAGTTGTTGTGTTGTTATTCTTGCCATCAACGTTCAAACCCCATTGGGGTGTAATTGTTGAGAATTTATATTGGGGATGAGGTCCCCCATTTGTGACCTCACTAGTTCATAGCTCCGGATCAAAGGTGTTTACCCCTCTTAATAAAAAAAATTATCATTTCATATTTCAAATTATTGTGGTATTTTAAAAAGTCAAAATACTCCTAATTTTGTGCTCAATCTCTACTTTTGACAATTTATTTCATCTCAATCATAATGGCTCCCTCTGTCATGAACTTTTTTAGAATTGAAATTTAAACAACTATTAATTTTAAAAAATTATTAGATTAAAGTGGAAATTATGGGAAGAGCATCTAAAACTCTAAGGTTAATATTAAATATATTTATAACACAATGTTTTTTGTGCTGAATTATATAGGCGTTTGAATGGCTTTGTCAAATGAATATTGTATGGTACATTTTAGTCATTATAACATTTTTATTTGATAAGGATGGTCAACAATCAAATTTATTTAATTGTTTTTAATTCTTTGTAATTATAATGGTGCAAATTGTACACATTCCACGTTTCTTTTTCATTTTACATCTATCTTGAGTAGATTTTTTCTTATGCTAAAAAAAGAAAAAAGAAAAAATGATGTGTAGTTGTAAAAATGACCCTTGAATTTTTTGTTTTCAAATTAAAATCGAGGGTCGATATTTACCTTTCTCACTTAGTTATTGCATATTAACTATGATTGTTACCCGTCGCAAGATTGTAAACATAGTGTCAATTGTGAAGTAGTTTACAAGGTGGTTATAAAATGACCATCAACAAAGGGATGAGCACTAGATGCAAGACACCATTGAAGAGAAGGTGTGGTATTCTGAACATTGTTGGAAAAATGGAAGAGACGTATGAAATGATGAAGTCTATGCAAAACCAAATGGACAAATTCGAGTAAGATTGTCAAGGAAACCCTAACCCTAGGGCCAAGGAGAGTGATGATGAACATGAAGTGAATTTTGTGAAGTAAGGTGAAAGTGAGGAAGATAAGGAAGAAAGACTGATGAGAGAAATATTGTGTACCGGTAATAGGACTAGAGTAGATACTCCTAATTATTTTAGATATTGAAACTCTCAAGAGTTGATAGATCAGATAACATATTTAGAGGAGAAATTTGAGTACGAGGATATTGTTGATCTAGATAGAGTTAATTTTGTGAAGATTAAGTTGAAAGGCCATGCTACTATATGGTTGAAGGAAGGCCAATTAGAGAGGAAAAGGAAAGGAAAACCAAGCATTCTAAAGTGAGATAAAATGGTAGAGAAGCTAAAATTTGAGTTCATTTTAAAAAATTATGAGTTAGAGGTGTTGAAATTATTGAATAATCTAAGGAAGATAAAGATGTCTACAAAATAATACATCAAATAGTTCTATAGGCAAGCAATTTAGTTTGGACATCATGAGGAAAGAGTTGAGAAAGTAGAAAAAGAGATGAATGGTTTTAGCAAAGCTATTAGATAGGGGTTGCTTGTGTGGAACATCCAGACAACGAAAGAGGTTTACCTAGTGGCACTCACTATAGAGAAGAAATCAAATCAGAGGTCAAAAGAGATACCAAATACTCAAGGGTGTAGGTAAAATTGGTGTACTTGCATTAAGGAAATGAGGTGAATATATAGGATAAATAAACAAACTAAATTCCAATTTTTGGAGGGAAAAGTTTGTTCAAATTTCTCAACAAAGTGGAGGTAGTTAGGAGTTAGGTTCTACTTAACCCCAACTTATCAATAAAAATAATAAAAGTAAATCTACTTAAGAAAAGTTGACAACAAGAATGAGGTTTAGAGTGGAAGAATACAAATATGAAAATGGAGCTTTCCTATGGATATTGATAGAGAAGAATGTGACTAGTTTGATATAATTAGTGCAATTTTATATTAAGTAATAAAATGGTTATAGCTTAGCATATAAGGATCCCATTCCAACAAGTTGTGATTATTGAAAATTATGAGATCGCTAACTTTTGTGTTCCTTTTTTATTTTATTATTTATTTTGTTCTTTCATTTTGGTTACATGGTTGGACTATCCTTTATTAGATCCTCTACCCATGATTGCAACTACTACCGTCAAAAAATATTAAATATTTCTAAGTTGATGCAAAAAAAGTATGGAACTAAAATTAATATGTAGAGAAGGTTGAGTATATGCCCCACTTATTAAAAAGGGGTCAAAAGTGACCATTATTTCTTTGCAACAAGTTGTGATTATTGAAAATTATGAGATCAATAACCTTTGTGTCATTTTTTTTATTCTATTATTTATTTTGTTCTATCATTTTGGTGGCATGATTGGACTATCCTTTATTAGATCCTCTACCCACGATTGCATCTATTACCACCAAATATAATAAATAATTCTAGGTTAATGCAAAAAAAGTATGGAACTAAACTTAATATGTACAGAAGGTTGTGTATATGCCCCACTTATTGATTAGTGATAGAAAATATCAAAGTAAATTAACAAAAATGGTATGTGTGTGGAAATGGGGGCCTAAAAAGGGGTCAAAAGTGACCATTATTTCTTTGAAATCAATAAAATTTGATATTGGATAAGAAATTAATGATAGTCACATTCAAAATCTGTAGATGTGAGAAGAACAAGATTCATAGTGAATGGAATCTAGTTTTTGAATTATCTTTTTTTTTAACTGGTGGAGATTAAGATGTTCAAATAGGGGAACACCCAAAGCATTCCTATTTTTGTTAGAAAAATATAACATAGTATCTGATGTACCTTCTCTAAATGGTTAAAAAAATAGCTAAAATTATGTAGTTTATGGTAGTGTAAATAGTGGCATTATCTATCTAGTTAGCTATTCGGCCAATAGTGGCATGGTGTGATGGTTAGGTTGTTGTCTTGTTATTCCATCAAGGTGCAAGTCCCATTGGGGTGTAATTGTTGAGCATTTATATTGGAGATGAGGTCCCCCATTTGTGACCTCATTGATTCATAGCTCCGAGTCAAAAGCATTTACCCCTTTAAAAAAAAGCTATTAACCTATCTAGGAAGAGTCATATGCACACTAGTTAAGTCTCGACTTAGGACTTTTACATTTTTGTCTCACTTCATAGCATTAAGACATGTCCTCTTTATTTGAGATGCCTACTACTCCAACATATTTGACACTTTCTCACACACTTGTCAAGTGAGCTCAAAAGTGTTACACATTTAGAGGGATAGTTAGTCATTGTCTCCTTCCTTCTCACCTCATCATCCTTTCCTATATATGCAAGGTTTCTCCTCAGTGATGGATTTTTTTGTGGCAAGGAAGCTAAATGGTAAGAATCTTAGACAAAAAGTTCTCTCCAATCATAGAAATGTCAGTCAATGAGTAAGTTTCCACAAGAAAAAAGGTATAATTCCCACCTGAAATGTTCTCTCTTGATTGGTTTAATTTATTTCATCACACTATCTGGAGGTTTTAGAGGAAGGTTCAAATTTGGTTGGAGGAGATGCCAAGATTTTCAAACACCTAGTGAATGATCATGAGATCTCAAGATGCCCTATTATCCATGAAAACCAACTAGAATAACCTCCAAGAGGCTTATTTTGAGCTCCCTTGTGAAACAATGAAGTGTTCATGTCCCTGCTTTTGATAAACTTTTTCCCAGCTCTTTATTGTCAAAAAATCTCCTCTCTATGCTGAAGGGAGACTCCTATGTGATTTCTTTATCCTCTTTCAGGGTTTCAATTGTATTTCCTTGCTCCCTCATTCGATGTTTGCAAGACCACCAACTTTAAGAATGTATTGAAGTTGTTCTCATTGTTCAAAGATGTCATCAAATTCTTTTTTATTTCATGCAAATATGTTATGCCTTAAATATTCAAGTATGTTAATGAATCTGTATTCGGGAGCATTCACACACTAATCTGTGATTTGCCCACTAAAATTGTTGTCCATGACCACATACTTGTAAACTAGAATTGCCAGCTAGGCCATTTTAACATCAATTGAATGCTTAAGATAACTGACCAATGATCAAATAGCATGGTGTTTTACACATCGCTGCTTTCAATAAGGTTGGGTCAAATCCACTAATATGATATAAAGATCCCATTATGTTTTTTTGTTATCTAACATCTTCTTGTCCACATGTTGATCAAACAATAGCAATTTTCACCTTAATCAATGTCTACAATACCTATATAGTAGACATAAGCTCCATAATTTGTGCATTGTTCTTTTAGTAAATCCTATGTTGCCTCTCTTTTCCTTGCACACTTTGATTGTGTTGAAAACCCCTATGAGAATGAATAGCTTAGTTATATTTAACAAACCCAAAGTTTTAAGCATTTTAAATGTCCTCTCTTTTCCTTACACACTTTGATTGTGTTGAAATCCCCTATCAGAATGAATAGCTTAGTTATATTTAACAAACTAAAATATCCCAAACAGTATATATATGCAAAATTTCTGATTTTTGTAACATAAAATGATGTGCCACTTTTCTGATTTTCAATTTCTGCTTAAACCCTAGTGTGCAGATATAATATTTTGAGTTTATTTAAGCATGAACAATAGTACATAATGCAACCAAACAAAAGGTAAACTTGTAGCAGATCACAACAACATTAAACCATCAACATAATTTGATTAAAACCATCAATATGAGCCAATAAATTTTTGATATTCAACCTCCAATCCAATGCTAAAATATGAAAGCAAATTAAAAAGGAAATTGGGCCTCAAAGATGCGCCACAACATGCAGAAACCCCAATAATGCAAATACCAAACTATCCCTACCTGGGCGAAGTTGCTCCAGCCACAAACATGTTACTAAATGATGAAGAAACAACTCTAAAACCCTACCAAGGGGTGCGTTGGCCTGCTAGACTAATGTTAGGGCTTTACCATCCTAGAAAATCTAAAGTATAACCTCCAACTTGCGCAATTTTCCCCTTCAATCAGATCTCTAAATGTAGGTGCAAAACTAAACATGAAAACTAGCAATTATCTCCATTGAAGCACATAGGAACCTCTGTCATGAAGTTCTGAAATATACTCTCTCAATTTTTTTCTTGTTTTTAGTGAACATTTACAATATAACCAAGCACCCGTTAAGGTTAGCATAACCCAAAACGTGCATGAAAGAACTCTAACCAAGAATGCACCCTAAAACCACTTAAGGAGGAGGGGCGGGCATATGGTCAAAGGATCCCTAGGATCTACTGAATCAAAGAGTACAAGATTACACTGCAAGAGAGAGATTAAACTCGACACCAAGAATGTGCACTCAAGATCCTTTGACAGGAGAGGTGCTAACATATGGTGGAATACTACTGCTGAATTGAAATGAAACAAAGGCGGATAACCAACCAAGGAACTTTCCACGCTACCACCAAACAGTGGGGGGAAAATATTACAAAATTAATTACTTCTTCTGCTGCGGCAGGCATCCACTAAGGAGTGGGAATTCACCACTTGAAAGTGGGTATGAAAGAGATTACAAATCAGTTTATCCTCACTGGCGGTATACCATCTAGGGATGCTTAATGTGAAGTTAATTAAATAATGCAGCAAATGCTAAAACTGAAACAATACTACTGTTAACAGTTTGTACAAAGAAGAGAGCCGCAAATTACATTGTTTTTCACCATTTTTCAAAGCACCACGTTATACATTGTTTCCATGTTAGAATATAATAAGAAATGAAGAAAGAAGATGGAAACAGCAAATGAATTAACTCTGTCTCAAAAATCTGCAATTTTGGAAATGACAATCAGCAACTACAGAAAATCATCAAATGTTCATAACGCAACCAAAATACCTCTGAATTGCATGCAACCAAAGGCAAAGGTCAATTGGAAGATAGGCGCCCTTGTTGAGACAAAGAAACAGCTCCAAATCACCAACAATATTTAATGGCACAAATCCCAATGCATACAAAAAAGTACATCCCTCCTTGAGGGGCGATTTTTCTCTTAAAAAATCCACACTTCAAATTAAATTTTAGAAATTGGTGAGAATGGTCGCCCAAACCTTAGGAATGAATAGGCCCAATACCCAGAACAAAACAAAATTCATACAAACAGCTGTGAGTGAATTCGACTTTCAACTGTGTGCAAACAGCAACTGCAAAACTGTAAAAAAACTCTCCAAAATTCATCTTTTAACTCTATCTACTAGTTTGATTGAGAAGCAGCAATAATTCAATTAGGTGATATCTTGCAAACACGAAATTGAGAAAGGTACTAGGAGGTCAACATTTCTCGAAGTGCAAAATGAGAATTCATTTCGACAGCATAAGTTTAGCAAAACATGAGATAACCAAATGTTGGAGCAAGGCCTCATTTTTAAAGGAAGAGGGATGACTTCAATTCCCTAAGATGGTACACCAAAAGCCATCACAAATTTCATTTTCAAAAAAGATATAATTCTCTCAAAAATGCGTCCCACTTCAGACAAGGGAGAATTAACTAAAACCTTTTAATTTCCTTCATGAGGCGCCACCCTTTAAGTCCCTCTTTTAACACAACTTAAAGTTAACACCTTAGGCCAAGGGGTCAACTGCAAATTAGAACAATTTGCCTTTTTAATGAAGAATTTCATTAAAGTAATATTTTGAAAAGGCCAAGGCTTAGTTCTGAATAACTGCTCTAGAGGACATGATGAAGTGAAGACTGACAACTGCTAACTACCAAAAATAGTATTTACTATAAATAGTAAATATTTGAGGAACGACCACAAAACCTCCGAAACTGGAACCCTTTGATTCACCTCAACGAGCCTACAGGATTCTGGAATAGGCTGATGAGCCACTGACAGGATTACTACCAAAAGGGGAACATTGCAAGTTCTCACTTGAAGAAGCTAGGGTCTTATCCAACTTCTCCTTAATGCAATAGGGTTTTGGTTCTAAAGCATATGCTGCTCAAAAGTGCAAACCAAAACAATAGAAAAATAATTCCCAATATGATGTGAAATGCTTCACAAGATCTTGTATTTATACATGTTTCCCTCCTCTATGTTGGTCGACATAGGCAAAATTGCTATTAATTTCTTATTTTTTCCCCATCTCAAGGCCGACCTAAGAAGAATTATAAATGTTTTATTGTTTTTCTTCACAAGCCCCACCTGATTTTCCTTGACTTGAGCCGACCTAGGAAAAAGGATTAAAGGAGGGGACATTATAATCCTCCATTCTCAAGATTGTGTGTCCTCAAGCAATGAAAAATCTACATCCTACATAATACGGTCAAATGACAAGTATCTTCGTCCAATCAAATGTCTTGTGATCATATAACTCCTCAACTAATGGTTGCCACTCTTCAAGATTCTGCTACTCCACTTTGTCAAATTCATCATCACTCCAACTCATCAAGATCCCAAGGAAATGATGTGCCAAGCATGCCACCACCTAGATCCCAAGTCACCATGTCCCTACATCCATCAAGCGTGAGAAAATGGAAGTATTTCAACGTACAAAAAACACAAATCCACCCTCCAACTCCTATAGATCTCCAATGGATACGAGAAATACCCAACATAGGTGCAAGAAAATGTATAACAACTCCTCCTAAGTTGATGATATGGAATAGAACAACCTCATGATTGAAAATCAAACCCAAGTGAGTGCAAATACCATCACCAATGTCATATGATGATAGAGTTTCATCCATGTACCATCCTCCCATGATGAAGAGATAATCCAAACCTCTCCAAAAAACCCAAATAGTCACTTCCTGCCAAGTATCCTGTAGGATTTCCATGTGCAATAAGGTAGAACAACCATCCCTCATCAAAGTATGGAGTGGAACCCCATAAACTATGGCTGGAACACTAATGCCATCATGATCACTTCCATACCCCACATCATAGTCCAACTGAAACACAAACACTAGAGGTTCAACTTAAAATAGCATAGCGATACCTCCATACCTAGGATCATAGTTCAGTTGAAGTTTCATTCCTCCAAGTGTATACCATACAAATGCAAGTGTATCCATGGCATGCATCACAAATCTCTGGAATAGAGAACCTACATACTCTACCAAAGAGGTATGAACATAATGAGACTCATTACAAGCAAACTCTTCAAGTGCTCCATGAAAGATCAAAGACCAAACCAAATTACCCATATCTCCATCTACATATGAAGGCATAATACTAGTGGTTGATCCAGTAAGTGTGTGCTCCATCATGCCATCCAAGTGTACAATGTGAGCCTTCAAATGGCTCTCCAAAAGAGGTGACATCAAATCCTTATGAAGCAAGCTATGTGAACAAACAAAGAATTTTGAATCATACCTCAAACTTGATTGCTCCACTTGCTTAGCCTCCATATAAGACTCATTCCTCATGTGCCACATGCCACATGCTTTGAATCTTCTTTGCCTCTTTCATGCCATGGCATATCAAATCATACATCTTGTGCCTTATACAATTCATAAAACCTTCATGTTTGACTCCTAATGGAGTGCCAACAGTAGGAAAAAAGTCTTCCCACTCGTATTCTCATGTGTAAGGGCTACCATCATTTGATTATGCAAAAGTGAAGGACTGTCATTCCAGATCAAAAACTCAGAACTGTTTTCATACCTTTTTATAGTGCCTTCAATCACCTCAAACTTCTCCTTCCTCATTGTTGCATGTTCTCCAAAAAGTGCAAATCATAAGCCTTGAATCTTCTTTGCCTCTTTCATGCCATGGCATATCAAATCATACATCTTGTGCCTTATACAATTCATAAAACCTTCATGTTTGACTCCTAATGGAGTGCCAACAGTAGGAGAAGTCTTCCCACTCTTATTCTCATGTGTAAGGGCTACCATCATTTGATTATGCAAAA
The DNA here is from genome assembly GCA_007115665.2 of Sequoiadendron giganteum. NCBI lineage: Eukaryota > Viridiplantae > Streptophyta > Pinopsida > Cupressales > Cupressaceae > Sequoiadendron > Sequoiadendron giganteum. The sequence continues at coordinate 394,568,174 of CM021100.1, read as the reverse complement.
GTGAAGGACTGTCGTTCCAAATCAAAAAATCAAAACCGTTGTCATACCTATTTATAGTGCCTTCAATCACCTCAAACTTCTCCTTCCTCATTGTTGCATGTTCTCCAAAAAGTGCAAATCATAAGCCTTAAGGCTGATTCTCTTGGCTATCATAACATGATAATGTGAAGATAAGGTATTGTTGTCATACATCAAAAAATGAGTCCTTACCTCACACTCTAGTGTGGTGCCTTCCTCAATCTAAATCATCTCTCCTTCCATGAATGGGTGCTCATTCATTAGTGCAAGTACAAGGGATGTCTTCAACTGAAAATCAAGTGTATTGTGTGTCACAAATTTTGTCCCATTATTCCAAGCTGATTTTTGATGCGTGTGTGTCTCTTCTCCCTTTATGACTTCATCATAGGTCTCTTCAAGTCCTTCCTCCATGTCTCCACTTTTTGCCATCTTCATGTTGCATTGTTTTTCATTGGATGAGGCTGACATAGAAGTCTGAAATTTTGTTGCGTATAATGAAGAATGTGCCATGCTCAGCTCCTCAACAAGCTTCTCTACCTCATCTTCTTTTCTTCTCAAGGCATCAAAATATATCTCACCAACTGTGAAGAGACAATCTTTATCAGCAAGTGTAGGTAGTTTGACTTTACTACCACCAAAGCCTCCTTGAGTTCATGCAAGTCATCAAGAGATATACCTTCTTCAAAATCTTCATGATTCCCTAGAGCCTTCCAACACAAACCTATCATCATCTTATGAACATGGTCAAAATGAGCTAGGGTTGCCTGAATCTTACCTTCAATTGTCTTTCCAAGTGATGTGACTTATGAGACCCATCACCTCCATGCAAAATTTTTGTTTGGTCTTCATAAATGTGTACCTCCAAATCAGATTCCTTCATGGCCTCTTCTTTATTACATTCATGTGTGGAAACTAGGTCATCCTCATGCTTCATCAAAGGATCTCCACCAAAACAATGAGTAGTCTTCTACATCACGATCTTCCTCATTGGTTGATCTAGAAAGAGTGTGCACAACTATAACCTTCTTAACCACCAATGTGTACATCCAAATCAGATTCCTTCACAGCCTCTTCTTTATTACATTCATGTGTGGAAACTAGGTCATCCTCATGCTACATCAAAGGATCTCCATCAAAACAATGAGTAGTCTTCTACATCAAAATCTTCCTCATTGGTTGATCTAGAAAGAGTGTGCACAACTATAACCTTCTTAACCACCAAGTGGTCCTCCATATCTTGCAATGTTAAATCAATCTTATCCAATTCACTTTGTTCACTACGTAATGAAATTTCTAAATTGCCATCATATGTATGAACAACATCCATCCCAAAGACATGCCCAAACCACAATTTGATTTCTTGCCAAAATGAAGTAAAGGATCTAGAAGCAATGTTAAGCTCAATTAATGAACCACCACAAGAAGCCATACCATCATGTAACTTATCTAACATGGTTGGTTTGATAATCTTCATGGAAGTATTTTCTTCAATCTTCATGTTCTCTTCATTTGTAATTTCAATAGGTGAATGTCCTTTGTCCTTGTCCCCATAGTGCTGAAGTGAACTTTTGAACATGTCTTCTTTAGGGTTGCATACTAACTGATTTTTTTCCTCCTCATAAGTACTTGTAGGCTAGAAGTCATACACAAGTACTTTTTCTTCTCTAACCTTTCTTCATTCATAACTTCTGATTTTTCTAGCTCATTCCTTAATTTTCTAAGTTCAGCCATTGTCTATTGTTGAGAATTTTGTAGCACCTATGAAAAGCCTTCCTCCATATCACAACCAATGGAGAGATTATTGCTAAAATATGAATGCAAATTGCAAAGGAAATTGGGGCTCAAACATGTGCCACAACATGAAGAACCCCCGATAATGCAAATGCCAAACTATCCCTAGCTGGCCAAAGTTGCTCCAGCCACAAACCTGCAACTAAATGATGAAGAAACAACTATAAAAACCTACAAGGGGTGTGATGGATTGCTAGACTGATGTTAGGGCTTTGCCACCCTAGAAAATCTAAAGTAGAACCTCCAACTTGCCCAATTCAACCCTTCAATCAGATCTCTAAATGCAGATGTAAAACTGAACATGAAAACTAACAATTATCTCCATTGATGCACATAGGAACCTCTGTCATTAAGTTCTCCCTTGAAGAAGCTAGGGTTTCGTCCAACTTCTCCTTGATGCAATAGGGTTTTCATCCTAAAGCATATGTTGCTCAAAAGTGCGGACCAAAACAATAGAAAAACAATTCCCAATATGATATGAAATGCTTCACAAGATCTTGTATTTATACATGTTTCCCTCCACTAGGTTGGCCGACCTAGGCAAAATTGCTATTAATTTCTTTTTTTTTCCCCATCTCAAGGCCGACCTAGGAAGAAATATAAATGTTTTATTGCTTTTCTTCACAAGCCCGACCTGCTTTTCCTTAACTTGAGCTAACCTAGGAAAATAGATTAAAAGATGGGACATTACACAAACCCCAAGTTTTAAGCATTTTAGAAGTAGAGTTTTGTTTTTCCCAATTAACGAGATGCATATTTTTACAAAACAAAATTGCAAATTGTTCTCTAGAGAGGAAAATTTGCTAGCAATCCCCCACAGGTGAGAGGAGTACAAAATGTAAGCTTACCTTAATGGATTTTGAAAAATGGCAAGCTTCGAGCTTTTATAGTAATGCCTTTGTTTACTTCCCCATAGCTAATTGATTTTGGTGTTCTCCAAATTCCTCGATCTAGTTGTTTCTTGTAGAAGAACCAAGTCAATTCTACATTCCTTAACATTGCTTTGTAATCGGTGTTGCTTATTTGAGGCAACTAGGCCCCTTATACTCGATGACATATATTCATTCTTGAGTAAAGTTGGTTATGGTCTCTCCAAAACCTCCTCCTTATCATTGGTTATAATCTTGGGTGTCCAGATTTGTATAGCCTTTGTATTTCTGGGACTTTCTATATGGGATTCTTGAACATGGTCATTGTCAATTTCAATTTTTTTTGAGTTTCCTGGTGCTTTTTATCCCCTTTGATTGGAATTGCCGTTAAGTACTAGGGTCAAATTTATTTCTTGTCCTTTGGATATTTTTGTGTCCTTTGTGGCTTGATTAATCCTTCAAGGAGATCTAATTGTTGGTGGCTTTGAGTATTTTGCACTTGTTGAACTTTATTCTCTATCTCAATTGAGTTTACCCTTTATTTTTTTCCTACCAATGTGTCCAAATTAGTAAAAAAGATTCACTATAGAGATTTGAGTATTCATTCTATTTTTTCTCATTAACCATTCTAGCTTAAGCCCTACTAAATATGTCCTACAATCTATGGTCGGGTTATCTTCTCATTGGTTGGTGATAGTTTCAAGTTACAACAAATATACTTTGGGCTTGAGTTGTGTTGTTGGCTAGCTTTTGTCGAGCCAATGGGCACACTTCTGCTAGATGGCCATGTTCATGGCACGTCCAACATGAAAGGAATACAATGGTTGCATTCCCATCATATTCCATCCAATTCCAAAAATATCCCATACATGAGTGGCTACTTCAGATTTGGATAAACAGAGATCATGCATTGTTAGGAACTCCTAGATTTCATATTATCTTAGAGAATGTGATGCATTCACCCATGGTTGCTCTTAGTTTTTGAAGTGCTTGCTCCTGCCAACATCTGCCTGGAAGAAGTAATCAAAACCAAACAAGAACTGTGCTTGGTAGATCCTTAGTTGGTTTGAAGAAACGAGACCAATGTTTCATGAAGAGACCGAATTTGTTTAGAGTCATGGCCCTCCCTAAAATATTTTCTCTTTTCTTGTTTCGATGTGAACACTGCAATGAAGTATTCCTTGAGCATGATCAACATTTCCATTGTACCTAGAAGGAATCCAAATCTTGAGTGTTTTGGGTTCTTGGGAATGCCCTAATAAATTGTTGTATCAAAAATATTTCCATCAGCATCCATAGTCAATGTTCAATTCCTTCAAAAGAAAAGCTGATTTTTCAAGGATTTATCACTTTTAGGAAGCAACCATTCTCCTTTTTCACTAGGCAATTTGGGTGCTAAGTTACTGGTTCACTACGAATGAATTCAGGTCCAATCTGTCTCAGATATGGGTTTGGATTCAATCTACCCTAGGGGCTGCCTAGGGTCCTTCCTTTTGCCTACGGGTCTATCTGTGACAAACCCTAGCTAGTTGGGGTGTGATTCCATTTAGGGATCACTTCAGAGCTTCAATATTCTCACTTTTCAATCAAGAAACATGAAGATATTTGAGTATTTTTTAAGTTTGGTATTTGGATTTTGGCTTTTGGAAGCATGGATTCATTTTGGTATGATTTTGGACTGGTTTTGAGGTGGTTTCAAAGGATTCTGGGTATTTTCATAACAGGGACTGAACCTAGTAATCTGATCATAACTTTCAAATGGCTCGAGTTTTCATTATGGGTATGTTTCCTATTGATGCTCCTTATCAAGGCACCTTCAAGCATGTGTTCACATGATTTTTCTGAGCAAGCATTGATTTTATAAAACAAATCGCCCTCTTCAACCAGTCACGCATTTTGAGGGTTAATTCCAGCGTTTCAATCTGCCAAGATGAGTTTGGGTTGTTGCCAAAGTTGGGACTAGATTAGTGAAGATTGGCACTAAGGTTGCATAAGGGTTGTTGGGCATTTCCTTAGAAGAATACGCTGCAAACTGGGAGACTTTATCTTATTGTTTGGTGCTTCTTAAAACTAGGTCTAGTTGTTATTTTTCTGAGTTGTAATGAGCTTGTAAAGACTGAAAATAATTCTATTATAATTTCTAAGCAATACAAATCTGAAAGTACTCATTGCAAAGCTAGATATTCTATATTATTTTTGGTATGTTTGTTATCAATTCATTTGGCATGTTGAGCTCATGAATGGTACATGAAATACCAAGCAAACATAATCAAAACTATTCAAATAGCAAACAAACAAACAAACAAAAAATCAGGGGCACTTATTACAGTGGTATCAAAGCGCATTTTATCTTGCCAACTAGTGGGTAAATAAAATTCATGAGCATTAGTGACAAAGAAAGGAGATATCAAGAAAGGGTTAGGAAGGAGGAAGGTTGTTGGAGCTTACTTTGGTTGAACAACAAGAGCAGTTCAGACAATATTGGTTGGATGCAGGGCCTGGGTTCCAACGGGATATATCTCTTAAGGACATGGATCTTAGAATGAAGCATACACCCACTAGGGGTAATAGGGATAAGAATAATGGTCTTCTTAAGAAGGTTGAGAAGCTTAATCTTCCATATTTTGATGGTTCAAGAAAGATGGCAATGAGAGCTTGGGTCCAAAAATTGGACACATACTTCACACTTAATCCCATGTCAAAGTTGGAATCTATACAATATGCCTCTATACATCTAGATGGGATTGCACATGAGTCGTGGTACAATGGGATGCCTACCAAGGGACATGCACAAATAACCTCTCATGCTGATTTTATTGATAGAATGATAGAGAGGTTTGATAAGAAGGATCCTAAACTACATTTTAAAGAGTTAGTACAGTTGAAACAATGGGGAACAGTTGATGCTTATGTTGCAGATTTTTAGTAATTATCTATGTTAGTGACTGATATATCGGAGAGAAGGCTCATAGTACTCTTCATAGATGGGCTATTTGTTCCTCTAAGGGGTTGGATTAAGGCTTTCAACCCACCTACTCTTCAGTAAGCCATAAAGAAAGCAAGAGACATTGATCATCCACTTTTAAGAGCAAATCTCAGACCAAGGGTTTGCTACACAAGAAAGAAAAGGATAAAAAACACATTCCTATGGAACATGAACAGCCTAAGCAACATGAACAACCTAAGCAACATGAACAGCCTAAGAAACATTACACTAAGATTGACAGCGAGACTTTAAATGAGCTTAGAGGAAAGGGATTATGTTTTACATGCAAAAGAGTCTTATACCCAAGGTCATAAATGTTCAGCTAAGGGGAAAGCACTCTTGATTGAGTACTATTCGAGTGAAGAGAGCGAATCAAAAAAATCAAACCAACAATCTAATTCTAGAGAAAGTGATGATGAAAAGGCACCAGAAGAAGGTGGTAAGGAGGATAAAGATGGAAAGTTAGTACAACTCCATAGTTATCAAAAGAATGAGTCTCTTTGCATTGAAGGAGTACTTAAGGGGCAACGAATGGTGACTTTGATTGATACAGGAGCTACTCATAATTTCATTGATGAGGA
>CM021100.1:394521199-394561829 GCA_007115665.2 Sequoiadendron giganteum | reverse complement strand
ACACTTAATTTTCAAACCATGGAGTTGATATTCAAATCAGAAGGGAAGAATGTGGTCTTGAGGGGTATGTCTAATGGCGGACCACATGTGGTGTCTTTCAAATGAATGGATAGATTTCTCAGGCATGATCAAGTACAGTGGGCAGCAGAGTGTGTCATTTTGCCTACAGTTATAGAAGAGGTTAAGAGGTCTTATCCACCGGATATACAGGAGCTTCTTTCCAAAAGAAGCAAGGTATTTGATAGCATTCCTCCAGGTAGGCCTCCTGATAGAAGCATTGAGCATGTGATAGAGCTAGAGGAGGGGGCTAAGCCAGTGATTACTACTCCCTATCGACATCCTAAGAGGCTCAACGATGAGATAGAAAAGCCTATACAAGAGCTTTTGGAGATGGGACATATTCGGCCAAGAAAGAGCCCATTTGCTTCTTCGGTTATTTTGGTGAAGAAGAAGGATGGGACTATGCGAATGTCTATGGATTACAAAGCACTTAACAAGAAGACAATTAAGAATAGATATCCCATCCCATGCATTGATGAGTTGATTGATGAGTTGCATGGAGCAGTTTATTTCTCCAAGATAGACTTGAGATTAGGATACCATCAGATTAGAGTCAGGGAGGAGGATGTGGATAAGACTGCATTTAGATGCCATTTTGGACATTTTGAGTTTCTTGTCATGCCTTCTAGTTTGACAAATGCTCTAGCTACTTTCCAATCATGCATGAATAGGGTGTTTAGCAATTAGCTCCGTAAGTTTGTTTTAATTTTTTTTTGACATCCTTATTTTTAGTAGATCATGGGAGGAGCATTTACAACACTTAGATGAGGTGTTAGGCATTCTTGAGAGTGAATCACTTTTTTAAAAAAGAATCCAAGTGTGAGTTTAGGATGACAGAGTTATTGTATTTGGGGCATATTATCAATGCTAATGGTGTGTGTGTTGATCTTGAGAAGATTAAAGTAATACTTGATTGACCACCACCCACTAATTTGACACAACTCAAGGGATATTTCAGATTATGTGGGTTCTATAGGAGTTTTGTGAAGGTATTTTCATAGGTTGCTGCCCCACTTACTGATTCGACCAAGAAAGGGGCATTCACTTGGTTTGAATCAACGTGGAAATCTTTTGATCAGTTTAAGAATCTAATGAGCTTATGTATTAGCAATTCCAAATTTTTCTAAACCATGTGACCTTGAATGTGATGCTTCAAGAGATGGTATAGGGGATGTCCTTGTTACAACCCACCCTAGATTCTTAAAATTACTTTTCACTTATGGTAATTACCATGATGAATCATGAGATTAGGAAATATTGAAAATATATATTATGTTGGATTGTGCAATGTTATGCTACTACATTCAATTGCAATGTTGATGACTATTTGATGGCATGAGGTTGATGAAGTACAATGAGATGATTCCATTTCTTTAAAGAAAATGATTAATGAAATTGTAATGATATGAATATGATGTAATGGTTTCTAGGCTAACTACGTGTTTGTTTTCTTGAGTGAGATTGCAGGAGTGATCCGGACACCTCTAGAGAGAAAGAGGGGAAGTATCACCTAAGAGAAGGGTGAAGTTATGAATCCTCGAGAAATGCCATATGAGCTCAACTTTGGTCGAGTATTGTTTCTGCAAACCTTAGGTGTCTAGGGTGTCGTTAGCATGCTTGGAGGTAAGTCCACCTAAGTCTGTTGAGTCTTGTTCAACCTTTGTGTTCAATATGGTTTTTGAAAGGGTTATTACCTATGCTCCACGGGGACGTGTCCCCTATGCATTTTGCCTGTTTCTCGTACCGGGTACGAAACGGGGACACTGGTACGACTAGGAAACATACCCTGGTCATCCCTTTTTGCCCTCCAAGTACCCAAAACTTCCAGGGGACTTTTAGCCAAATTTTAGGGGACTTGGATACTGCTAGCAGTACTCGATACTGCCTAGCCGTACCCCGACAGTACCCGGTACTGCCTACCGGGTACGGCTAGCAGTACCCTATGGCCCAACAAAGAAAAAAACATTTTTTTTTAAAAAGTCCAAGTTTTTTAATAAAATAAAAGCTATGGGCGTGCCCACAAGGGATGCCCCATCACACTTGACCTAATGTAAGTGTCATATAAGCTCCGATGATGAGAGCAATGCTGATTTAGACCTACTTTTTGCTGATTAGGGACACAGGACAGCGATATATTTTCTTAGTTTTATGTTTATCATGTCATTTCATAGTTGAGACTTTGAGCCTTTGGGCATTTTGGTTATAATTATCAGACTCTTATATGATATGTATGCACATTGATAATGAAAAGCATTTGAATTATGTTAATTTGTTTGTTGCTTCTCATGTGAAATCTCAATTCAAGTCTAATGATATGTAATAAGCTTATACAATGTCTAGAATGAATGCTTTATCAATGTTATGCTATGAACATTTGAAATTTCTCTATATTTTTAAAAATTTCCCTGTTTTTTTATCAGTCGTCCCCTGCCGTCCCCTAAAAAATGACCCAAAAGTACCCCCGTACCAAAAACTCGTCTCGACGTACCAGGTACTCGTCATCCCCGAAACCCCGTGGAGCATAGGTTATTATACTCTCTTATTAAATAAGAACAAATGTATATATGAACATAGGTATACGTGAGATAAGGTAAGAATATGTACACATATACGTATAGATGCATGCATGCATGCGTGTACAAAGACATAGATATCATCAATGTACAAACATATACATTTAGGTACGTACGGATACATATGTGCATGCATAAGTTATTACGATGAAAATGACTCATTATAAGTATGTTCATATATGTAGGATGTGTCATCTTTAGATGCTTTTAATTATTGGTTTTCATCGTGATATTGCATGAGGATGCCGACCGTTTAGATCAACGTTGAGTTCATCTCGTCTTGCTGAGTACGTCGATTGGACGACATAACAATCTATGTCAACTCTTGCCCATGAAACTTTTAGTTTCTTAAAAGGTTATTATGTTAAAAATATATGCTTAAAATCTATAATGGCTAGATAAGTCGAGAGCTAACCAATGAGACCCAACTCTTAATAAAGAGGAGCTCGTGAGTCATATTTGGTTGATATTGTTCAATTCTTTTAATCCATATTAGACACTGAGGTACCACCTACTATATAGTTTTGAATCTTTAAAGCATATGCACACCCCGTGGGCCACGACAAAGCATTTCTTGGCATCAGTTATATCCATTTTACCATATTTAAATATCCACATAAGGTTATAAGAGCCATGAATGGATAAGGTGGAGAAGCATAGATACGCCAATATATAAATATAAATATACCTTTGCTTAAATACCAATTGGTTTTTTGTTTAAGCCACATCGATAATGTTTTGGTGGCAAAAGATTAAAATCTTTCAATGAGTATAAACTAATACTAGCCACGACATAGTAATTTTTGGGCGGTTGATGTTATCTTTTAATACTCTTTTAACATTCTTGAGCCACAAAAAATATCTAAGGCTGCACCTAATTTACATAATGGGGAAATCGGCACGTAGCAATGGCAACATCCATCTCGAATCGAGGTGAAGTAAAATCTATGCAATAACCACCATTCTAAACGGATTCTTGAACCTATCATCACCAAGCCATACTTGGGCAAGAGAAGGGGTTGCAGTAACCAATTATGGGGAACTCTTTCAGAATTTCTTCTTGCATTAACCTTGGTCGCGATGGGGAAAAAAGAAGAAAGGGGGAAATAATGCTTCTCCTCATTGGCCTTCGTTTCCATGGAAGGTGCTAGAGAATCACTTAGAGTACTAGAATTTATCCTTGTGCTACAATCTATGTATTTTGTTCATAAAAAGATGAGTGACTATGGGGAAATAAACGATGAGGCCACATAAGATGAGTGGTCTTCACTCATAGTCTTGCTTTGCCTGAGCTGCCATGAAATGCGTATGAGAATTTTGATATGATAATGTGGGATTGGAGAGGGATCTAGGCACCAAGTTGTTTAAGGCCACTGTTACCTACCACCACTTACACCCACGTCCATTTTCTTTTGTATCTCTTCTCTCTCTTTTCATTTGCAAATGTAATCACAAATCATATTGGCATATACATTATAGAGTCGAACAAATTAATACTACAACTACTTAATTGCTTCCATAATTCATGTCAAATAGTCAATTTGCATATGATATAAAAATTTAAAAATAAAATGCCCGAAGGCTACAAGTTTGCACTACAAATGTCAAAATGACAAAGTCACAAATGTCCAAACAATAGTAATAGAAAGTATGATGGCTGCCTCTACTCGAAATCTGCCAACATTGCATCAAAATCAGATTCAAAGTCTGTCACTGCCAATTTTTCACTTGCTCACTTTCCTCGTAGCTGCAATTTTTTTTGGAATGTAAAAAATAACTCAAATGGCTTTGAAAGCAAGTTTTATGTTTCATTTTAGGCTTGGGAGGGTGTGGGTTCCACTTAGAAACAATAAAAAAATAAGCATTTTTAATTTCAAAGTGTTTTTTTTGTAAAAATTTGCTGGAAAAAAGGGGAAAGTTGGCTGTCCCTAGAACGGTCAAGGGACGCCTAGGTGTCCCCTAACCATCTCGAGGACGACAGGTCATCCCCTTGCCATCCCCGAGATGTCCCCACCAATTAGGGACATTCCAAAAAAGAGGAAACTTTTTGGGGACGCCTAGGAAACATCCCCAAGGTATCCCCTATCCCTGAAACGTCTCGAGTACGAGTACGAGGGGCAAAAGGGCAAGGGACGTGTCCCCGTGTAACACTGATATTTGTCTATATTTCATCCTTGCATAGATACACCTCCATATATATCTTGATACATTTTTCTCACTTTGTTATTCTATAAACAGTTGTATATATACTTATATATTTTCATACTCATCTCATATGTGTAGCTATTCCTTTGATTATATATTTCATACATAGTTATAGACTCATGAATAACAATACATATCCCTTCCATATATAGGATTATATATCTTCCATACATTAATTTATTCTTATGTTTAAATACACATACATACATGCATATATGTATGAAATTACATTTATTTGATTATATATATTTACACTAATACATATACATTTGATTAAATCTATGTCTATGCATACATATCTTTCTATTATCATATACATATACATTTAATTAGATACACTTATCACACTATATGCATCCTCTTAATTTATTATAGTCATACATATTATATTCATATATATCCTTTCTTTTGTACTCATATAATTTTCATATATTTCAAGCATATATTTTATTTGTGTTTTTGTCATTTTAATTCTTAGTAAATGGGTATACTTTATTTAGCTCATCGTATCATTTCAATTATTAATGAATAACCTATTTTGTTAGTGCTAGTTTACTATATTGAAATATCATATTTATTACCATTTGTTTTTGTTATCTTTGGGTCCACCTACTTACCTTATTCTTCAATTTTCAATCCCCACCTTACCTCCCCCCTACCTCTTTTTAAGGCTAATTTTACAATTCAATCCATCACCCTTCTCCTCTTTCTAATGATAGATCGTGCTAAGAGTGATACACAACATCCATACAAAAATATACACAATTAAAACTAAAAGCAAGCATACAATGTCTAGACTCAACATGTGAATAAGTAGATTTGTTGTGTTATACCTTCTTATTTGAACATGTGATTTTAACTCATTGGCAACTTCCTAGCATGCTTTTCACCATCACCATTTGAATTTATCATGATAAGATGCCTGCATAATGTCTCTCTAATGATTCACTCTAACATTCTTTCGTATATTGTACCACTGGTATTGACTAATTACATTTCTTATACAAATTAAAGGGGCGAGTGATGGGACATAATGGTTGTGGCATTTGCTTTTAACCATTTTTCCTCAAAAGGTGCATCCAATACAAGGAACAACTATACTATGTAATATTCTAATAACTCGGTATTCTTTCATGTTTAAGTATATCAATCAATTCTCTAATTTACTAAATTTTTAATGTTAATTTAGGTTAATCTAATAAGATGCATACACAGACATGACTAATCTAGATCAATAAATGGTGTAATTAATCAAAATGAACAAGTGTATACATAAAGCATACGTAATGAAAATGGTGCATATCTTTGATAAATTAATAAACTTAGATGTGGATACTAAATTTTTTATGCCTTAGGATTAGGAAAGGACTGTGGTAAATTAAAATTTATCTTAATATCAAAATAATTTGGTAATTTGCACAAAATTATATGTGGCCGCTAACTTTTAGATGCCTTAGGATTCGGAAAGGATTGTGATAGTCTACAACTTACCTTAAGATCAACATATTGAACCCTGGTAAATGATTTGGTAATTCGCAAAACTCCACTTTATTTTTCACTAGATTCAACTCTAGGTCCTCTTACTTTTTTGCTACCTAGGACTAGTGGCATTTTAAAATACCTTGGAAGGATTTTCATTATATTATAAAGAGATATGCTTTACTAGGTCAATACCAAAAATTATGTGTAAATGATTAAGATAACGCTCTTCAAGTATGCAAGTGCTACTTAGATGATTATGCAAATATGTATTCCTTTTATCACATCAATTGAAGTGTTTTATCCTTGAATGTGAATGATATTCAAATGAATCTTGTGTATGAGAAAATGATTGCATTGAATGTCTTTAAATGCAATGACATTAACAATAAATTATGCAAATTTGTGTTTAGTTGGCCATAACAATAACTATTCAACCATGGAAATGTCCTAAGACATAAAAGGGTCGAATTGAGGTGGATAAGAGATACATGGGAATATGTGCATGTACACATAATTAATGTATAATTAGGATTAATATCAAGGTGTGGCTCTATGTGGATAAGGTGGGGATATGTGCATGAGAATGTGTATAAATGGATAAGATAGTGGCATAGAGAAGAGACCCAACTTTGCACAAAATTGCATAATTTGTCAATATGTAAATGTATTAAGGAACTCTCCTTAAAGTAGGCACAAAACTAAATAGAAAAAGCATTGGGTATGCAAATTTTAACATTCCATTTACCCCCACTTTGCAGTGCACATGACTTTAGAGTGGTCATGCGTCTCAAAGTATGTAGCACTCTTAAACATGTAAAGTAGGTATTCAAACATAAAAGGATACAAGGGATGATACAAGGGATGTCATCATGTGGGTTTGTCATTTGTGACCAACTCTCCATGGGAAATTTCAAAATAGATGAAAAGTATGTGTATGCCACTAGTAGCTTCTATAACACAAGTAGGAAAAATGCACATAAATGTTACTATCAATAGTCATAAAGGAGAGGTAAAGGTAGAAATAGGGTTATTTACCTTATGCCTATATAAAAAGTGGCAATGATTGACTTCACTTTGTAGTCAATGGTTGATAAGGAGGATAAAAAATAAGATATGTTATGTACTAAAGATGAATCTTATACAATCACCTATAACTACTTCCTAAAGTCAGCACAAGAGCGGCAGCAACAAAATATGCCCCCTACAATCAATCGTATCTATCAAACATAAGGAATTATAAGAAAGAAAAAAATAATACATGAAAAGTAATTGTAAGCTAAGTAATTAGTAAGTGATTATATCGTGTTACAAGCACACAAATATCTTAAATGATAACTATGGTAATCACATGGTGTAGGGATTAAGGACAAAGATTGTCCCTACAAAGAAAAACATAGTAAATGGTGTTGTAGCCCTTATCAATCAAGAGCACCCATGTGAATTCTTGTAAGACACTAGAAAGGCATATGACCCCAACAGTGCAACATTATAATGTAATAGTATAGGTAAGGTAATAAGACTCTAGTGCATCGTAAATGGCATTGTAGCCCTTATCAATCAAGAACACCCATGTAAATTCTTGTAAGACACTAGAAAGGCATATGACCCCAACAATGCAACATAGGTCTCTAGTGGTGATGATAATATAAATACATGCAATAAAATATAGTTGATAGCATGGTGAAGGCTTGTAGTGTCCCTATTGTAACTCTTCGAACATAGTTTGATCATGTGAGTACATTATTTGATAGGTAAGAAATGACTCTTAATGCTCTCAATGTGGTAAAGTCGCTCTTAGGATGTGATTAGGTCACATGAGCACAACAATGTAAAGTCTAAGCATTAAAGATAAAGTCAATGTAATTAACCCCACATGATCAAGCTAATACTATTGAGACATACTAAAAATTTTGTTGGTGTTAACACTTGATCTAAGATAACTTAATCTTGACCCTTTGTAATGCTTTAATGCCCTTAATATTTATAATCAATCTATAATATTCAAATTAAGATTCCATCTTATGTCTTTGTTGAATTTTATCAACTATATCTATATATTGTTACTTGTCCCTATATGTTGTTACTTGCCCCTATATTGCTTTTATCAAGCTTCAATTTTGCTTTCAAGACAACTTAGCTCAAAAATGTAAATCCTTTGCCTTTGTTCGTTTCTATTTGTTGAGTGACTTGCAATAGGTAGTCACATGTAGCTTAAGTGAAGATATTGTTAGGATTAAAGTGATATCAGCTTTGCAAATTTAATGTGATTTCATGTGTGTCCAACATCTTGGAATGGATACTTAAATGTCGATAATATTTTATTATTATTAGTTCCTGTCGAACTAGAGCCTTCAAATGCTAAACCGTGATTAAAGCATTCTACACTGGCCAATCAAAATTCAGATTTTTTCAGGTTTTATTGAGCAGTGATCAATCGAGAGATGCAAATGTGCTCACTAGTTAACTGCTCTGAAATTTGGTTGCTTGTTATTGGTCTTGATCAATGGCTGCAACATGTCAGCATATGGTTCTAGTTTCACAAGGCAAGAGAGCGGACAAATTTTGAAGGAGGCTCTGTAGACTATCAATGGCTCGAGCAGTTGGCAATTAGGGTAGAGTCGTTGCATGCAGAGAAACACATACAAAGACACGTTGCAAGCAGTAGGTTCTCTCTAGCCTCCCCAGTTGGAGCAAGATTTTAGCCGTTCGTGCTTTTTTGCCTCATTATGACAAGGTATGTTAAGCTCTTTCGTGTTGGGCTTTTGCCCTCGCTTTCCTACTGTCTTTTCAATGCCAAATTTGCGTGCTATTTTTTTTGGAGTTTGTTTGGGGTTATGGATTGAGATCGCTCTTGTGGAGTTGTTGACTCTAATTTTACACTCCTCGCTATCCATCTGAAATTTAAGTGCTCATTTATGACCCACTTTAGAGCTACTGTTTGATTAAAATGCTATTCACATTTTACTCTTTTATTTCAGTGATCGGATTTGGGTAATCAGCAAAAATGTCATAGTGTTGGAATATGAAAGTCATAAAATATACAAAATCCATCCTTTAAGGGAACTGCTAGCAGAAGACTACGTTAAGCCCTTAAATTACTACAGCTATTCAAAACTTGAACGGGAGAGTTAAATAAATTTTACAAGGCTTTCATAATTGACAGCCTGAATTGCCATGATCTGCAGATAGCTTTGACAACATTTTTAGTATTTGCAAATATGAAGTGGTGGATAACATTTCAACTTCATACCTCAGAAATTAGGGGTCATAAGAGTTTATAAGAAGATGTGGGGAAAGCTTGGACAACATCCTTTAATGTCCCCCAGCAGCTATGGTTTTGCTTTACCTAGTGGTTCATAAAATCAAATTAAAAAATTATGTTCCCTCACTGAATTTTGCATAATAAACTCTTGCACAATTAAATGAGTCATCATCATCTTACTTGCACAATGCATGCACTAGCAAGGTTCTAAATCTTACGCATTACATCAGGATTCTTCAAATGATTTTGTGTTGCCCCTGGATTCTCTTGGAAATCTACAATTATCTGTGAAACTGAAAATACACATATTTATCAATAACAATAACCTTAGATCTCAAAAATTCAAGACTATCTCTTACATGCACATTGAATATCAAAACAACATTTAGCTTAATACATAAGATAACTAACAAACCAGATATGTACTTCCTTGAATCCTTTTTTTTCCCTAAAGAAATGAATCATTTGTGTTTTCGCTTTCATATCTGTTCTGTAAAAAGTTTAAAGTCTATATGATTGTGCCAAAGTGGAAAGGTTGACTTATGGTCTTATCAAGTCTGATGGTGTTTATGATCCAGTTTTTCTCCTTGTTCTTCTCATTCCATGTTAAAACTTTCAGCCACTGACATTATATTACCATGGAATTTTTTCCTCCTTGATTCCAAGTTCAACCCTTTGAGCCATTTCCAATTCTTGGATTGGAACCTACAACTTCTGAAGCATAGATCAAGAAGGCATATCGAAGACTTTCTATTCAATATCACCTTGATAAAAACCCGGATCCAGGTACAATTTTGGTAAAAAATTTAACTGATATTATGCCCAATATTTGTCAATGCTTCTTTAACTAATGAATGTGTACATGTGCTTTCAGAGGCCAATAAGTAGTTTGTGGAGCTATATCAAAAGCTTACCAGGCCTGCTCTTACTGATCCTATAGCTCGTGAGAATTTTGTAAAATATGGTCATCCAAATGGAAGACAAGTTTACTTACATTCCTCTTTCTCCACTGAATATGTACAAAATTGTATTATTGTACAATAGAATACAAACTGTTTGCTGAAAGTGAACCGTCTGTAAATTTAAAGAATATAGGTTTAAAATTAAACACACTCAGAAATTGTGGGCATTATCGAACCATCATTGCCACACACAAAGTATATCCCCTATGACTTAGGGATTTCTACTCTTGCTGATTTTTATTGCCTTTGTGCATGTGGCTTTAGTTGTAGTCATTTTTTTAGCTTCAAGGGTTTCTACCCTAGCCCTTTGTAGTGTAAGTTAAACAACTATGGTCTATCCAAATAATGTTAAGTTCCATTAAACAACTATGGTCTATCCAAATAATGTTAAGTTCCATTAAACAACTTTGATCAATCAAAGTAATGTTAAGTTCCATTAACCAACTATGGTCAACCATGGGTATTCTATTTATGCAACTAAAGAAAAAAAATTGATCACGTGTTCCCATCTACTAATAGTGTAGCTACGTTATTTTATGACAATTTTCTAGTTTTTATTAAAACATTGTGCTAATAGACTCTAAAAGAAAACAAAGAATCAAAAGAACTATGTTAATGTAGAGAAACATGCTCTGTATTAATTAGTCATTGCAAACAATCTTGTTTCAAGGTTGTTAAAACATCCTCTCATTCAATGTTTTCACATCCTATGTGCCTGATGCCAATCAAAGCATCATTTGTCCTGGTTTCAAGTTTGTTTGGGTGGTGCATTGTTCCCAATTCATCACAGTTTCCCTTGAAGATTTATTCCATTTTTATAATACCTTGTATTGGAGTAAATGTGACTTTCAAGTATTCATGTTGACAATTCCTTAAGGATTCTCCAACGACTCTCCTACCAATTCAAATATGCCAGTCACTATTGCGTTTACCTTAAAGTCTTAGACAATAAGCATTTTGTCTCCTGGAAATCTTGGTATTCTACATATACAAAAATATACTTTGACCCTCATTCGGGGTGACCTTTTGTTTAATGGGTTATTTTTCTTAACAAGCTGGATAGAAAACATCAGATTTTGGATTCCTTGTGACTATAACTATACTGATGTAGCCATGCAGATTGAGTTGCCTCAAACCATGAATACTGAAATTGGTCCTCTCTTGGAACTCGATAGAAATTTGGATCAAAACATACGATGGTGTTTATCTATAGGGTTTTATCATTATGAGACTTCATTTTGATTGCCATTTCTCCAATTTTCACCATGTTCCAAAGTTCACAACATGCCTAGGGATGCTATAATTAATTTTGCCCTATCAATCAATCATTGTGTCCATAGTCACCAAACCTAGACTTAGCAACAGTAAGAGTCAAAGTTGTCTTGACACTAGAAATCTTAGCACTAAAACAAGAAAAGGAGCTCAACAAGTTTATAAGAGCATAAAGTATTTGAATGTTCAATATTTATAAAAATAATTGCACATTTTTCGTTCAGTAAGAAATTAACTTCATAGTTAACAAATAGACATAAATTAGTGCTAAATTAAGCACTAAATAGCCCAGTGAAATAAACATAGCCAAGTACACTTTGATGGGATGGACTCATACTTTATAATATTACAAGGTCCAAAATTTGTGTTATGATATGATACTTTGGGCATAGAATAACTCAAAAAATCAAACAACAGCAGACCATTGCTCTCATGATTGATGGTTTTAATTTTGATTGTTGATTTGCTTTTTGAATCTCTTTTTACCTTTGGCCCTGCATCCGACCAAGTCCTGTTCTAAACATTAAATATCGACTATGGGCTTCCTTCTCTTGATGATTCAATCATCCAATTTAATGGCCTGCACATATATTCTTCTAGCTAATTGTGGATTCAAAGGTTATAGTGCACTAACATTTAGTTATTCATCTCCTTTTCTGCTAATCTATCGCCTCAATTGAGACATTGAGTATGTGCTTTCACACATGCCAAATATACTCATGCCCCAAACAACTGCATGCTTAGTAGAAAGTTGAAAAAGATTAGGATCTACAAAGAGATCTGGCTATAGAAGCTTCTTTTAATGAATTGTTGAGAGAAATCCAAAGAAGTCCACTAACCTCTTGCAAATACAGAGCCATGGTTGTATTTCCTCTTGGATGACTTTATGTAATGTCCCATTCTTAGCAGTAATCAATTTTGTTGCCCGTCAGCCTATTTCAAATACCCATAGGCTTGTCGGAAGTGAAGTTAGGGTTTCCAACTGCTTGTAGGTTTCTTTGGTGTTTCAAGGGTTTGCATACAATTGTTTTGCAAAGTGGTTTTTGGGTCTTTTTGGGTTTTCAAAGAACTTCATAATGATGTGACATGCATCTGCATTTGAGGATTTTTCTAGACTTACTATTTTTAGTAAGTTTTGACAACTGCTCAGATTGTGGTTAAAATGAGTTTGGGACCACTTACTATTTTTAGCAGTGTGCTATTTTTAATAAGTGTTATTTCTGGTAGTGTTATGTTTGGCAACAATTCAGTAGTTCAATGCAGTTTTCATTTCAGGTAGAACAATTTTGGTAATTTGGCTTTCAACACCTTTGGGCTTATTTTTGGCAAATTGATTTATTTAAGTCATTTAAGTATTTTAATATCATTTTGGGCCCCATGGCCTACAAAAATGACTTTATCTTGTTTTAAAAGGTGGCCTTGGAGTGGGACGCCACACTTAAGATATTTTAATGTTTTTAAAATATAATATTATTTGCTTTAGTGTGGAACACCTAGGAAGATGGAGAAAAGATGTTTTTTGAAAATAATATTCAAATATGTTTGGATGTCCATTCTTGGAGGGAAAAGGAGGAATTCAAAAAGTCACCTCAAAGTGCTGTAAATACAGGGCTTTGCTCAATCATTTGGCATTCATTGTTTATTACATCGAAGTGCTACTGAAATGAATTCAGGCCCCTTGCTTCAAGGAATGCATACATCCTAGCTAATATCGGTTTCGTGTTTGAAAGATAACACCTAGTTGATTGAGACTGCTTCTTCATCTAGAGGTTGCAAATTGAGCTTCACAGTTGATTGTTTTTTATGATATTCTTTGTTTACAAGTTGTTGGTTTGTGCTTGTGCTTGTTGCTGGTTTGTGCTTGTCTAAAGCATGTTTTCTATCATTGGTCATTGTACAAATTTTCACTTGTTCTAGGTATTTGCTCTATATGCTTTCCTATAGAGAGGCGCTCCATTTCATGAAGTTTCAAATTTTAATTTAAAGAAGTGGATTTTCTAGAGAGGTCGCCCTTCTCGATGGGCCACCCCTTCCTTGTTGCCTTGCATTGGGATGCATGTTGCTCTATTTGGAAATTGTTTAGTGATGATTATCTATTGTGTTTTGGTTGCCTAGCTCATATGTTTTGGTTGCCTTCAGTTCCATATGAATTGGAGGTGTTTTGTTGAAGATATGAGCATTTTAGTGTTACCATAGCTTACTGGTTTGATTGTCAAATTTCTGTGTTTTTATATCAGACCTGGTTATTGTAATTATTTGCTATATTTTCTTAGCGATTACACTCTTATTTGTAGCAAGGAATGTTGCAAATCACTTGTTTTGATCAGAGTTATATTTCATCATTAAATTATTGTATGAAAGAGCATATTGTAACGCTAATTCCAATAGTACCAGTCAGCCATTTACTTTCATCATTCTATATTTTGTATTTATCACTCCCGCTGAATAAGTGGTCGAGTGTTTACTTTTCAGTATTTAGTTGTAGTTAGACTCCCGCTGAATAAGTGGTCGAGCTTTCATGGTCAGTTATCCGCCTACTTTACTTTCTAGCATTTACTTTCAGAATGGCCGGCTAGCCGCCTACAACATTGTACTTTCATTTCCAGTTTATAGCTAACGATCCCCTCACACCGTATGCTCTCACCTCGCCCACACCAAGGTCTTGGTGATCAGAAAGTGAAGGGTTTCCTTTCAGCTGGTTTTGATTATTGGGCTAACCTTAACGGGTGCATTATTGTATGTGAAAAATCGAAAAAAAACTAAGGATATTTCACTTTATTAGGAAACATCTTATCTATAAGCATATTTATGGTGCTTCCATAACTTTGGGCAGTAAAGCTCTTGTTGCAAAATAAATCTGGTTTAATGTAGATCCTCACTCCCTAAAAAGTTGTGTGAACTTATACTACCAGCTGCCATATGCAAGTGAGAAGGAAGGGGTCAAGTGAATTCCTATTCTTGCGACTTATCTTCCTCCTTCCATGTTTATTCCATGCTGGAAATTCTCCAGATTGTGCCAGTTGAGTCTTGAAAAGACTAATGCGCTGGGGAGTGGGGGGCCAACGAATAGGAATTTTCTAGACTTTTGAGTCTTTGGCAAGTTAGTAGTATGTCTTGGAGATTGTGCAAACTTGACTTGTTTGGGCTTTGCTTGTGAGTTGTGTTGATTTAGATAAAGCATTTTTAGATTCATGGTATAATAGTTGTTAAGGGGTATCTTAATGGCCTTGAGATTCATCACATACAAACATTTTTCTTGAATTAAGCTAGAATATCAAATAGAAAGATCATTCTTGTCAATCTTCTTGGGAACTTTGTTGTCAAGGGTCTTAATGCAATTTTGAGTTGGTTGTCTGCCAATATTAGTCCTATGGGATATTCTTAATAACTATGAGTTTTAATGTTTCATTTAAATTGTCTGGAATTCATCTAGAATAACCAATAGATAAGAGTCATTCTTTTCCATTTCCACGTAAACTTTCTCCGCAAGGATCCATTACAAAATTTGATTTTTTGTCTATCCAATCCCAAAATTCTGTGACCTTTCGCTTGTTTAGACTTATAGTCATTTTTTCATCAGCAAATTATTCAATCATCCAATCTCTTCAAGTGTTTAACCATGCGATTTAGATTACTATTTGATTTCTTGAATCATCTTTGATCATTATGGCATCCACATTGATCACCAAATTTAAAATTCAAAATTTCATATTAATATTTTAAGCTTGAAACTAAGGCTATCCTTCGTGCTTCATCTTTGATTGCTTGTTCCAGATATTAAAGTAGCATTATGTTCTGCTAGCGATTCCTAATCACTCCAGCTTCTCCTATTTAATCCAGCTTCTCTTAAAGATAACATCAAATTCAATTGGTAGATATGCATTAGGTTTATTCTTCTGTTGCAAAAAAATGATCTACTTTTGTTGTTACCTTTCCAACCATATGTCCATTTATAAGAAAGGTGTTATTGGTTGTGTTATTGCAATATTTTTATTTATCTTTAAAAAAATAGCTAGTTTTTGTTTAGCAATTGTCTATGATTCCTAATCTGGTTGTGGTTGGTTTATTGTCAATTAAAACACTGTTGCTATTACAAGGACTTCAAATGGGCATAGCACTACCTAAGGTCTTGCTAAATGTACATGGAGCTTCTGGAGGGATTCTCTTGCTTGGGATAGCTGGAGTGTTTATTTTACTGCCTCTTATGACTGTAGTTACATATCTTTCTCGGTCATCAAAATATACTGGCAACAAGTAATGCACCAGACACTTTTGAGCTATTATTACTTCATGAAGCCTTCTCTTGCCCCAACTTTAATTTATGTCGGTAGCTGTTGCAAAACTACCTTGCCAGCACTAGGCAGGAACTATGTTGCATTGTAGCTCTTGTTTTTATAATTGAGAGGTAGAGTTGCTATAGATATGGGTAGTGGGGTAGTGGATGATCACAAATGCGACATTTTGATGAATCTTGGATTCCACCAATGAGCATTTTTAATTTCAATGATCACAAATTTGAAGATTGCAAAGTGGACACTCGATCCTCCGAATCAATTTTAATCGGAGAATCCTTTTGTCAAAGAAGATCAATGATAGCTGCTCATTCGAACATAAAATCGTGGGACCTCATTTCCAATCCCTCAAAGTACGAACGAAAAATCTCATAAGTACCTTTTGAAAATCCACAAACTAAACTATTACTAAGGTTGGGTGCATCTCTTCCAACACGTGCGACATTAGCTAATATAAAATGAATATACATTGCCAACCTCGGTAATATTACTAAACCTATCTGAGCATAAAACTGTACTTTCCTTATAGTATCAATACGATAGTTAATCGACATAATATTAGATAGTTGAGTCATTGCTTCAAATGAAAATCATAAAAACAAGCCCTAGTCTTTTTTGATTGAATAAAGCGAAAGCAAATAAAATAGATTACAAGATCAATGCTACATCAACGTACATAACAACTGCAGAAGAGATAGCTAAAGCAGAGAAACTAGAAAGGAGCAAACAGAAAGAACCTCAAAACAATAGTCGACAAGAATTTTTGCGTCAAATAAACACAAGAACCAGAGAATAGAAGTTGCAAACACTTCAATACACAGAAACAAACTACACAAGAAGGCAGCATGTACAAACTTATATCCAAAAATAAAAATAAATGCATAATATAGACCAAATAGATATTTCACATTTCAGCTCTTCGCTTTAAATTTCAAAGTTTTTGGATTGACGGTGTTTGTGGTTATTTAATCAGTGTTTTGGCTCCTACAATCGGCATGGCCCGTCATTAGGAAGTGATTGCATTTCCTGACAAATGGTCATGAAAATTTTCAAGACCTTTTGGGTGCTACTCTTTATGACCCAATATCAGAAAATAATTTTTGAAGAACTTATCTGGAAATGAAACCACTTCATAATGATGGATCATTAAGAATTTAGTACCCAGAAGGTGATGATATTCTTCATGGCTCTTTACAGGAAACGCATTGTCAGAGTTTATTAGGGACCAAAATGTGCACAAATTCCTCATGACCAGACAAAACAAAAGTTTCCTAGGGATGGATCATGAAGAACTTTAGGACCTTTAGAGTGCTATACTCTCAGTGACTATTCGTCACAAAATGCAACATTTCCTAATGAGGATAAACTAGGACCCCTAAAGGTCCTGAAATTGTCCTTTGCCATCGTCACAAAGTGCAACAGTTTCCTAATCAAAAGTCAAGAGGATTTAGAACCCAAAAGGTCCTAACTTTCTTCACAATCCATCATAAGGAAATGCAACCATTTCCAGTTATTACGTCATGCAAAACAAAGCATCCAAAACATCGAACTAACAGATAATCTCATACAACTGTAATCAATCCAGAGAACATTGAAAATAGATCATATTTACAACACATTTCAGAATACTCAAGAAGTTTATTCTGAATAGCAAAAAAAAAACAGGCAAAATAGGGTGCAACGATGAATACCTCCATAACAGATTTTTCATCCATTGATGAAGCTTGTCTACAGTAACAGCTACAGCAATTTGCTTGTCACTACCTAGATCGTCTGCAAAGATAGAAGCAGTACCCAATAACTTATTCTCTTGTAGCAACTTTCTTGGCTCAAATGTCATGGCTCCTTTAACCAATCCGGCCTTCGCTAAATCATTTATTTGTTGAATCATTGAGAGACTCACAGATTTTTTACTGGATTCCTTAGCTTAGATGTCATGGCTTCTTTAACCAATCTGGCTTTTGCTAAATCATTTGTTTGTGGAATCATTGAGATTCAGAGACTTTTTACTGGGCACATCATTTTTATGTGGAATTACAGAAACACTCACAGGTTTTTGACCTTGCTGCAGCCTCACATTGCCATGAAGGGAGGATTTTTTTAATAGTCCCACCCCTTCCCATTGGCAATGATTTGTCTACCATAGTCCTCCTTGGTTAGGAGGACCCTCCCTTTGGCAAAAAAATGTAGAGTAATTACCCATGCCACTACGAGAATACCTCTCAACTAGTGGGAATACTAATTACAATTACAAGTTTTGACAATAAAGAGCATAAAATATGGCAAGTGTAGAATTCTTGAGGGGGAGGAAAAAATATGTTAAAATAATTTATAGATGGGCAAAAAAAGGCATTGAATTTGTTTTCACTACAATCTAATCACAACTCACATTTGGTAAAGTTGTTAGTGACAAGAATGGTATTTGTTTGTTTTATATTAGTGTCATATCATGCATCCCCTTGCCCCTCTTATCTTTGAAGGATTTAAAGTTGTGCAATTTTTTTGGTAAGAAATATTGTACGAGGACTACGTACATGCAATCTAAGCTCTATGAAACACTCCATGCTAGTTATGATGATGAATCTAATATCTAGAAATAAACTAAACCTTATGATTAGCATAGAAGAAATTAATCTTTTGAAAAAGAAATTAAATAAACTAAACCTTATGGTTAGCATACAAGAAATTAATCTTTTGAAAAAGAAATTAGAATACAAGTATTTATAGAATTATAGCCTCCATTAAATGAGTTCAAATTTCTAGATGTCTTATGCTTAAATTCATTTTAAGGAATTTTTAGTGTATTCTAGAGAACTTGAAGTGCATGTACTCACATGCAACACCTGTCAAGAAAGAATTGACAGTAAATTTGAACATTTTTAAGCTTTTTTTTATTATAGGTACAACCACATATTTACATTATTTGACCATTGTTATATTGTATGCATATCATACAATTAATAATAGAAATTTACTATAAATAACAACAAATATAATGAAAATAAGCAATCAAAAAAAAATTAAACACCAACTTTAAAAATAAAAATGAAAATAAATATATAATTTTACTTTAAACTCTTATATTTAATTATCAATAGCTAGATCCCTATATCTTGAAAAAACTAAATAAAATTGAAAAATGACAATAATGACTCCCATGTCAAATTTAGTGACCAACTAAATTATTTTATTAAAAAACTCTAAAAAAATTCCGTAAGAAACAAAAGATTTCCTTACACACAGATTTCAGAAATGACATAACTCAAGCTTCAAACAAATTATTCAATTCTCAATTGAAGTAATCCCTTGTAATCTCTCCTCCAATAACGTCACTCCAATAACGTCAACTCAACTTTTTTAAAATATTAACGTACTAAATGTCATTTCCATGCAGAGTTAAACAAAAAACCACAACTTCGATGTATTAGGTAACATTTCTTTTTCTTTGAAAATAAACCTGAAAAAATTACCAAGACTGCACTCATTTACATTACAACCTGAAAAATTGCTTACCCCGGTAGATTGAAATTGCAGAACCCTAAAGTCGATTTTGTTGCTGGGTTTGTCATTTCTCTACCTCTACAATTTAAACATTTTTTTAGATCCAAAGCCTACTCAACGAGTTGAACCTCGCAAATTCCTTTCAATCCACGCTCAATAATATTGCTGTAAATGACCATTTAAGAAATAAATATATTATCAATTTCACCTAAAAGTCTCAACACTTAGTCAAGTTGGAAGTCTAGGTACTCTTCCTTACAGACATTGAGAAGACCGAGACCTCAAGAGTATAAAGCAAATAAAGTTGACAGAATATGTTCTTTTCTTAGAATTATGGGTAGGCTGTAAGTATGTCTGTTGAGTGTAGGCAAAGTCTCTTTGAAGACTCTGTCATGTAAGAATCTGACATACTTGGGAATGGAGATGCATAGAAAATTTCGTGTCTGGTAAAAATGAACGCTGCATGCTTTCCAACACAAAATTAAAGGCCTCACCAAACGAGGGAAACAAATGAAAAGGCTTCTAAGGCAGCAGAAATGCAATCTGTCGCTAAACTGAAAAACTAGAGACATCGTTAGCCCTGTAAGAATTCAAGATATTGGGTCCCTAGCGATTCTATAAGCAGAAGATTGACAACAATAGAACTTATTGTTGGCAACCAGACCAGATAAGAAACCACCTTTTATGCCTCTAGTTCGGGGCATTATAGAACCCAATTCTATGCTTCTAGGCAATGAGGCCACATAATTCAATCGTAAAGGCAAGCCCACTTAAAGAATCGTATAACTCAGGATTATTCACTTACAAATCCAGAGCTGAGGGACATCCAATTATAGAAATCAACGGCTCAAGCAAACCCACTTATAACTTTCGAAGATTAAGGCATACCCACTTATAGAAGTCATTGTCTCAGACAGACCCTGTTATGGAACTAGAAATCAACGGCTCAAGCAAACCCACTTATAACTTTCAAAGATTAAGGCATACCCACTTATAGAAGTCATTGTCTCAGACAGACCCTGTTATGGAACTAAACTGCTCGAGAACAACCACTTCTAAAATTCAAAGCTTCAAATACACAAACTCATAAAATTGGAAGATCCAAAAACACCCACTTATAACATTCGAAGGCCCAAACCTGCCCATTAATAGAAATCAACAGCTCAGGCACACACTTATATAGAGTGTAATATTGCAGGCAAAGACACATACCAGAAATCAGGCACATACTCATTTGCAGAATGCAAAGTTTGAAGTATACCCACTCATAGAATTAAAAGATGAAAGGACACCCATTTATTATGCAAGCAGGATTTGAATCCTTGAGCCAAATAAGATTTTACATTCAACTGGTCTACACTACAAAATCTTTACCAAAAAAACACCTCAGCGAGAAGAAATAATAAATATAAAACTTACAGTCGCCTTCTAACGCCTCTTTCTCGCAGCCAGTTCACTATCCAAATTCAAACATTGTTGCCAGCTCGCATTTTCCTGCGACCTGAGGTCTGAAATACTTGGATGCTTCACTCTTGCTACCGCTACCGTTTCTTCCAATCTTACATTCTTTAATTCTGATTTGACTCTGCAGCAATCTCCAACCCGTTCCTCCGGTTCCTTCCACACGCCTCCCCTCGTCAGTCTTCCTCGAGCCCCGACTTGGCTCCTTATTCGCCCGTCCTCCCTGGCGTTCATCCCATCAACCATACTAACCTTTACAATCTGTCAGTGCATGCAGATATAAACCTCTATAACATGAAAGACTCCCCTCCTCACACACCACCTTCTGACAACCCTCTCCCCTCCTGCCACGTTGACTCTCTGCCTTCTAACGGTCACCTTCCTCTTCTTTCTCTCCCTTTTACCGAATCCCCCTCAAATCATGCCATGTCGATGGTGATCCCTCATGAATCTGAGGATTGGTCCTCTAATTGGAAGAGTAAACTCGTGATCAACCTCTCCAACGTTTCAATTGACCCTCTCACCCTAAACAAACTTAAACGGGGTTTGGGTTTTGGGTTTTGCCTACGCTCCCTCTTCCATCCCGAAAGTTGCAACTTCCTAATTGAAATTGAAAATGTGATCCAATCCCTCTCTTAAACGGTAGCTCATGAAATTAGGTGATATTGTTTTGTATCTCTTAGGCGCGCCAAGCCCCCCAAGCAAAATGTTCCCAAAAATGAGTTTGTGACCTTTAAAAACCTCATAAAAAACTATGGCATTGTCATCATCAAAGCCGATAAAGCAAATACTTACATCATCTTTGACAAGCAAGATTACATTTCTAAAATGCTTGACCACCTCACTGATAGTGGAAGCTACAGGGTCCTATGTCGTAATTCCATTTCAAAAATGGTAAAAAAAAACAAGCTTGTCATTTCCCATTCATTGTTTGATGACCCCACCAAGAAATGTCTCGTCCCTCATAAGGATATCACCCTTTGAATTTATTCAACCCCTAAAATTCACAAACTCGATATCCCTCTTAGGCCAATTGTGGACAACACATATTTCCCCACCTACAAACTAGTTGCCCATCTTGCTAACTTATTATCCCCTTTGGTAGGGAAATCCAATTCCTTCATCAAAAGATTCTTCCCACTTTGTTAATTCCATTCGTGACAAAAGGATGGAGCATAATGAAATCCTTGTTAGCTTTGATGTTGTGTCCTTGTTCACCAAAGTCCTAATTCACAACTTGGAGGAGATAATTAGACACAAACCAATGACAAAATTGCCTCAATTGTTGAATTATGCTTATGTTCCACTTTCTTTACCTTCCAAGACATGGTTTATGAGCAATCTCACAAAGTGGCAACATTGGGCTCTCCTTTATCCCTAGTTGTAGCCAACCTTTTCATGGAACATTTTGAGGACATTGCTCTTAACTCCTTCCCCCTTAAACCCAAATGGTGGAAGTGTTATGTTGATGACACTAATGTGTGTTGACCTCATGGCCTTCAACAATTAGAGCTCTTCCATTCCCACTGAAATAGCATAGTGTCGTGTATCTAATTCACTAAATAGATTGAAACCAACCAACTCCCTTTTTTTGATGTCCTCATCATCAAAAAAGATGATGGCTCCTTTTCTCACAGTGTTTTTTTAGAAAATCCACCCACAATGACCTTTACCTACATGCTTCCTCTCACAACCACCTGACCCAAAAATATAGTGTCTTAAGACACTAGCAACCCGAGACTATTGTATTTGTGATGAGGAAAATAATGACATTGAACTTTCCCACCTCTTCCAAGTCTTCAAGCTAAACAATTACAACAACAAGTTCATTTGAAAATATTTCAATCTTGCCAAAAACCTTGCAAATCCTAAGCCCAAGCCTAAGACATCTGATACCACTCACATTGCAACCATCCATTACCTTGAAGGACTTTCTAATAAGATCTAAAAAATCCTTCATAAAAGGCCTCCTTTGTGCCTTCAAACTAGATTAAAGCGAGACTCTCGCGCTAGGTTGGTTGTATGAGTCCCGGTGGCTTAAACCTAAGACACAAATTTTGAGAAGTGTTGTGTTCAATGTAACATTTAAAAATCAGGCCCCGAGACCTAGGTGGGACCCATACGCCCAGAGGGGTGTACGAGTCTCAAATCCCTAATTCTGGAACACATAACCAAAAACATTTAATTAGAATTTGCCATTTGTTAAGTGTTAGGATTATCCTTAAAAAAATGGATTTAATTAAGCTTGTGGACTCAAAATAGGGCCAATTAAGGCATAAATGAACCAAATTTTAGTAGGGAGTGCCCAAACAAGTGTGAAAATGTAAAGGGATATGTTGAATTTTTCTACAATACACTATGATTCTCAAAAATTGTATGAATTTAACAAGGTAATGACAAAGGATTCCAAGGAACCTTTTGTGCAGGGCCACCCATTCCTTTAAATTTCCAAGATTTATTTCTTGAAGAGTTACCTAGATTACCTCCAAAGAGAGTCTTTCACTTTTTGATTGATAGAATACATGGCTCTGAACTAGTTTCCAAAACACCTTATTAGATGACTACACCAGAGTTGATGGAGTTGAAAGCCCAAGTACAAGAATCATTAGCCAAGGGTTTGATTAGACCCAATGGTGTCACCATGGGGAGGACCAACGATTTTCATCAAGAAGAAATATGAAACATTATGTTTATGCATATATTATCATATGCTTAATAAATAAACGATAAAGAATAAGTATCCCTTACCTCACACTAATGATCTTTTTGATAAAATGTGTGTTGTCGCAGTCTTTTCAAAGACTGGTCTTAGGTTGGGATACCATCAATTGAGTGGAAGAAGATATCCATAAAGTTGCCTTTAGGACAAGGTATGCACACTAAGGTTTCATAGTTATACTCTTTGGAATAACAAATGCCCTAACAACTTTCATGATTTAATGAACAATGTTTTTAAAAATTGTCTTGACAAGTTTGTGTTAGTATTCTTGGATGGCATTTTGATATACTCCAAGAATGAAGAAGACCATAGGCAACATTTGAGAATTGTCTTGTAGCGGTTAAGAGAGCGTAAATTGTTTGGAAAGTTGTTGAAGTGTACTTTTTTCTAGAAAGAGGTACAAGTCTACAAGAATTAGACCATATTATCTTGTACATAAAAAATTGTAGTTGGTCTTTCAAAGATTAAGGGCACCAAGTAGAATGGTATGCACCTAAGAATGTACATGAAGTGTGTAGCTTCATGGGATTGGTTAGTTACTATAGAAAGTTCATATCAAACTTCTTAAAGATTTCTAACTCCATAACTTCTCTCCAAAAGAAAGGAAAGTGATTTTAATGGTCAAAAACATGGGAAGGGGCCTTCTATATTCTCAAAGAGAAGCTAACTACTATGCGTATTCTCACAGTACTTGACACTAGAGGGTCATTTTGTAGTCATCACAAATGTGTTAGGAGAAGGTTTAGGTAGCATAAGTTAACACAAGAAGGTCAAGTGATGGTCTATGAGTCCCAAATATTGTGAACTTATGAGTAGAACTATGCTTCACATGATATGGAGTTGGCAACAATTGTGCATGTTATCTAAGTGTGGAGGCATTACCTATTAGGAAAGAAATTCAAGCTTAGGTCAAATAATCAGGGATAAAATATATTTTCATTCAATTGAATCTTAATGCACGCCAAAGAGATATATTATAGCAATATAGTAGCTTAAAAACTCTAAGCCTAGAGAGCATATTTAATGGTGAATACCCTTATACTATTTGAAACCCTAAGTATTACAACACTATAGTAGCTTGGAAACTCTAAAAATCATCAAAATGAATGAAAAATAAAACATAAATAGTACTATCAACTATAACAAAATCACAAGCAAATCAACTACAAGAATTAATTATTACATTATTGGTACTTGGTAGTGGATGTCGAGGAAAAAAGCAAAGGTAAAATTTCCCCAAAAATGTGAGCCAAATCACACTCAAGAACAATCATGGGGGTCCATGAGTACCAAAAATATTTTCATTGAATGCAAACATGTTGCATCACCTATCCATTGGTGTAACAAATAAGAAAATGGCAAACTTGATTGAAGAATACACCTGTGTAAAAGTGACGATACCATTAAATGAATTTGGCAGCCATTATTTCATTGAACACACCAATGCCAAAATATTTTCATTTTCCTAACAAATCAAACATGTCCATGTCGAAATCCACCCTCACCTGACCCTACATTATTGAAAATTAAATTTTGGTCATTAGATTAGTTCAAATTTTCATTAATGACACTTCAAGAGTAGTTGTTGGAGTGGTTGGAAGAATCTTAAGTGTTAAGTGGTAAAATGCCAAAATCAACCTAAAATCAATGTAACTTAAGGTTTTATAAATCTTAATGTAACATTTAACACATAAAAAGTAGTAACAAAAGAATGGTTTAGGCAAAAATCATGGAAACCCATAGGAAATATCTCAAATTGATGGAATGGGAAAGAATGAAACCTAAGTTCATTGAGGGACAAAAAATGAAGCAAAGTATATGCAAAGTGAGTTGAGTTCCAATAGGTTTTGGTAAAGCTTATTGGATAATGACTAATGTAGAACAATTAAGTTACAAACAATATGTTTAGATTATTGAAGAATGTAGATTCCTTAGTGCAAAAAAAAGCTTTTTTCTTTCTATTACAAATAAATTAATGTGGTGAAACTACCAACAAACATAACAATGTTTGAAATTTAAATTTAAAAAATGAAAAATAATTTCATACCAAAGAATTACTACTTAGGAAAGGCTCTTGCATTACCTTCATTCTCTTTCTTTTAGTTGATATTTATACTCCAATAGACCTCTATGCTTACAAAAAGGGAGTTAGACACAATTATATTGTGAACTAGATAATGCATTTTCATAATGTTGATCATAAACATGCCTGGTGTTTAACTATGGTATTGAGACTATTTAGGTTAATGATAAAGATTTCCACAATCCATAATACTTCCAGTATTATTGTTTTTGGATTTGATGATGTGAGTTATTTTGCATCAACATTTCAAATATTAGAGAACTCAATGAGGAGAAAAATAGTTTGTTGCAGCCCTAGATTGACTAAAAAGATGCGAAAGAAAGGAAAGGGGGGAGAGGTTGCAAGTGGATCAAGATAGAGGAATGAGTCACAAAAGGACAATTGTTTTTTTTTTTTTAAAGAGAGAACAAAGATTATAGATCTAACATAACTTATTTAAGTCAATATTTTATATGAATCACTAAATACATACCATAAAGATATTAACCAAGCTCTACCAAAAAATAAACTATAAGAACAATGTAACAAATACAAATAGTTCATAAATATGAATACCTAAAACCATTCCAAATTTTGTAAACTTATAAATATAAAACATAAAAACAATTATAAATCTATAAACCTATATATAAAATTATATATCAATATATTATATACTATACTTTTAATTATAAACTATTTATTATACATTTATATATTGTAAAATATATACAAAATATAAAATGAAAACAAGAAAGACAATAAAATTACTTAAATATATCAATAAACATATAATAACTATAAATACATAATTATTTATCTACTATTTACCTCTGATCCTGCAGATCAATATCATTCAGAGATCCTTTTGTCAGAAGATCAACGCTAGTCAGTAGTCACTCATTCAGGCATAAAGCTGCAGGACCTCGTTTTCTGGCAAAGGCTATCCAGCCCCCAAAAGGGCATGGTATGGGGCTCCTGCATACATGGTCATAAACGTCCGTGCAACCTCAGATCTGTCAGAACACACCTGTGACAGTTCGTAGCCAGGGGAAAGCAAGCGGGTAGGATGTATCCACCGAAAAAATTACCGCCAAACAGAGTATAATGGCATTTTTTACAGCTGTACAAAGGAAAAGTGAAAAGTTTGTTCCAAAAAACTCTCATCCTTTTAAATGAGTAATGAGTAAATGAAATATTTTTAAAAAATAATTATGGAAATATAAAGAATATAATGGTATATTTTATGTTTATTTTAAACATTCTTATTTATTAATAAATTATTATTAATTTTACAATATAAATATTTGAGAAAGTTAGTAAATATTTTTTGTTGAGTATAAAATGAGTAAATAATTTTTTTTATAAAATAAATCATATAATTTGTAAAATGATGTCAAATTTTTAATTTTTAAATATATAAAATGATTAGAAGTTATTATGTTCATATTTCAATGTGTATGTTTACTAAACATTAATATATGAAAATTACATTAAATAAATGATGATTGATGAATAAAGTTGAAAATCTAAAAATATGTTGATTGTATATTTTTACAAATCTTTTTTTTTAATTCAATTTTAATTAAGAAACATATCTACAGAATATAATTGGATGAAATATTTGTAATTAATTTTAACATTGTGTTATATAAAAGAAAAATATATATATATATGAATATTAACATATGAAGTTACATTTATTAAAAAATAAGATTTATTGTTTTATTGGTCAAAATTAATTTTTAATTGTTAAATAACTAGCCTACCTATATTTTAAAAATATATGTAAAGTACGCGGAGAGATATCCTTCTCAAGGCACCTATTGTTAATCAATTGAAGCTTAACCCTAATCATAAAGCTATTTGAAACAACTATTGAGCATTATAAAAACAACTACTATTACAACTATTGAAACATGCTCTAATTGTAAGAGATTCTCCAACATGTAATTGCCATTACGATTTTTAGACTATTTAATGCATAATTTGTTTCTCTCACTCTCACTCATCTCTCTACCTCTTTCTATATGTCTCTCTACATCTATTTCTATATCTCTATCCCTATATGTATATATATCCTTTACCTCTCTCCCCCTTCTTCATTCTCTATTTTATTCATCTCTCTCTCTCTCTCTCTCTCTCTCTCTCTCTCTCTCTCTCTCTTTTCACCTCTATACCTCTCTATTATGTATCTTTGTCACCTTCTTTCTCTCTCACTCTTGCCCCCTCCATCTCTATCTCCCTATCTCTCCCCCCTCTCTATCTATACCTCATTATGTCTACCTCTATCTCTTTCTCTCTCCCTCACTCCTCTATCTCTGTCTATCTATATCTCTCTACATCTATTTATCTATCTCTATCCCTATACATATATATCATTTCCCTCTCTCCCCCTTCTTCATTCTCTATTTTATTTACTCCATTTATTTGTCTTTCTTTACTTCTCTCTACTTTTCTCTTTATCTCTTCCTCTCTATCTATCGCTCTCTATCTCTCCCCCTCTATCTATGTATCTCTCTATCTTTATTTCTCTCTCTATCTCCCTCTATATCTCTATTTATTTGTCTCCCTCTTCCTCTCGCATTCTATATTCATCTCTACCTGTATCTATTTGTCTCACTCTTCCTCAATCGCTCTATATGCATCTCTATATCTACCTCTATATTTCTCTCTCTCCCTCCATCTCTTAAAATGTCTCTCTCTACCCATCCATCTCTCTCCCTATCTCTAGAAATGTCTTCCTCTATCTTATTCACTCCTCTCCCTCCATCTTTTCTACTCCATATCTTTATCTTTATGTTTCACTCAATCTCCCTCTTGCTCATCTCTCTATCTTTTTCTATACATATCCTTCTCTATGTATATCTCCCTATCTATCTATCTCCCTATCTCTTTATCTCTTTTCCTATCCCTGTCTATCTCTCTATATCAGCCTCCATCTCTCCCTCTCCCTCTCCCTCTAATATGTCAGTTGAGATAAGCTAGAGTGATGAATATATCAAGAGGATTCCATGGCATGTAAAATCAAGATAATTAAGTAAAGAATAAAAATGTAGTAAAAGAGTTATTTTTAATTATGAAATAGTTCACTAAGCAAAATTAAATTTCAGCTAATAAAACAATAACTATTTGACCATTCAACTATTTAATATGTAAATAGACATTCAAAGTATTACCAACCACTTTTTAATATTTGAGACCTTTAAGCATATATATAATTAGTAACACTACGATGACATGCATCACTGTGTCATTCCGTAGACGACATCATAATATTACATAAAAGACATTGTAGATATGCAATATTTCTATACAACATGACTGTATTCCGTAGCAGACATTGTAGAAATGCAATCTTTCTATACACTGTGACTGTATTCTGGAGAAGACATTGTAGAGATGCAATCTTTCTATATACACCATTTCTATATATGCATATAGTATTCCATAGAAGACATTGTATTGTTTTTAAAATTGCCATCCTTCTTTCGATTATAAAACTTTCCCCAATTGCATTCCCTGTACTTGGGAGGATTCTCTTCACTCACCATCTCCTCCAAAGGATTAAAGACTAAGAAGACCAGGGTTGAACACTGGTCTTCTTAGTCTTTGTTGTAACATGACTTTGTCTTTGCTAGCTCCCTACATTCACAATGGCCCAGCATTAATTGAAGTTAAAACTTAAAAAATTGGCAGGGACAGGTGTGGGTGCAAGATGAGTTTGACAGCATAGACTGCTTATGTCAATAGTGGCATATCCCAAAAAGCGATTACTTGTGGTGATTTAGCAGATACCAAACAACGATTAGCTATGGTGATGTTGACTTACATAGATTTCCTTCCATCAATGGCAGTGTATGATGAATAGATATTAGTTAAGGTGACTCTTGACAGCAGAGATTGCCCTTCAATGGCAAGACATGGCAGACAGAGATTAGCTATGGTGATTTTGACATTATAGATTGCCTCCTGTCCATGGCAGCATACACCAATAGAAATCAGTTGTAACAGCATAGGTTGGCCTCCATCCATGTATATATATACACCAAATAGACATTATTTATGCTCATATTAACAGAAAAGGTTGCCCTGCATCCGTCCATAGCAGTATATATCAAATCAAGATTAGCAACAGTAATTTTAACAGCATAGATAGGCCAAAGAGAAATTAGCTGCAGGGATTTTAATGGCATAAGTTGTCTTCCAGTTATGGCAGCATATGATAAATAAAATTAACTGTAGTGATTTTGACAGCATTGTTTGCCCTCCATCGATGGCAGCACACGTCAAATAGATATTAGCTGAGGTAATTTCAACAACACTTGTCGCCCTCCATCAATGGCAACATATATAGAACAGAAATGCAATGATGCAGTGATTTTTATGGCCTCAATTGCCCTCCATAAAAGGAAGAATATTTCAAATAGATATCAGTTGCACTGATTTTGATGGCATCACTACCCTCCATACATGATAGCGCATTCCAAATAGAAATTACTTGTGATGGCATAGATTGGCCTCCAT
Organism: Sequoiadendron giganteum; assembly: GCA_007115665.2. NCBI lineage: Eukaryota > Viridiplantae > Streptophyta > Pinopsida > Cupressales > Cupressaceae > Sequoiadendron > Sequoiadendron giganteum. The sequence continues at coordinate 394,531,451 of CM021100.1, read as the reverse complement.
AGGTGGCAGCACACAACAAATAGAGATTAGCTACTATGATTTTGATGGCAAAGATTGCCCACCAGCCATAACAGCATATAGAGAATAAAAAAGCTTAGCTATAGCGATCTTGAAAAAATTGATTGATCTCCATCCAAAGAGATCAGTTGTGATTCTGATGGCAAAGGTTGCCCTCAATCCATCCGAGGCAGAGAACATCAAACAGAGATTAACTGCAGTGATGTTGACTGCATAGATTGCCCTCTATCCATGGCAACTTATTCCAAATAGATATTTGTTATAGTGATTTTCAGTCTTTGACAATATAGTATGCCAAATAGAGATTAGTTGGAACAATTTTGACCATAAAATATGTCAGTCATAGATTCGGTCTAGATATTCTAAATTTCTACCAATACCGTATACCAACTATAGATTATCTGTAATGTTTCTAACAATATAATATGCCAAATAGAGATTCTGATTAACTATACATAAATTTCCCACCATCCATGCTGCATATGTCAAATATAGATCAGGTATGGTGATATTGATTGTATATATCGGATTCTGCCAATAGTAGTTGCAGCCTGATTTTGACAAAGTAGATTCCCCTCCATCCATGGCAGCAAATGCCAAATACAGATTAGCTATAGTGATTTTGACAACATAGAATGCCAAATGGAATTAGATATAGTAATTTTGACAATGTGATATTCAAACCGAGATTAACTACAGAGATTTTGACAGTATAGTATGCCAAATATAGATAAGCTATAGCAATTTTGCTAATACAGTATATCACAGAGGGAAAGAAAAAAAGTAGCTATGGTGATTTTGATGATATAAATTGCCCTCTATCCATAGCTATGTCTGTGAATAGAGATTAGGTAATGCAATTTTGAACGATGGTGTAGCTTACCCTTGTCCATGGCAATGAATGCATAATAGAAATCAACTATAGTGATTTTGACAATATAGTATGATGAACAGAGATTAGTAAGCCAAATAGGGATTAATTATAGTAATTAGTAATTTTCTAAGTTTAAATTTTTGATCCATGGCTACACATGTCAAATAGAGATTAGATAAGGTGATTTTCAACATGTAGATTGCCCTCCCTCCATCCCTAGTAGTTGCAACTTGATATTGAGTCTTGACAGTGCGCATTGTAATTCTTCAATGTGAGCAAATGCCAAATAGAGATTAGCTATAGTGATTTTGACAATACGATCTGCACAGAGAACGGTTACAGAATTTTTGGCTGTGTGATATACAAGATATAAATTAGCTATACTAATTCTGACTGTGTAGTATACCAGATAAAGAAAGCGTACCTATAGTGATCTTGATGATATAAATTTCCATCCATCCATGGCTATGTATTTATAACAGAGATTCAATAAGGTGATTATGAACACACATATTATAGAGGCGTCTTCGGCTATCATTCACCACCACTCTGTGCTCCACACTTTCATACCTGTCATTGCTCCACACTTTGCAAACAATTCCAAAACTTAGAAACTTGGGCCAAAGAAAGATTGGTTACCTTCTGAGCTTCATCTGTATTGATTGGTCTTGTAGATACATTTGGTCCAAGAATGCCTGCAAAAAGAGAAATAAGCTTCAAATAATTTGGTTCTTCGTCAAATTTCATATTTGTGACAGCCTCAAGAAATTGTCAGAAAGGAACTGGACGGAAGCAGCAAAGCATTTCAGGAGAAGTTGCCATCTTTTTACAAACAAGAAATCCCCTGTTATCACCCTGCAAGACAAATAATGTGGGATATACATTGGAGTCCTCAAAAAGAGAAAACCCTTAAAGAAAAACACTGCAAAACAACATACAGGATAACAAATACTGATTGCTTGCAACATGCACCATGGTTGTCTTACCCTTCAATGTCATCTTCTTCCGCCTAGTTTATTTAATTGACTGATCCATTTTCAGGATAACAAATGGCTTTGGGTAGGTAAATTCCTTTTCAAGTATCTTTTTCCATTAATTCTTATTGGTTTCATCGTTCATGTGAATAGAGGAGTACAAATATCAAATAGAGAAACAAACATTGAAATGCACGTAAACCCCCAAACAACCTTTCAAAATAAAACACAAGAAACCATAAATTGTAAACCATTAAAATCCATGATGGGAAACATACCTTTCGATAGCCTCAACAAATTGTTTACAGACACTCACTTCCCGTGATATTTCAATGTCATATACAACATTGTTCGCTGATAAAAACGGTTACGCAAGAAACAGTGGAAATGTGGCATATTCTTCTTCCAATATTACAATGAAATTTGCTCCCCTGTAAATTCCAATGAATTATGTATCAAAAATGAGATAATACCCTAACGAAGATAAAAATTCTCATACAAACAAAACAGTGGAAATGTGGCATATTCTTCTTCAATGCATTCTTCTCCTACATTGTTCACCAGATTGAACCTCTCATCCAAGCTAAGCCTGACCCGAATGAAAAAATAATGCAAGAGAACCTGTCAATCAAGCATAACACAACATAAAGTAACGTGCCTAGATTGAATAAGAGAAGAATGGAGTGTTTAAGAAAATGTACCTCGATCATGGCTTCAATATGCGAGCAAACGCAAATAAAGGCCTCTTGTTGCCTCTGCAGTAGAAAAATGAATTGGTTGGTTTCATGGTGAACTATGCATCCACAATGAAACGATTATGCAAAAACCGTTTGTGAAGCACATTATCAGTTATGACTTCAAGATGCAAGCAAATGCAAATAAAGGCCTCCCATTGCCTGTGCAGTAGAAAAATAGATTGGTTGGTTTCATGGTGAACTATGCATTCACAATAAAATGGTTATGCAAAAACAGTTTGCAAAGCACATAAATATTCAATGTTAAACAAATATAAATTAATTTTTTATAATTAATTCTATAATCATTTTAAATGCAACTTCAAAATGTTTACACATTGCTTTCACTGTATAACGCCTTTCGGCGTAATAAATTAGATTATATTAAAAAAATAGTTGATAAAGAGTTGTTTTTATGATTTTGAAATTGTCAAAAAATAAAAAATTAGATAAAAAAGAAAATATCAATGATAATTACTTAAACAATATATGACAATTGAAAAATCAATAAATAAAGCTAGAATTTTAATGGTGTTCTTTATGTTTTTGAATTTCTAAATAATTTTAAATTTATTTTATTAAATAAAATTGAAATCTTCAATCAAATTGTGCATGAGAAATTTGAAATTTGACTTATTTTTAGCATGCAAAATTTACCAATTTTAATTTTTTCTAATCTTATAGTTTTATAGTTTATTTTCAAAATTGCTATTTATTCATCTTTGATCTTATTCCTTGCATTTTAAGTTGTTGCTATTTCAGTGGCTATATATTTTTGCTCATACACTATTATGTTTAGTTGCATCTTTTATTAGTTGCATCTTTTATGATTTTTTTTTATGTTTTCTCTCATTTTTTATGGTTATTTATTTTCCTTTTTCTATTTTTTTCCCGAATCCTTGTGCTTCCTTCCCCTCTCTCTTTTTATCTAGTGTTAGTGTGTAATCAACCATTTTTCTCCTCTTTCTCTAAGATTTAGTGGTATTTGATATTCCACCAAAATTTATTATATGCTTATCTAGGGAGTGCCTACACTAAGATTAGGTTATTTGTAATACTCCTCTGTTTTGCTTCTTGTGTGTTTGCTTTATGCTATGTTTGGGATGCAGCTACTGTTATACTGGACACACCTTATTGTTTGTGTTTTGATCACTACTATTGAGCAACATTGATTATCGTGTGATGTGGATTATCTGACTATCGTTTCACATGCATTATGGATTATTGATGTTAGTAGAGTTAGCTTGAGATATTGTATTATGTGATTTCTGATTATGATGTAATGTTAGTCTTGGATGAGTGTATTGGTGAAGAGGACGGTTCGCATCACTCGCTTGCGAGCGCCCTGCGAATCCGTGATTTCCTCTTCACGGTGTGTATTATATACTAGATATATTGTATTATGTTGTTTACTTTGTTGCAGGTTGCAGGTACATGACATCGACTCCACCTAGTTTCACAGGTTTGAGTGTGTCGATCCAACGGTTAAGTTGAAAGGGAGATAGTAACTAGGTAACATGTGTCAGGTCTACGCCCTAGCCTTAGTGTGTCATTAGTCCTGTTTTGTGAGTCGTGTTTACTTGGTTTAATGTTATATGATTTTATTAGATGCATTATTATTTATTTAAATGTTAGAATTATTGTATTGTTGAAAGTAGAGATTATTTTAATATTAAGTGAAATCTATGCTTAGATGAAGTATATATGTTGAGTATGAAATTGTATTAATTAAATTAATCTTGGAAAAGGTTGAATTTAATTATTAAATAATTAAAATTAATTAATTGAGTTATTGCATTAAATTTAATTAAATTAAATTAAAAGAATTGAAAGAAAAGTGAAATTGCATTTAGAAATCAGTTTGAGGTTTTCGAAAATGGGAAAAGGAAATAAATATCTATTTTCACTTTGCATGCAAAAGAAATTTAGGGTTAGATTAGATATTTTAGTTTTAATATGAATGCATTTTTCAATTTTTGGAAAAAAAAATTGGAAGGTTATTATTTTCAAAGGAATTTGGGAATTTTTAAAGAAATTGCACAAGTAGGGTTTTGAAACGAATTTTGGATTTTGGAATTGGAATTGGTTGCACTTTGGAGAAAAAGTTTGGAGGAGGCTTCTATCAAGAAATTTCATCATCTTCTGTAGCATCACATTCCAGGTTTTATACTTGATGTTTATTTCAATTTTCAATTTAATGGTTGTGAAAATTCGATAAACTTATTGTAGGAGATTATATAGTAAACAAAACCTGTAGATCCATTGTGTAAATTCAATTTAAAATGTTCTCAAACATTTAAGACTTATTGTGGAAAATCTAGGTTGAAAAACAATCAGATCTGAAGTGCAAATTTAAACCCTGTAGAAAATGACATAGAAAATCAAACCAAAATTAGTTTTGTACAAAGTTCTTTGTTTAAATTCTTCTAAAATTGAAAGAATAGGTTGTGGGAAACTAAGATTACAATTTTTGGAATTTGGAATGGAAATCTGGAAAAATAAATTAATTTTCTTGTTTCTGATTTTTCTTGTTTAAAAAAATATATATATATATATATTTTTTAATTTGACCAGATTCTGGTAAATATATAAATATATCTACATATTTATATATGATTTGGAATTGTATATTACATATATAAACTTTAGATCTTCAAATATTATTAAACCACTATTATAGATTATAGTGTTGAAAATTCGCGTCTCGAAAAACACGCCTGTGTAAAAATATGTTTTTTCCCTTTTTCATTTTTTTTTTGGGATTCTGTGTTTGTAAAAATAAAATATAAATTTTAGAAGGGAGAAAAAAATAAAAAATAAAAATGAGTTAATGGCAAGTGGGGTGGTCAAATCCCCACTGCCATCCTTCCCAAGGAGGCGTACCTCCCATGGGAAGTGCTCCACCCTTGGGGGACGCACCCACCATGGGAGGTGCGGACTCCCCAGGCGCCGGCCGCTGTACATATGTACAGTCGGCGCAGGCAGGCCGTAGGTGCCGGGGGTACCGTCCGGACCTGCATGTTATATTTTTTTTTAATTATTTAATTTAATTTTTTTTTTTTTTTTTTTTGTTTTTTTTATATGTTATTGTTTTTATTTATTTAATATAATTGAAATTAAATTTAATTATGATCTGGAAGTTTTATTAGATCTTTTTTTTGAAAATTTTATTTGTTTAAGTAAATAAAAGATTTTATTTTACTTATTTCAATTATCAATAGGAATAATAATGAAAGTTATTATATTGTATTTTAGGAAATAAGTACAGACTGTTGAAATATAGATAAATTATTTATCTGACTGGTTTTTTTTTTAAATTGAAATAGAAAGTTATAACCACTATATAATGTAGATTTTAATTTTTAAAAGTAGCTTTAAGAATAAACATGATATTTGTATTTAAATATATATGAATCATATGGAGTATATTTTAAGAGTATATTTTAGATTTAACATTTTGTTTAAAGCATAGGAAGCATGAAAGGTTTACAATGTGAAAGTATTGATTTTAGTGAAGGAATTATTGTGTTTTAGTGAAGATTTAGAAAGATAATATTTTATTTTATGCGAGACGCTTTAAGTAGAAATATGGATTTAATATATCCAAACATAGTGTTTTTATTTATCAATGCATTATTATGTTATTTTCCCTTTTAGTGAATGCTTTGGGAACGGGTTATTGTGTAATTATTGTAAAGTCTTCCAGTGTATGTGGGTCATTCCCATGTTAATTAATATTCGTCTTTTCCTTGGGTAGTGTTGTATGAGTTTGTTTTCCTCCTAGTGTTGGAGTGGGATTCTTATTGTCGTTTCCTAGATTAGGAGAGACAGAGTTATTCAGTTCTATAACACTTGAGTCACCCTTGGAGTCTAGATTTGAGTAGTGAGTTATCCATTAGAGGAGTGGCTTTTGTTAGGGGCCGGATCCCAAAGAGGTAAACCGGGTAACATTCAAAAGTGTTTTTAAGAAGTGATAATTAAAACAAAGTATTTAGACTACTAGGATGCATTCACATTAACCAAGATAAAATTAACCTCACTCGCAGACACAAGGGCTTGTTCAGACTTGGGGTGAGTGAGAAGGCCTGGAATGGCAAGGTCAACTAGCTTGTCCATACGAAAGGTAGTTGATTCTGCTTGAGTGAGTATGAGGGCCGGGATTCGATTGAGGTCACTAGGATTACCGGAACCTATGAAGGATGCCCAAAGGAGATCTCATGACGCACCTTGCGATGACACTCTATCTAGGATAACCTTGTGTTTATGTTGTGTGTATGTTTTCTTTAGCACACTTGATTTTATTATGACTGGAAGCAATGCAACCATGTTAGTGTTAGATTTATATTGTGCATATGTATGGTTGAGTCAGTTAGTTCTGTTAGTCAGCCTTTGGTTAGAGGTAGTGGATATCTTGTCCATGTTGTATTTTTACTATCTCCTAGCATGGGGGGTGGGCCTTCGGGTACCACTAGGTAGGGTGGAACATGCACTAAAACCGTTGGGTCCCCCTTTGTTCTTCAATTCGTGGAAGCGAGACATCCAGTTGGACGGCTTGTGGATATTGTTACTCTCTTCTTGTTCTATTGTAATTCTTCTTGTATCAGTTGTATTTACCCCTCTTGTTGTTATGAGGTGGATCTTGTAATTATTATACTTATGTATTTTTACTCATTCTGGGAATGAGGATTGTAATCTTGTAATGGAATTATGGGATGGTTAATCTATTCTATCTTATATTACTTATGTTAGATGTATGTCATTACTTGAGATGTTTATTGCAATGTAATTTAGATGATGTATGTGAATGGGAATTAAGTAATCTCAGTTACGTAGCCTTAGGGGAGGTTGTCAATTATAGGTGAACATGTTTGTATAATGCATTTTTTTTTAAAAAAATTAGTACACTTTTGTAGCGAATTGAAACTTCCTCTAGGGTTGTGTGGCGGGGCATTACATTATTTTATTAATTTTTTTAATTAAAAAGGTGCCTACAATAAACTAAATTTGATTTTTAATTTATTAATTAAGTAGAACCATTATATTTGTGTATTGGTTGTATTTCATTCAAAGTATTGCTTCAATAACTTTATAAACAGCTTCTTAGAAGAGATTAGAAATTGAAAAAAAACCACAATCAAAAAAGACATAGACATGATTTTCTTCTTTTATCTCAAGTGGATCTCCAATAAGAAATTCCTAAAAAACTTTTAATTTAAAAAAATACTTTTTAAGCATTGAAATCTCCTTAGGTGATTTAATTCATCTAAAGAATAAACACAACATTCTCTAATTAATAAATAATTTTTTTAAACCTTTGTGCTCTAAATCTTCTTTCTTAAAAAATAGTTTTCTACTAAATTGATTATTTGCATACTTAAAGTATGCCTTCAAAAGATTTCATTATTTTAAAAAGAGAAATATATCATTTCAATTGAAAAAGAAAGATATTTTTTATGTTCCTTTGTAATACTTCTTCATACATTTTTAGAAAGAAACATAAAAAAAATTACTTCCATAATTTAATTAGATGCATAGATTTTGAATTAGATTAATTAGTTGATAAATTTAACTCATTTTTTAAAATTAAAATCCCAAGAAAATAATGTATTTAACTACATTAAGATTATTCATTAAAAAATCCTTATGGTGGAAGAATGAAGGTACATTGTACTATGGGATAGGGGATAAAATGAGTATTGGAAGGAAAAAATTGTTGATTACTTTTGAATGAATGTCCTTTATTTCAAGTACAAATCCTATCATAGGTAAACAAGGTTCTAATGAAAGGTGTCAAAATGAAGGTTTGTTTTTCCTATTTTTAAATGTTGGACACCCAAATAGCAATAAGAAAGAGCCTTGGACTAAATACCCTTAGTTAAACCTTCAAGTTTTGTTGACCTTAGTTTTTGACAAAGAATGAGGATTTAGGGAAGTGTTTTAACAATTAAATAAAATCCCCATGCCATGAGATTTTGCAAGATCATAGCTCTTACAATAATTTTTTTTAATACTAAATTATTAATATACTTATTGCATTATATTATGTTGAATATGGGTTTTTAGCAAACATAAAGGTCTCTATTCAACACAAGTAGAAAAAATTAAAAAAACAAGTGTTTTATTAAAACATATTTGTACTTAGTATTGATGTCCTTGATTCAATAAAATAATAATAATAGATTATATATGTACATATATATAAAGAGAGAGGTATTTCTAAATTATAATTAATTTGATCTCAAAATTAATAATAAATAAATTATAAAATATAAAATTAGAAAAATATGTGTGTACTAGAAATCAATGTTAGTGATCTCTTCTAAAAAAGTTATACTAGATGAAATATCAATTATTAAAAATACTATAAGTATAAAAAGAAAGTTGTTAACAAATGTAACAATTTTTTTTTTATTATTGTAAACATATAATAGAATCTACACATAAAATCTTACAAATCCCTAGCTCACATCATCTCTAAATTCTTAATAATTTGTTTGCTATAAGTGAGAAAGTAAAATTTGACTAAAAATATTGATTTAAGGACACACATTTATGATTTCACCCTTTATTTTTCTAATTATGTTAAATAAATTAGAACAATCTAATTAATTTAATCTAATTATTTAAGTAATCATTATTACTTAATTTAAGTAGTAAAATAAAAATAGTGTATTCATTAGAACAACAAAAATAAAAAATAAACAAAACATTTGTTGCATTTCATAGATCAATTAGCTATAATAATCTATTTAATAAAATAAATTTAAAATTATTTAGAAATTCAAAAACATAATGAACACCACCATTAAAATTCTAGTTTTATTTATTGATTTTTCAATTATCATATATTGTTTAAGTAATTATCATTGATATTTTCTTTTCTATCTATTTTTTAATTTTTTGACAATTTTAAAATCATAAAAAACAACTCTTTATCAATTATTTTTTTAATACAATATAATTTATTATTTAATAATTAAAAATTAATTTTGACCAATAAAACAATAAATCTTACTTTTTAATAAATGTAACTTCATATTTTAATATTCTTTTTTTTTTCTTTTTATATAACACAATGTTAAAATTAATTACAAATATTTCATTCAATTATATTCTTAGATATGTATCTTAATTAAAATTGAATAAAAAAAAGAAATGTGGAAATATACAATTAAACATATTTTTAGGTTTCCAACTTTATTCATCAATCATCATTTATTTATTTAATGTAATTTTTATATATTAATGGTTAGTAAAAATACATATTGAAATATGAACATAATAACTTATAAAATTTTATATCATTTTACAAATTATATGATTTATCTTATAAAAAAAATTATTTACTCATTTTATACTCAACAAAAAATATTTACTAACTTTCTCAAATATTTATATTGTAAAATTAATAATAATTTATTAATAAATAAAAATATTTAAAATAAACATAAAATGTACCATTATATTCTTTATATTTCCATAATTATTTTTAAAAAATATTTAAAAGGATGAGAGTTTTTTTGCACAAACTTTTAACGTTTTCCTTTGTACAGTAGTAAAAAATGTCGCGTATGCATTATACTCTGTTTGGCGGTAATTTTTTCGGCTGATACACCCTACCTGTTTGCATTCCCCTAGTTACGAACTATGAT
>CM021100.1:394503706-394521099 GCA_007115665.2 Sequoiadendron giganteum | reverse complement strand
AGGTCCAGTGGGACCAGTATACTGAGGACAGTGCTACATGGGAGGATTCTGAGACGATAGACAGTCATTTTCCTCATTTGCTTTCATAGAATAGCATTTGTTTTTGTGCGGAGATACTTGATACTCTGGTTTTGGATTCACATGTTGTGAACTTTGATAGCATGGATGCTACTATATTTGCTTATGTTTATGTTGGAGAACTATGTTGTTAGTTACCGTTTCATTATGCTTGATTGAGATACTATGCTTTATCTATTGACACTATGTTATTGATTGAGATAGTATGTTTTAATGATGATGATGATGTTATGCTTATTGAATGACTAATAAGACATCGAGACAATGTCTCTTCCAAGAGGGGAAGGATGTCACGTATGGATTTTCTTTGACTTATTTAAATATAGACATTAATTATTATGTCGAGATTTAGATAGAAATTGAATGATTATTTAATGATGGTTAAATTGAAATTCAAAATGAAATGAAGTTGAAATTGAATTGAAATTGGAATCTAAATGAAATTGAAATCGAAATGCAATTATTATGATTTGAATTGTATTTATGTTTATTTCGGGGTTTGTCATTACTGATGATAAATCAAGTGCAAGTGAACGCAGGAACAGGTGAACGTGATTGAAGGCGAGAACAATGATCAGGTAGAGTTGTTTAGCCAATTGACGTTTATGAATAGATGGGATCTCACACACTCACATAGATTAATATTTAATGTATCATGCGTATATCATGCTTGCAAATTGAAAATCTAGTTTAAATGTGATTTCTCAAAAATTGTGAAAATGCATGTGATTAAATGATGATTTTGTTAATTGATGAAATTTAACGTAAATTAAATAGATAGATTGCTTGTTTGAATATTTTATTATTACTTGGAAATAAGAAATTAGAAATTTAGAAATTTAAATGCAATAGATTAAATTTAAAGAAATAAAGTGTTTTGAAATTAAATGTTTTTTTTAATTTTTTTTAAATATTGAAATTGTGAAATGAATGGATTTATAAATTATGAAATTGAATCAATATCTAAACATAGCTAAATGTGGAATTGAAAACAAAAACTCATGTGAACTTTGTTTATGCTTTCAAAATTTTAAAAAAAGTTAAACTTGAGAAATAAAATATCTATTTTATCAAAAGGCATTCAAAAAAATTGAAACATGGAGTTTAAATTCGTTAACTGAAGATCAATGAGCAAATGGTGGATCTCAATTCATGTTTTGATCAATGCATGGAAAAAGAAAAAAGAGATAAATATCAGAATAAAAATCCGAAAATGGGGAGACTCGGAAAAATTTGAAATTAATAACACACTCAGGAAATTAAAAATTGGAAAGAATTTGTTTTTATGTTCTTGCTGCAAAACTGGAACAAAGCACAGTATAAGGGAAAGAATTTTGTTGTTGGGAAGGCACGAGGAAACAGGGAAGAGGCGGCCAGCTCTAACACCCCACACCCATCCTCTCACATCCCACGTGCAGGGAAGAGGAAGGTGCGGCCTGGGAGAAGGCACACATACCCCTCTCACACCCGCGCCCTCTGCTCTTGGTACGCGCCTGCAGCAAGAGGCTGCAATACACAATCTTAAGGGATTAATTCCCTTCCCTCCTCTCACCCCTTACGCCAAGAATAGGTGGATGCGCGGTTGGTAAGGAGAGCAACATAAATCACTCCCTCCACTCACAGCAAGGAAAATAAGGGAGAAACTCTCCCTTACACAGTCTCCACACATCTCACACGTGCCAAGGGAAGACACCATCTACAAAAAGGAAAGAAGAAGGAAGTTAAAAGCATCAAAAAATCACAGAGTTACCAGGTAAGCTTTGCCTTGAATTTGTCCAAAGAAAAGAAAGAGAAACACATCAATAAACATGAAATCTTAAATTCAAACATATGTAGAATTAAATGAGAAGCTATTTTTAATAATTAGATTGTGAAAATATGAGAAGAAATTTTTTGTTGTTACGAATTCTGTTCCTACTTTTAATTATCAAACTCTATATTTTCCAGATTATTAGGCAAGTTCAGAAACATAGATTTTTGGAAAGATCTTCGATTAAAATCATGAAATAACAATATTGATCAAATTCAGGAACAACTCAAAACAGAAAACAAATTTTTGATTTAGATTCAAAAACATGTTAAACATAAAGTGGATTATTTTTGCTGAGAATTTAGGAATTCCTGATAGAAATCATGAATTAAACAGTAAACTGAATTTTGGAGAATCAGTTAAATTTGAAAACATTTTTGTTACCATTTTAGGAAATGAAACGATCATGATCAGAAATTAGATAAATTTGTTGACAAAAAATAATGCATAAAGATTGAAAATTAATGGCAAAATTTTAACTTCGAATTTTAACACCATTTTTAAAACCAAAATTATTGAAACTTGAAATTCTCACTTTTCTTCGAACTATCGAAATTGAAACTATTAATTTAGTTATTTTTAACTTGATACATGATTATTATTTAAACGTTGAAAATAGGATAAACTGGAAATAAAATGTTTAAACTTGAGATTTAATTTATTTTGAAAACATCCAAAACGATATTGAAACAACATTAAATTAACGGGAGTATAAACGAATGAATGTGTACTCTTTTAATTTCTGTTTTTATATGTAATTATTTCACATACTGGAGTTACACCTTCATTTAAAAACTTTATTGATTATTTAAATACTCAATTTAAAATATTGACTTTATGACTATTATGAATTTGAACAATGGAAAGAAGCTTTTTTTATATTGTTTTGTGTTAAAACAAAATTTCCAGTTTTATGTTTTTTTTTATAAGATTGTATTTGACTGTTTAGACCATGCATGAATGATAGATAATTCTGCATGTTATGTTTTTGGGAAAGTTACCTTCCGGGACGGGTGTCGAATATGGGTAAATAGAGAGTGTAGTTTTGCTTTTCTAAAACTGTTTTTATTGTCGTGCATGACATTTTACTTAGCCAAGTAATTTTTGTACCATTGAAACAGATGGATTATTGAACTCTCTACCATATCCTAGTACCGAACTTGCTTATTTCTTAAAGGAATTATAAAAATGAAAATGCTTGTGGTTTACTAGTAGTACTAGGCATGCACCAGATTCCATCTTGCTCGTAGACTGCTTTTTGCTAAGCAATTCGTGCAAGGTCGGGTATTTCTTGATTGACTAAGAAATTTCGAGGAAGCGTAAGCTTCGACGTTGGGCGGAAAAAGCGCCTGATCCTTGTTCTCGTCTTCTTATTGAAGATTTGTTTTGGATGGAAGATCAACAGACTGCATCTTCTTTTATGCTTTATTATTCTTGATATATGTAATGACGAGCTTATGGCGACTGAATGCCTAAGTCTCGAATTGTAACTGATATGATTATCACTCATTGTATTTATAACTTAAATTCTGTAATTCGACACTTGTATGATTTAGACTGAATTGCTATGAAATTATCTTATCGACTTTTATGTCGTTTGTAATCGACTAGTTCTTTGATGTCTGAATGAATGGAATGATGACTTTATTTTGAATATAATGGATCTTATTTAAAGTAATTGTCAATTTGGATTTAAGGAGTTTTCCGTGCTTTACAGTATCAAAGAGGGGCAAACTGTAGACACCGAAAATTGGTTTAGGCCTGCGAGCATCACTTTCCACATAATTTTTTAATGTCCATGGTCATGATTAAATAATGTTTATTATTTAATTACCTTTCTAAATACATCTTTCCTCTATTAATTAAATAACCTTTTTTAATTAATTCATTAAATACCCCTTTTTTAATTAATTCATTAAATACCCCTTTTTTAATTAATTCATTAAATACCCCTTTTTTAATGAATTCATTAAATACCCCTTTTTTATTAAATAAATCATGTTTATCTAATTACGTCGCTAATGAATTAATTCCTTTTCTTAATTAAATAATGTATTATTTAATTAACCCCTTTATCATATTTCGACTATAATTAAATATTCTTTTTTGAATTATTTAATTATTCAATTTCAATAGTCAATTAGATAAATTATTATCATTATTTATTTAATTAAGTCTTTCAATTTCAAAAATTGAATTGAATTAACATTTAATTCATAATTTATTGCTTTTGTCACATTCTTCTGTCATTCAGTTATCTAATTATTCACTCACCATCTGACTCAAGATCTATTTAAATCCTCCAGTTATCTCCAGATTCGATATATGATCGTCTATGCGAAAGGACTCTTTGTCACAACTAGTCAATTAACTAGTTCTAACTCATATGCATGAACATATTTATCAATTAAATATCTTTATTTAATTAATTAACTTATGTGTGCATTCGAACAAATTATTCTTCGAGTTCTAACTTTGTCTTTTCCCTTCAAAGTCTAATTCTTCTATTTTCAAAGACATTCAACTGAAGATTAAATTATTTATTTAATCTTTAACTCTTTTTCTTCCTATTTTCAAATAGTCTTAACATTAGATTAAATTAATGTTCTAATTTAATCTTTATCCTGCAAAATTTCCAACTCACATTCTAACTGACACAGAACTCACATCACATGACATTCATCAATCTCAATCGTTGATCTCTCTTTCGAATCTGAGCCAATCATTCGAAAATCCAAAATCTATAAATTGACCTGTCATTTTCATTATTCCTCCTCCCAAAATCAATACTTTTTGAGAAGAACTTATTATCTTCGATATTTTGCTTAGACAATACATCCAAGCTATGCTTGCATCAATACTAAAAATTTGAGGGCAAGAATACTGATTTGGCAAAATGGAGAAGGACAATCAAGATAATTCGAAGAGGGGGACGCATATTTGGTGAGACTGTTCTAGTTATCATTTTTATCCTTTTGTTCATTTTATTTGTTCTTAATTGTTTAATTTAGATTAATACTTGTTAGATTAGATTTAACTATCTTTTTGTGCATCAAATCCATTTATCTATGTTACAATCACTTATTCTTGTACTTTAAACCTAATGAATTTCAGTCAAGTTTAATGAATTTAAGTGGTCAACAATCAATCATTCATCCTCCATTCTTAGTTTAATAATAAATAACACCTAGCCTTTTTAGAGCTTATGAGAGTAATAAGGTGTTACACCTGTTAATCACATTTATGTTTTCAATGCCTAGTTTTTGCTTACAAGTTTTGTATGACTATCAAAATCCATTTGATCTATAATAGGAGGGCAGACATGGAAAGGATCTTGAAAATGGTTAAAGTTCTGATGCTTGGTCCTATAGATTGATGGTCTTATGGACATCATTAAAAACCATTCATCCATTCATGCAATCGTTGCATTCTTGAGACCACATTTTTTAAGGGTGTTTTGCAGATAGTTCATATGCCTTACCTATGCCTCCACGCCTTTATTTTCTAAAGTGTACAATGCCTAGAGCTTATGAAGAAGAATGTAATAAATAAGTATATTATGTTATATATTTGTATATTATATTATAAATAATATATGTTTATATATAAATAATAAAATATATGATAAATATAAATATAATATGTAATATATATAAATATATATTGTTGCTACTTGTTTTTGTCAAGACTATTGCATTGTATGTTGCTTAACTAGTAGATTAATGCTTGATATTGAGGGGAGTGGAGAGGAAGGAAATGTTGAGACTGTGAGCACTTGATTTCTTAGTCAGCTTTAAGAAGACTCTCATGTGGAAGCTCTATGAAAAGCAAAGCACCATCAAATTTCTCAATCACTTATTTAAAAAAGCAATGGATGACCCAACACATTCATATTAGTTGCATATTCATGATGAAATGGTGGTAAAGTCTGTGTAAGGAATGAATGTTTAGTCATGGAGGATCCAATGATGTGGTCTTTATAGATGAATGTATAGAAATAGATAAAATACAAATACATTTACTCAAATGTGTGTATATAGGGATATATGAAGGCCAAAAGAGTGAAAATATATTGAATCATTCACATAAAATAATCACATAAATATACAAATCCAACCATTACACATATATACATTGTGATTTATAATTACATGCATTATAAAATAATGATTAAAAATATATAATAAATTATTATTTAAAAACGGTAAACTTGAATACACTTAATTATTATTGAATTTTTTTAATCAAATGTTGCTTAAAATGTTGATGTATAGTTGATTTGAAGCTATCACCTTCTTTATTGAATCTTTTGTTGCACAAAAACATAATTCTACCTCATGTACTATACAAATATATACAAACAATAACTCAATGTTTTTTTTCTGGCTTAAGAAGAAACTTACAATGGAATCAGTGAACTCCGTGTTATAATGAACTGCGTTATTATAAAGCATGGGGCATGCATGAGGAACGATGGATGGGATGGGTTGCACTTGCCATGGAGGATACGTAGAGAGGTAGGGCCCACCAAATCAAAGCATTTGCAGAAGGCAAGTATGACCTTTTTCATTCAGAGAATGGTGGTCCCACAACTTTATACCAACGAAGATCAGGCGTTCATGAGGTGGCCCCACTTTCATCGGAATCTACGATAATTGAAATAAAAAATGTTGACAGGTGGAATATTCGATCGAGATGCGCCCGAAACTGTTTATAACCGTCGATCATGTTCATTGGTTTCCGTTTCATTACATCGTCTTTTTCGTGGGTCGCAGGTCTCCCGTCGCTTTTTCAGTCATTCGATTTGTGAGCAATTTCGAGATCTGATTTTTATCTTCTGACAAAAGGATTCTCTGAACAAAATTGATCTGCTATATCACTCTGAACAAAATGCTCCATACCTCGTGTTAAGTGGATTAATTATGGTTTTGATTGACCCATATCACTCTGAACAGAGTCGTAAAGAAAGTGTGGGTTTCATGCTTGTCATGTTCGGATAAGCTTTTTCATTCAAACAGTCAGGGATTAGAAAATGAGGCAAAGGCTATCCAGCCCCCAAAAGGGCATGGTATGGGGCTCCTCCATACATGGTCATAAACGTCCGTGCAACCTCAGATCTGTCAGAATCCACCTGCAACTAACGGTAGAACTGTCAGCCCAGCAAGTGGCTCATTTGATCATAGTTCGTAACTAGGGGAATGCAAACAGGTAGGGTGTATCAGCCGAAAAAATTACCGCCAAACAGAGTATAATGCATACGCGACATTTTTTACTACTGTACAAAGGAAAACGTTAAAAGTTTGTGCAAAAAAACTCTCATCCTTTTAAATATTTTTTAAAAATAATTATGGAAATATAAAGAATATAATGGTACATTTTATGTTTATTTTAAATATTTTTATTTATTAATAAATTATTATTAATTTTACAATATAAATATTTGAGAAAGTTAGTAAATATTTTTTGTTGAGTATAAAATGAGTAAATAATTTTTTTTATAAGATAAATCATATAATTTGTAAAATGATATAAAATTTTATAAGTTATTATGTTCATATTTCAATATGTATTTTTACTAACCATTAATATATAAAAATTACATTAAATAAATAAATGATGATTGATGAATAAAGTTGGAAACCTAAAAATATGTTTAATTGTATATTTCCACATTTCTTTTTTTTATTCAATTTTAATTAAGATACATATCTAAGAATATAATTGAATGAAATATTTGTAATTAATTTTAACATTGTGTTATATAAAAAGAAAAAAAAAAGAATATTAAAATATGAAGTTACATTTATTAAAAAGTAAGATTTATTGTTTTATTGGTCAAAATTAATTTTTAATTATTAAATAATAAATTATATTGTATTAAAAAAATAATTGATAAAGAGTTGTTTTTTATGATTTTAAAATTGTCAAAAAATTAAAAAATAGATAGAAAAGAAAATATCAATGATAATTACTTAAACAATATATGATAATTGAAAAATCAATAAATAAAACTAGAATTTTAATGGTGGTGTTCATTATGTTTTTGAATTTCTAAATAATTTTAAATTTATTTTATTAAATAGATTATTATAGCTAATTGATCTATGAAATGCAACAAATGTTTTGTTTATTTTTTATTTTTGTTGTTCTAATGAATACACTATTTTTATTTTACTACTTAAATTAAGTAATAATGATTACTTAAATAATTAGATTAAATTAATTAGATTGTTCTAATTTATTTAACATAATTAGAAAAATAAAGGGTGAAATCATAAATGTGTGTCCTTAAATCAATATTTTTAGTCAAATTTTACTTTCTCACTTATAGCAAACAAATTATTAAGAATTTAGAGATGATGTGAGCTAGGGATTTGTAAGATTTTATGTGTAGATTCTATTATATGTTTACAATAATAAAAAAAAAATTGTTACATTTGTTAACAACTTTCTTTTTATACTTATAGTATTTTTAATAATTGATATTTCATCTAGTATAACTTTTTTAGAAGAGATCACTAACATTGATTTCTAGTACACACATATTTTTCTAATTTTATATTTTATAATTTATTTATTATTAATTTTGAGATCAAATTAATTATAATTTAGAAATACCTCTCTCTTTATATATATGTACATATATAATCTATTATTATTATTTTATTGAATCAAGGACATCAATACTAAGTACAAATATGTTTTAATAAAACACTTGTTTTTTTAATTTTTTCTACTTGTGTTGAATAGAGACCTTTATGTTTGCTAAAAACCCATATTCAACATAATATAATGCAATAAGTATATTAATAATTTAGTATTAAAAAAAATTATTGTAAGAGCTATGATCTTGCAAAATCTCATGGCATGGGGATTTTATTTAATTGTTAAAACACTTCCCTAAATCCTCATTCTTTGTCAAAAACTAAGGTCAACAAAACTTGAAGGTTTAACTAAGGGTATTTAGTCCAAGGCTCTTTCTTATTGCTATTTGGGTGTCCAACATTTAAAAATAGGAAAAACAAACCTTCATTTTGACACCTTTCATTAGAACCTTGTTTACCTATGATAGGATTTGTACTTGAAATAAAGGACATTCATTCAAAAGTAATCAACAATTTTTTCCTTCCAATACTCATTTTATCCCCTATCCCATAGTACAATGTACCTTCATTCTTCCACCATAAGGATTTTTTAATGAATAATCTTAATGTAGTTAAATACATTATTTTCTTGGGATTTTAATTTTAAAAAATGAGTTAAATTTATCAACTAATTAATCTAATTCAAAATCTATGCATCTAATTAAATTATGGAAGTAATTTTTTTTATGTTTCTTTCTAAAAATGTATGAAGAAGTATTACAAAGGAACATAAAAAATATCTTTCTTTTTCAATTGAAATGATATATTTCTCTTTTTAAAATAATGAAATCTTTTGAAGGCATACTTTAAGTATGCAAATAATCAATTTAGTAGAAAACTATTTTTTAAGAAAGAAGATTTAGAGCACAAAGGTTTAAAAAAATTATTTATTAATTAGAGAATGTTGTGTTTATTCTTTAGATGAATTAAATCACCTAAGGAGATTTCAATGCTTAAAAAGTATTTTTTTAAATTAAAAGTTTTTTAGGAATTTCTTATTGGAGATCCACTTGAGATAAAAGAAGAAAATCATGTCTATGTCTTTTTTGATTGTGGTTTTTTTTCAATTTCTAATCTCTTCTAAGAAGCTGTTTATAAAGTTATTGAAGCAATACTTTGAATGAAATACAACCAATACACAAATATAATGGTTCTACTTAATTAATAAATTAAAAATCAAATTTAGTTTATTGTAGGCACCTTTTTAATTAAAAAAATTAATAAAATAATGTAATGCCCCGCCACACAACCCTAGAGGAAGTTTCAATTCGCTACAAAAGTGTACTAATTTTTTTAAAAAAAAATGCATTATACAAACATGTTCACCTATAATTGACAACCTCCCCTAAGGCTACGTAACTGAGATTACTTAATTCCCATTCACATACATCATCTAAATTACATTGCAATAAACATCTCAAGTAATGACATACATCTAACATAAGTAATATAAGATAGAATAGATTAACCATCCCATAATTCCATTACAAGATTACAATCCTCATTCCCAGAATGAGTAAAAATACATAAGTATAATAATTACAAGATCCACCTCATAACAACAAGAGGGGTAAATACAACTGATACAAGAAGAATTACAATAGAACAAGAAGAGAGTAACAATATCCACAAGCCGTCCAACTGGATGTCTCGCTTCCACGAATTGAAGAACAAAGGGGGACCCAACGGTTTTAGTGCATGTTCCACCCTACCTAGTGGTACCCGAAGGCCCACCCCCCATGCTAGGAGATAGTAAAAATACAACATGGACAAGATATCCACTACCTCTAACCAAAGGCTGACTAACAGAACTAACTGACTCAACCATACATATGCACAATATAAATCTAACACTAACATGGTTGCATTGCTTCCAGTCATAATAAAATCAAGTGTGCTAAAGAAAACATACACACAACATAAACACAAGGTTATCCTAGATAGAGTGTCATCGCAAGGTGCGTCATGAGATCTCCTTTGGGCATCCTTCATAGGTTCCGGTAATCCTAGTGACCTCAATCGAATCCCGGCCCTCATACTCACTCAAGCAGAATCAACTACCTTTCGTATGGACAAGCTAGTTGACCTTGCCATTCCAGGCCTTCTCACTCACCCCAAGTCTGAACAAGCCCTTGTGTCTGCGAGTGAGGTTAATTTTATCTTGGTTAATGTGAATGCATCTTCGTAATCTAAGTACTTTGCTTTAATTATCACTTCTTAAAAACACTTTCGAAGGTTACCGGTTTACCTCTTTGAGCTCCGGCCCCTAACAAAAGCCACTCTTCTAATGGATAACTCACTACTCGAATCTAGACTCCAAGGGTGACTCAAGTGTCATAGAACTGAATAACTCAGTCTCTCCTAATCTAGGAGACAACAAATAAAGAATCTCACTCCAACACTTGGAGGAAAACAAACTCATACAACACTACCCAGGGAAAAACGATCATTAACTAACATGGGAATGACCCACATTCACTGGAAGACTTCTCAATGCATAACACATTTACCCGTTCCCAAAGCATTCACTAAAAGGGAAAATAATATAATAATGCATTGATAAATAAAAACACTATGTTTGGATATATTAAATCCATATTTCTACTTAAAGCATCTCGCAGAAAATAAAATATTATCTTTCTAAATCTTCACTAAAACACAATAATTTCTTCATTAAAATAAATACTTTCACATTGTAAACCTTTCATGCTTCCTATGCTTTAAACAAAATGTTAAATCTAAAATATACTCCATATGATTCATATATATTTAAATACAAATATCATGTTTATTCTGAAAGCTACTTTTAAAAATTAAAATCTACATTATACAGTGGTTATAACTTTCTGTTTCAATTTAAAAAAAACCAGTCAAATAAATAATTTATCTAAATTTCAACAGTCTGTACTTATTTCCTAAAATACAATATAATAACTTTCATCATTATTCCTATTGATAATTGAAATAAGTAAAATAAAATCTTTTCTTTACCTAAACAAATAAAATTTTCAAAAGAAAGATCTAATAAAACTTCCAGATCATAACTAAATTTAATATCAATAATATTAAATAAATAAAAACAATAACGTATAAAAAAAAACAAAAAACAAAAAAAACAAAATAAAATAAAATAAAAATTAAATTAAATAATTAAAAAAAATATAACATGCACGGTACACGTCCAACGAACGGTACTGCCGGCACCTGCGACCTGCCTGTGCCGACTGTACATATGTACAGCCGCCGGCGCTTGGGGAGTCCGCACCTCCCATGGTGGGTGCGTCCCCCAAGGGTGGCACACTTCCCATGGGAGGTACACTTCCTTGGGAAGGATGGCAGTGGGGATTTGACCACCCCACTTGCCATTAACTCATTTTTTAATTTTTAATTTTTTTTTCTCCCTTCTAAAATTTATATTTTATTTTTACAAACACAGAACCCCAAAAAAAATGAGAAAGGGCAAAAAACATATTTTTACACATGCGCGTTTTTCGAGACACAAATTTTCAACATTATAATCTATAACAGTGGTTTAATAATATTTGAAGATCTAAAGTTTATATATGTAATATACAATTCC
The DNA here is from genome assembly GCA_007115665.2 of Sequoiadendron giganteum. Taxonomy (NCBI): domain Eukaryota; kingdom Viridiplantae; phylum Streptophyta; class Pinopsida; order Cupressales; family Cupressaceae; genus Sequoiadendron; species Sequoiadendron giganteum. The sequence goes on along the minus strand of CM021100.1, from coordinate 394,508,987 downwards.
AAATCATATATAAATATGTAGATATATTTATATATTTACCAGAATCTAAAACTGGTCAAATTAAAAAATATATATATATATATATTTTTAAATAAGAAAATTAATTTATTTTTCCAGATTTCCATTCCAAATTTCAAAAATTGTAATCTTAGTTTCCCACAACCTATTCTTTCAATTTTAGAAGAATTTAAACAAAGAACTTTGTACAAAACTAATTTTGGTTTGATTTTCTATGTCATTTTCTACAGGGTTTAAATTTGCACTTCAGATCTGATTGTTTTTCAACCTAGATTTTCCACAATAAGTCTTAAATGTTTGAGAATATTTTAAATTGAATTTACACAATGGATCTACAGGTTTTGTTTACTAAATAATCTCCTACAGTAAGCTTATCGAATTTTCACAACCATTAAATTGAAATAAACATCAAGTATAAAACCTGGAATGTGATGCTACAGAAGATGATGAAATTTCTTGATAGAAGCCTCCTCCAAGCTTTTCCTCCAAAGTGCAACCAATTCCAATTCCAAAATCCAAAATTCGTTTCAAAACCCTACTTGTGCAATTTCTTCAAAAATTCCCAAATTCCACTGAAAATAATAACCTTCCAAAAATTTCTCTCCCCAAAAATTGAAACATGCATTCATATTAAAACTAAAATATCTAATCTAACCCTAATTTCCTTTTGCATGCAAAGTGAAAATAGATATTTATTTCCTTTTCCCATTTTCGAAAACCCCAAATTGATTTTCAAATGCAATTTCATTATTCTTTCAATTCTTTTAATTTAATTTAATTAAATTTAATGCAATAACTCAATTAATTAATTTTAATTATTTAATAATTAAATTCAACCTTTTTCAAGATTAATTTAATTAATTAAATATATTAAAATTTAATTAATACAATTTCATCATAAACATAAATATTTCATCTAAGCATAAATTTCACTTAATATTAAAATAATCTCTACTTTCAACAATACAATAATTCTAACATTTAAATAAATAATAATGCATCTAATAAAATCATATAACATTAAACCAAGTAAACACGACTCACAAAACAGGACTAACAACACACTAAGGCTAGGGCGTAGACCTGACACATGTTACCTAGTTACTATCTCCCTTTCAATTTAACCGTTGGATCGACACGCTTAGACCTGTGAAACCAGGTGGAGTCGGTGTCATGTACCTGCAACCCGCAACCAAGTAAACAACATAATACAATATATCCAGTATATAATACACACCGTGAAGAAGAAATCACAGATTCGCAGGGCACTTGCAAGCGAGTGATGCGAACCGTCCTCTTCACCAATACACTCATCAAAGACTGACATTACATCATAATCAGAAATCACGTAATACAATATCTCAAGCTAACTCTACTAACATCAATAATCCATAATGCATGTGAAACAATAGTCAGATAATCCACATCACATGATAATCAATGTCGCTCAATAGTAGCGATCAAAACACAAACAACAAGGTGTGTCCAGTATAATAGTAGCTGCATCCCAAACATAGCATAAAGCAAACACACAAGAAGCAAAACAGAGGGTAATTACACCAAAATAACCTAATCTTAGTCTAGGCACTCCTTAGATAAGCATAGAATAAATTTTGGAGGAATATCAAATACCACTAAATCTTAGAGAAAGAGGAGAAAAAATGGTTGATTGCAGACTAACACTAGATAAAAAGAGAGAGGGGAAAGAGAGGGGAAGGAAGCACAAGGATCCAAGGAAAATAAATAACCATAAAAAATGAGAGAAAACATAAACAAATCATAATGGATGCAACTAAATATAATAGTGTACGAGCAAAAATATATAACCACTGAAATAGCAACAACTTAAAATAAAAGGGAATAAGAGCAAAGATGAATAAATAGCAATTTTGAAAATAAACTATAAAACTATAAGATTAGAAAAAAATAAAATAGGTAAATTTTGCATTCTAAAAATACCTCAATTTTCAAATTTCTCATGCACAATTTGATTGAAGATTTCAAATTTATTTCATAAAACAAATTTAAAATTATTTAGAAATTCAAAAACATAACGAACACCATTAAAATTCTAGTTTTACTTATTGATTTTTTAATTAGCATATATTGTTTAAGTAATTATCATTGATATTTTCTTTTCTATCTAATTTTATTTTTTGACAATTCAAAATCATAAAAACAACTCTTTATCAACTATTTTTTAATATAATCTAATTTATTGTAGAAATTATCTGATGAAAACAATGTGAAGCATTTTTGAAGTTGCATTTAAAATTGATTACAGAATTAATTATAAAAAATTAATTCATATTTGTTTAACATTGAATATTTATGTGCTTTGCAAACTGTTTTTGCATAATTATTTTATTGTGAATGCATAGTTCACCATGAAACCAACCAATCTATTTTTCTACTGCACAGGCAATGGGAGGCCTTTATTTGCGTTTGCTTGCATCTTGAAGCCATAACTGATAATGTGCTTCACAAACGGTTTTTGCATAATCGTTTTACTGTGGTTGCATAGTTCACCATGAAACCAACCAATTCATTTTTCTACTGCAGAGGCAACAAGAGGCCTTTATTCACATTTGCTCGCATATTGAAGCCATGATCGAGGTACATTTTCTTAAACACTCCATTCTTCTCTTATTCAATCTAGGCACGTTACTTTCTGTTGTGTTATGCTTGATTGGCAAGTTCTCTTGCATTGTCTTTTCATTCGGGTTAGGCTTAGCTTGGATGAGAGGTTCAATCTGGTGCACAATGTAGGAGAAGAATGCATTGAAGAAGAATATGCCACATTTCCACTTTTTTTGTTTGTATGAGAATTTTTATCTTCGTTAGGGTATTATCTCATTTTTGATACATAATTCATTAGAATTTACAGGGGAGCAAATTTCATTGTAATATTGGAAGAAGAATATGCCACATTTCCACTGTTTCTTGCATAACTGTTTTTATCAGCGAACAATGTTGTATATGACATTGAAATATCACGGGAAGTGAGTGTCTGTAAACAATTTGTTGAGGCTATCGAAAGGTATGTTTCCCATCATGGATTTCAATGGTTTACAATTTATGATTTCTTATGTTTTATTTTGAAGGGTTGTTTGGGGGTTTATGCACATTTCAATGTTTGTTTCTCTATTTGATATTTGTACTCCTTTGTTCACATGAACGATGAAACCAATAAGAATTAATGGAAAAGGATACTTGAAAAAGAATTTACCTACCCAAAGCCATTTGTTATCCTGAAAATGGATCAGTCAGTTAAATAAACTAGGTGAAAGAAGATGACATTGAAGGGTAAGACAACCATGGTGCATGTTGCAAGCAATCAGTATTTGTTATCCTGTATGTTGTTTTGCAGAGTTTTTCTTTAAGGGTTTTCTCTTTTTGAGGACTCCAATGTATATCCCACATTATTTGTCTTGCAGGGTGATAACAGGGGATTTCTTGTTTGTAAAAATATGGAAACTTCTCCTGAAATTCTTTGCTGCTTCCATCCAGTTCCTTTCTGACAATTTCTTGAGGCTGTCACAAATATGAAATTTGACAAAGAACCAAATTATTTGAAGCTTATTTCTCTTTTTGCAGGCATTCTTGGACCAAATGTATCTACAAGACCAATCAATATAGATGAAGCTCAGAAGGTAACCAATCTTTCTTTGGCCCAAGTTTGTAAGTTTTGAAATTGTTTGCAAAGTGTGGAGCAATGACAGGTATGATAGTGTGGAGCAATGACAGGTATGAAAGTGTGGAGCACAGAGTGGTGGTGAATGATAGCCAAAGATGCCTCTATAATATGTGTGTTCATAATCACCTTATTGAATCTCTGTTATAAATACATAGCCATGGATGGATGGAAATTTATATCATCAAGATCACTATAGGTACACTTTCTTTATCTGGTATACTACATAGTCAGAATTAGTATAGTTAATTTATATCTTGTATATCACACAGCCAAAAATTCTGTAACCGTTCTTTGTGCAGATCGTAGTGTCAAAATCACTATAGCTAATCTCTATTTGGCATTTGCTCACATTGCAGAATTACAATGCGCACTGTCAAGACTCGATATCAAGTTGGAACTCCTATGGATGGAGGGAGGGAAATCTACATGTTGAAAATCACCTTATCTAATCTCTATTTGACATGTGTAGCCATGGATCAAAAATTTAAACTTAGAAAATTACTATAATTAATCCCTATTTGACTTACTAATCTGTTCATCATACTATATTATCAAAATCACTATAGTTGAGTTTCTATTGTCATTCATTGCCATGGACAGGAGTAAGCTACACCATCAATTTCAAATTGCATTACCTAATCTCTGTTCACAGACATGGCTATGGATAGAGGGGCAATTTATGTCATCAAAATCACCATGGCTTCACTTTTTTTTCTTTCCCTCTGTAATTATACTGTGTTAGCAAGAAATTACTATGGCTTATCTATATTTGGCATACTATACTGTCAAAATCTCTGTAGTTAATCTCAGTTTGAATCACATTGTCAAAAGAGTACTATATCTAATTCCATTTGGCATTCTATGTTGTAAAATCACTATAGCTAATCTGTATTTGGCATTTGCTGCTATGGATGGAGGAATCTACTTTGTCGAAATCAGGCTGCAACTACTATTGGCAGAATCGATATATACAATCAATATCACCATACCTGATCTATATTTGACATATGCAGCATGGATGGTAATTATGTAAAGTTAATCAGAATCTCTATTTGGCTTATTATATTGTTAGAAACATTACAGAAAATCTATAGTTGGTATACGGTATTGGTAGAAATTTAGAATATCTAGACCGAATCTATGACTGACATATGTTATGGTCAAAATTGTTCCAACTAATCTCTGTGGCATACTATATTGTCAAAGACTGAAAATCACTATAACAAATATCTATTGGAATAAGTTGCCATGGATAGAGGGCAATCTAATACGAAGTCAACATCACTGCAGTTAATCTCTGTTTGATGTTCTCTGCCTTGGATGGATCGAGGCCAACCTTTGCCATCAGAATCACAACTGATCTCTTTGGATGGAGAGCAATCAATTTTTTCAAGATCGCTATAGCTAAGCTTTTTTATTCTCTATATGTTGTTATGGATGGTGGGCAATCTTTGCCATCAAAATCATAGCAGCTAATCTCTATTGTTGTGTGCTGCCACCTATGAGGCCAATCTAATGCCATCACAAATAATTTCTATTTGGAATGCGCTATCATGTATGGAGGGT
>CM021100.1:394325677-394503606 GCA_007115665.2 Sequoiadendron giganteum | reverse complement strand
TTCCCAAAGCCACATTCAGTGTAGTCCAGAACCTAGATGTCATCCTGGTATCTCTATCATAAATAATGTTCTTTGGTACACCATGCAATCTGGATATCTCTTGCACAAATTTCCTTGCAAGAGTCAAAGATCCATCCTTCAAATTCCCAGGTATAAAATGTGAAACCTTCGTGAGCTTATCCACAACTACTAAGATAGTATCATGCCTATTTATGCTCAACGGTAAACCTTGGATGAAATCCATATTGATTACTTGCCACTTATACTCAGGTATATCGTGGGGATACAAAAGTCTTGCTGGATGCACATGCTCAACCTTGACTCGCTGGCATTCCAAACATCTAGCTACGTACTCCATGACATCTTTCTTAAGCTTAGGCCAAAAATACAAAGCCTTTAACTCAGCTACCATCTTCGTAACTCCTGGATGCCCTGAATAAGGTGCATCATGAACTTCCTCAAGTATCAACTTCCTCAAATTTCCACCCTCAGGGATATACATCCTTCCCTGATTATCTAACAATACCATCATTCTCCATCACATAACCATCAAATCTGTGATCTGAAGGATCTGCCGCTAAGGCTTGCCTTACTCTATCATAATGCTCATCACCTAGAAGATACTGCAACACTTGTTGTCTCAAATTTGACCTTGTGGTTACCATAGCAGATAGATGTCTTCTTCTGCTAAGAGCATCAACAACTCTATTCTCCTTACCCTTGATATACTCGATACCAAAATCGTACTCACTTAGGAACTCAAGCCACCTCCTCTATCTCACATTGAGGTTCGGTTGTGTGAAGATGTACTTAAGTCCTAAATGATCAGTCTTAAGCTCAAATGGCTTCCCCAGGAGATAATGTCTCTACATCTGCAATGCATGCACAATAGTTGTAAGCTCAAGATCATGTGGCGCATAGTTCAACTCATACTACTTCAGTTTCCTGGACTCATATGCAACCACTTTACCTTCCTACATTAGCACAACTCCTACACCTTCACCTGATGCATCTGTAATCACAATGAAGTGCCCATTAGGATCCGGTATAGTCAACACTGGTGCTGATGTCAACTTCTGTTTAAGAATCTGAAATGCTTCCTCGCACTTCTTTGTCCACTCATATTTATTTCCCTTCTTTTGAAGAGAAGTATTAGGTGTTGCAATCCTAGAAAACCCTTCTACATATTTTCGGTAGTAACCTGCAAGTCCTATGAAACTATGAACTTCAGTAACACTTTGTGGTGTTGGCCAATCTATAATTTCCTCTATCTTTGCAGGATCAACTGAGATTCCCTCAGCAGATATGACATGCCCCAAATAATGAACCTCTTCTGAAAGAAAGTACACTTCAAAAACTTACCAAAAAGCTTTCGATCTCTCAGTCGTTGAAGGACTATTCTCAAGTGCTTCTCATGTTCCTCTTCTATTTTAGAGTAAATCAGAATGTCATCAATGAATATAAGCACAAAATCATCCAAACAGTCTCTGAAGATACTATTCATAAGGTTCATGAATGTCGTTGGAGCATTCGTTAGGCCAAAAGGTACCATGGTGAAATCATAGTGCCCATACCGAGTTCTGAAAGCTATCTTCGGAATATCCTCATCCTTAATCCTCAACTGGTGGTAACCTGATCTAAGATCAATCTTAGAAAACATAGTGGCCCCTTTCATCTGATCAAACAACTCATTTATCCTAGGTAGAGGATACATGTTCTTGATGGTAACCTTATTAAGCATCCTGTAATCAATACACAGTCGCAAGGTTCCATCCTTCTTCTTAACGAAGATTACCGGTGCACCCCATGGTGATACACTTGGTCTAATAAATCCCTGTTTCAGCAACTCTTGCAACTGATCTTTCAGTTCATACAACTCAGTAGTAGTCATTCTATAAGGAGCTTTGGATTGTGGCTTCGTTCCAAGTAGCAGTTCAATCGAGAAGTCAAATTCTCTTTTCGGCGGTAATTTCGTAAGTTCTTTTGGAAAGATATCCAAGAACTCTCTGAGAACTGGATAGTGCTCTGGACTCTGCTAGGCATCATCCAAGTCACTCATCAAAATAGCATAAATGGAACATCCTTTTCGATGTACTTTCTTTAGCTGCATAGCTGAGATGTGTCTCAACTCTAGAGGCTCTCGAGATCCTAAAATCTCTACTGGATGTCAGTTCACTATGGCTTTATGCTCAGTTAACCAATTGATCCCTAAGATCACATCATAAGAACCCAACGGTGCTACATAAAGGTTAACTTGGGTTTGGAAGTTAGGTAATTCTAAATCGCTGCATGATAAACATGTATCTACCCTCTTCTCTGCTCGATTTCCATACTGAACCATCCATCATTGTGACATAATACCAGGTCTAACAGGTAATTTAGAAACTACTTTAGGATCAATAAAGCATTCTGAAGCTCCAGTATCTATCAAAATAGAAACAGATTGACCAAAAAGCTTACCTGACATCTGGATAGGTGTAGACTGAAAATTTGCTTGATGATTTTCAACCGCTATATATATATGGTGTTGCGGTGCTCGCCGATCATTACCACCTCACTGACCTCCTGTACGCTGAGTGCAATTGGAGGCATAGCGATCTCCTCCACAAGTATAGCATCCACCTCGTGGCCCTGTTTGACCACCTGTCCTGTTCTTGATATTGGAGAAGTTGGTCTTATTATTGTTCACCTTCTTGTTTCTGCCATAGCTACCTTCTCCTTTATCCTGGGTGTTTGTTCCCCTCTTCAGATTCATGATCTGTTGATTATTATTGTTACCCCTCTGGTTATTGTTATTATTGTTTTGGAACTTCCTGTTTCCAAAACCAGATTTTTCATTCACACTTTTCCTGTAGTTCGCTACCTACTGCAACTTCTGTTCCTATTTCATGGCCTTCTCAAAGACCTCATCCATCGTTAATGGATTATGAATGTCCACATCAACTCCAATCTTTGGCCTCAACCCTAGAATGAATTTATGGATACAAAACCGTTCATCCATCTGATACTGCGGTACGTACTTAAGGAGATTGGTGAACCTCTCCCAGTATTGGGTAACTGTAAAACCACCCTGTGCCAGATTCTGAAATTTTGTCATCTTCCTATCAAAGAACAACTGTGGAAGCCACCTCTTCCTGAACAGGTTCAAGAATGCTTCCAATGTAGTTCCACCTGGTAGTAACTTCTTCTCAGTCTTTTCGTTATCCCACCAAGTAGCAGCTTCTCCAGTAAGCTGGTATGCAGCCCAAACTGCCTTGGTTTCATTGGACATATTCCTGAGTTCAAAGTACTTCTCCATCTCAATAACCTAGGCTTCTGCTCCATCACCTATTGTCTTACCATCAAACTTGGGTGGTGCTACCCTTTTCAGATCTTTCGCTAACTCCCCTTCAATCCTTGCTTGAGGATTAGGTACTTCAACCCTTGGATTATCATTGTTAGGTTGCTCCTAATTTTGGGGAATTTCAACTCGAGGGTTTTTCCCTTCTCTGACACCTCTAACTTCCTGTTCCAAATTGTCCATTCTAGAACCCTATTGATTTAAAAGCCCGAGAATCTGATCCAACCTATCAGTCTCATTGCTTGCAACAACTCCTTTACCTCTTGTACCCATTATGTCTCACAATACATGCATCAAGGAATGTTCATTTAGCGTGACGGACAAAGGACCCTAGTGTTTAAACCTAGGGCTTTGATACCAAATGTAAAGGGCAGAAAACTCCTTAAATCCAAATCGACAATTACTTTAAATAAGATCCATTATATTCAAAATAAAGTCGTCATTCCATTCATTCAGACATCAAAGAACTAGTCGATTACAAACAACGACATAAAAGTCAATAAGATAATTTCATAACAATTCAGTCTAAATCATACAAGTGTCGAATTACACAATTTAAGTTATAAATACAATGAGTGATAATCATATTAGTTACAATTCGAGACTTAGGCATTCAGTCGCCATAAGCTCGTCATTACATATATCAAGACTAATAAAGCATAAAAGAAGATGCAGTCTGTTGATCTTCCATCCAAAAAAAATCTTCAATAAGAAGACGAGAACAAGGATCAGGCGCTTTTTCCGCCCAACCTCGAAGCTTACGCTTCCTCGGAATTTCTTAGTCAATCAAGAAATACCCGACCCTACACGAATTGCTTAGCAAAAAGCAGTCTACGAGCAAGATGGAATCTGGTGCATGCCTAGTACTACTAGTAAACCACAAGCATTTTCATTTTTATAATTCCTTTAAGAAATAAGCAAGTTCGGTACTAGGATATGGTAGAGAGTTCAATAATCCATCTGTTTCAATGGTACAAAAATTACTTGGCCAAGTAAAATGTCATACACGACAATAAAAATAGTTTTAGAAAAGCAAAACTACACTCTCTATTTACCCATATTCGACACCCATCCCGGAAGGTAACTTTCCCAAAAACATAACATGCAGAATTATCTATCATTCATGCATGGTCTAAACAGTCAAATACAATCTTATAAAAAAACATCAAACTAGATACTTTGTTTTAAAATGAAAACAGTTTTAAAAAGAGCTTCTTTCCATTGTTCAAATTCGTAAAAGTCATAAATTCAATATTTTAATTTGAGTATTAAATAATCAATAAAGTTTTTAAATGAAGGTGTAACTCCAGTATGTGAAATAATTACATATAAAAACAGAAATTAAAAGAGTACACATTCATTCGTTTATACTCCCGTTAATTTAATGTTGTTTCAATATCGTTTTGGATGTTTTCAAAATAAATCAAATCTCAAGTTTAAACATTTTATTTCCAGTTTATCCTATTTTCAACGTTTAAATAATAATCATGTATCAAGTTAAAAATAACTAAATTAATAGTTTCAATTTCGATAGTTCGAAGAAAAGTGAGAATTTCAAGTTTCAATAATTTTGGTTTTAAAAATGGTGTTAAAATTCGAAGTTAAAATTCTGCCATTAATTTTTAGTCTTTATGCATTATTTTTTGTCAACAAATTTATCTAATTTCTGATCATGATCATTTCATTTCCTAAAATGGTAACAAAAATGTTTTCAAATTTAACTGATTCTCCAAAATTCAGTTTACTGTTTAATTCATGGTTTCTATCAGGAATTCCTAAATTCTCAGCAAAAATAATCCACTTTCTGTTTAACACGTTTTTGAATCTAAATCTCAAATTTGTTTTATGTTTTGAGTTGTTCCTGAATTTGATCAATATTGTTATTTCATGATTTTAATCGAAGATCTTTCCAAAAATCTATGTTTCTGAACTTGCCTAATAATCTGGAAAATATAGAGTTTGATAATTAAAAGTAGGAACAAAATTCGTAACAACAGAAAATTTCTTCTCATATTTTCACAATCTAATTATTAAAAATAGCTTCTCATTTAATTCTAAATCTGTTTGAATTTAAGATTTCATGTTTATTGTTGTGTTTCTCTTTCTTTTCTTTTGACAAATTCAAGGCAAAGCTTACCTGGTAACTCTGTGATTTTCTGATGCTTTTAACTTCCTTCTTCTATCCTTTCTGCAGATGGTGTCTTCCCTTGGCGCGTGTGAGATGTGTGGAGACTGCGTAAGGGAGAGTTTCTCCCTTATTTTCCTTGCTGTGAGTGGAGGGAGTGATATCTGTTGCTCTCCTTACCAGCCGCGCATCCACTTGTTCTTGGCGTGAGAGGTGAGAGGAGGGAAGGGAATTAATCCCTTAAGACTGTGTATTGCAGCCTCTTGCTGCAGGCGCATACCAAGAGCAGAGGGCGTGGGTGTGACAGGGGTATGCGTGCCTTCTCCCAGGTCGCATCTTCCTCTTCCCTGTGCGTGGGATGTGAGAGGATGGGTGTGGGGTGTTAGAGCTAGCTGTCTCTTCCCTGTTTCCTCGTGCCTTCCCAACAAAAAAATTATTTCCCTTATACTCTGCTCTGTTCCAGTTTTGCAGCAAGAACATAAAAATGAATTCTTTCCAATTTTCAATTTCCTGAGTGTGTTATTAATTTCGAATTTTTCTGAGTCTCCCCATTTTCAAATTTTTATCTGATATTTATCTCTTTTTTCTTTTTCCATGCATTGATCAAAACATGAATTGAGATCCACCATTTGCTCATTGATCTTCAGTTAACGAATTTAAACTCCATGTTTCAATTTTTTTGAATGCCTTTTGATAAAATAGATATTTTATTTCTCTAGTTTAACTTTTTTTAAAATTTTGAAAGCATGAACAAAGTTCAGGTGAGTTTTTGTTTTCAATTCCACATTTAGCTATGTTTAGATATTGATTCAATTTCATAATTTATAAATCCATTCATTTCACAATTTCAATATTTAAAAAAAATTAAAAAAAACATTTAATTTCAAAACACTTTATTTCTTTAAATTTAATCAAATTTCAAAATTTAATCTATTGCATTTAAATTTCTAAATTTCTAAATTTCTAATTTCTTATTTCCAAATAATAATAAAATATTCAAACAAGCAATCTATCTATTTAATTTACGTTAAATTTCATCAATTAACAAAATCATCATTTAATCACATGCATATTCGCAATTTTTGAGAAATCACATTTAAACTAGATTTTCAATTTGCAAGCATGATATATGCATGATACATTAAATATTAATCTATGTGAGAGTGTGAGATCCCATCTATTCGTAAACATCAATTGGCTAAACAACTCTACCTGATCGTTGTTCTCGCCTTCAATCACGTTCACCTGTTCCTACGTTCACTTGCACTCGATTAATCATCAGTAATGACAAACCCCGAAATAAACATAAATACAATTCAAATAATAATAATTGCATTTCGATTTCAATTTCATTTAGGTTCCAATTTCAATTCAATTTCAACTTCATTTCATTTTGAATTTCAATTTAACCATCATTAAATAATCATTCAATTTCTATCTGAATCTCGACATAATAATTAATGTTTGCATTTAAATAAGTTAAAGAAAATCCATACGTGACAGATACAATATCGTTTTGGCATTGTGTCAAAGAAAATATGCCCCAATCCTGCCCCAGTATGAAATAGGTTAGGGTATGCCCCCTCGGGAAAATTGATAAATTTTTGAAAATTTTGAAAAAATCAGGAAATAGTCTCGATAAGTCAATTTGATGGCCAGAAATGCTATGGAGTTGACGGAATTGAATTTTTAAGTGTTAGGAATGTGTACGGGTCAATAGAAGTTGGAATTTTACATGGCCAATAGACAAGGTTTGAAGAAATGTCACCCAAACCCTAGGTATAAATAGAAATTAGGTTGAAAACCAATTCATTTACACCCGAAAGATTAGAAGAATTGATAATTTTGCTCTGAGTATTGGATGAAGATGTCTCCAATTCCCTACACTTCACATCATGGTTATTAGATCTAGACCTTCCAACGACCAACCGATGCAGGACCCCGGGTATGTACCTTAAAACGAGCTCTTGAAATTTGATTTTGCACGTTATTTTAGGCCTCAAAAATAAATTTTGCACATGTGGTCTTTCATGTTCAATGCATATGCGTTCGTATGCGACGCATCTGCTTGCGGAATGACACATATGTAAAAAGACGCCTAGGCTCATTTTGGTTATTTAGACATTCGACGCATATGAATTTTAATGCACCACATTTGAATACATGCATCGCATCTGCATTTAGGATAGGTTGCATATAGGATAGTGCAACACATCTGGTAATGTGAATTGCATATGCATATTAGGTAGGCAGATAGATTTGCACCGCATATGAATTTTTTGAGATGCATTTGCTTATTTTTTGAAATGGAGTGATTTTGAAATGCATTTGAAATGCATGACGCAAATGCCTTGTTTTGCAATGCATGTGTGAAATGGCACCACATTTGATTATGTGAACCTCATTTGGCTGTCAGATTTTTGATTTTTTTTTTGATAAAAACTTGAAAAATTTGACATTTGACATCATGGTTGATTTGCACTTTGTAGGTCATTTTAGTTCCTATCTATACCTGAGAGTCTTGGATTGATACATTTGAGTTGAGAGATCGATTGGTGAGCCCTAAGACACGTTTGCTCTGGACATTGGGACTGCATCATGTGCTGACTATGCCCACGATTCAGGCAAACAGAGGTATGCTTACTGCCTTGTGTGAGAGATGGCACTTAGAGACCTCATCGTTTCATTTGCCTATTGGAGAGGTGACTATTACTTTAGAGGATGTATATAGGATTCTTCATTTACCCATCATAGAGCGGGCCTTATGTATGACACACAACGCGGACACAACGAGCTTACTAGATTTTATGTAGTTGATGATGTTAGGAGATTAGGGATAGAGCATTATGAGATTAGATGGAAGGTATTAGTTGATAGATATGAGAGGATAAATTGTATATTATGCACATTAATTGGGGGGATAGTTCTTCTTGATCAGCGAGGTCATGGATTTCCTATCGGGTGGGGAGAGATTCTTATCGGGATGTTAGAGAGAGAGGTTGTGTATGCCTGGGGTCCTTGTCTGTTAGGCATGCTATATTTTCATCTTCATGATATTGTGTACAGAGATGCATATTTTATGAGCTGCGGGACTACTCTTCTCATGGTTTGGGCATGGGAGCGTATTGTTGTATTTCGTCCTCCTGTTACTGCAGAGCGAGCAACTAGATCTCCTTATGTTTTCTGGTATATGAGAAACATTACACAGAGTCATGTAGGAGATACAGGTTATTGGAGACATGCACTAGACACACTGGATTAGTTTACATGGAGACCATACATGAACTGTGAGAGATGGTCAGATGAGGACAGACATTTACCTTTTTATCGACAAACACAGTACTTGATTGGTAGGACTGTTTCGAGTGTACATATTATTTAGAGACACCTGCCAGATCGTGTATTGAGACAGTTTGGGGAGGTTCAGGAAGAGCCTAGAGGGAGAGCAAATATTTGCTTGATCATCCAGAGAGGTTCCCTACTGGGGGCCTATGATACCAGTGGCCACTACAAACTTAGATATATAGGCTTTACAGCCTGTATAGTGGGGATGGAGAGGTGGAGTAGCAGATCCAGGGACGACAGCTACTTATGACACCTGGTGGGCAGAGCATCGTCCCGTTCCTTATACAGATCCACACCAGCCAACACCAGTAGAGAGGTGAGGGATAGGGCCGAGAGGGTGGTGTAGGGGTAGAGGTGGTGGCAGAGGTGGTGGTAGGGGTGGTGGTGATGATGGTAGAGGTGGTGGTAGATGAGGATGACGGGGATAGAGAGGTGGTTGGGTAGGCGGATTATCACCTATCCGAGAGGCGAAGGTAGACGATGTACCGATGTTGGACCTCAGGGGTGGGGCAGAGGCAAAGGCACATGTTGGGGTTGAGCATGCTCTCGAGGAGGTAGTAGCAGAGGAGCATGCAGAGGTGGAGATTGGCGAAGAGGACCTTACAGAGGAGGAGGAGGTCGATGTGGATATTGATCCTCTAGGTATTTTGGCAGGTTATGGGGAGGATGATGTTGAGGAGGAGGTACCTATGGAGAAGCAGGAGAGAGAGCTCTGGGATCATATTGTAGAGGGGAGATGGGGTGAGGATGCTCCTAGGGAGGCTTTGGAGGAGAGGTTGAGACTGGTTACAACAAAGTTGGGTGCCTTACGGATGGAGAGAGACAGTGCTTTCATGGAGAGAGATAGTGCTCTCATGGAGAGAGATCAGGCTATAGCTTGGAGGCAGGAGACAGAGCAGTAGTATACAGAGGTCAGATGCCTCTGCAGTGGTACACCATCTGATATCCTCACTCATGACCTAGTCAAAGTAGTAGAGAGGGTCTCTTATTATAGAGATTTGTATGAGTCAATGGTGCCAGCCGAGAGACGAGCTCCTAGCTTTTCAAAGGTTCACAGTCATAGATCACAGAGCAGGAGTCAGACTAGGACTCAGAGTACAGAGGGTGTGGCAGGACCACCGAGGGCAGGCCCATATGACATGCCTTCCACCTCATAGAGGGCACCTCTGAGGCAGTTTCCTCCACCTTCACCACATGGGAGTAGCGACAGTGGGACCCGTTGACACTTTCATATTTGTGGACATTGTATTTTGATCAGAGAGCCTACGATCTCCTTTTTATTTATGGATACATGCTGACATTGTATTGTGACACGTTATTTTGAGCGATATATATATGATTTTTGGTGTCTTCTATATGATATGCAGTTCTATTTTATGATGATGCATTGTTTCTATATGATTATGTTTCCTAGATGATGCATGTATATGTGTTATGAATGATTGTTTCTACATGATGACAAGTTTATGTAGTCTATGATGTTATGATGACTCTATTTATGATGGATGTAATGTACTTTATGATAATGGGATGCAATGATATATATACAATGCTATTTACATATGCAATGTTTTTATTATGTACCTTATGATGACGCAATGCTTATTATGCCATGATTTGCCTAGATATGCAATGAAGATGTCAATGTTCCTACATGTATGTAATGTAATGTAACTATATGATATACTATGTATAGATATACGACACTGTTTACATAATGCTTATAGAATTTATGCACATTATCTAATTTTTTTGTTGTGTCACAGGACTCTATCATTATGTCGGATAGAAGAAATGTTAGCATGGATGATTTTAGAATGTTAGTAAGAAAAACAATGAAGGTTGATTGAAAAACATATTATCTTTGATATTTTGCCATATATGCTAAGCTTGCATTTTATCATCATTGGGCGGGACTGACACAAATGGATAGTACACACCATGATATGAGATAGACCATAGTATACCAAGTCATCCATCTGTGAAAAAAAAATAGTCGTAGACAAGGAGTGTCTTAACCTAAACTAAGGATAGGATTGCCCCAGTCGTTTCGTCTAGACAAACCACAAACAACAAACAAATAAAAGATGGGTCATGAGACATCATTGCTCCTCTAAATCATTGATAGGACATCCTTGAGGAAACTAGTAACATGACTCAAAATTCAAAGTTAAAAAGACAGTTGACAGACAACAGTCAAAGAAAAAGAGTCCCGAGACATCCTTGCTTCTCTAAATCCTTCAAGGGACATCCTTGAGAAAGCTAGTAACTTGACTCATGCACAAATCGATAGAAAGATAAGACAAAATAAGATATAAAGTCATAAAGCCAAATAAAGGTATTTTCCAAAACTTGATCTTGTGTAATTGTTTGATGTTTGACATAGTTGGATGTGAGAGATGACACATACCGCATAAGACGTTGAGTCTGGTTTCGACTTGGTGACTATCTGTGTAAGGCATGACAAAGCCTGGTTTGAGAAAGACACGTGTCGTATAAGACATTTGAGCTTGATGATGTTGATATGACAAGCTACATGAGGCTATGACAATTTGACAATGTCCGTTGACAAGAAAGACATATCTTGTTTAAGACATAAGTTGATCACTTTGACAATGTGTTTGATTTTGACTTGATGACAGTTATGAGATACTTGCCTTGTTGTTGCATAACTTGTTTTGATTCCTTGACTATTATGAATGTGTGTGTGTTGATAATGTATGACATGAGATGATGTACCCTAAAGGATTGACCTAATGCGACCTCAGGGGCTCATCGATTGATTTAGCCTTGCCTACGTTGTACACACAGAGACCTTGTAGTTCGACCCAACTTTAACTGACATAACTGACTGAAAATATGTACTTGAGTTGATGATATGCAACATGTGTGACAGTGAATGTGATAAACCCTATTGGATTGACCTAGTGCGGTCTCGGGGGCTCATCAACAAATTAGCCTTGCCTACGTTGTACACATAGAGACCTCATAGTTCGACACGACCAATGACTTTGAATGTACAAAGAGTCATGATTTTAATGTGTGTGAGACGTGAAACACCTAGACAGACAGACCTAATGCCTCGGGGGACATTGACAGATGGCCTTTCCTACGTCCAGTCGCAGAGGCAACGTAGTTCGACTATGTCTATGACTGACTTGACACGACTGACTCGACTCTATTTTTGGGACTGATTTCGACATGTTTTTATTTTTTTGTCTTTTGGAGTTTTCTAATGTTTTTGAATTTTTTCAGGACATTTTCTATTGTTTTTGGATTTTTTCAGGACATTTTCTGATGTTGTAATGCTATGTACAAGGTCCTCGTGACACAGAAAAAGGATTTGCCCCTAGTCAGGAATAAGACATATAGGATGGAGTGGGGAATATGACGGAGTGGACTTGATGTCAATCATTTCCAAGCAATGGATAAGACAACCATTTATTTATTAGTGAAAGTGAAAAGTCTGATTGGAATGATGGTAGACGAAGGAGCAAAGTTGACTACACATGGCGCCTGTTTGCCAGGTTTTCACCATGGTACTTATCCATAGTGCCACAAAGTGGTTTTCACTATTGGACGAATTATTTCTCTTTACTATTTTCTTGATTTTTTAGTTTTTTCGATGTTACAAAGACGCCTGTTTGCCAGGTTTTCATCAAGGTAACCATTTTTTTATTTTTTCTGTTTTTTTTGTAATTTTCTAATTAAGACAAGACTCTCAGAAGCTACGCATAGAACCTCTTCAGATGAAGGTTGTTGATAGGTGACAAAAGTGGTTCTCCTTCAGGGGTAGAGAATCGATATGCTCCTGATCCAAAAACTTATGTGACAATATAGGGCCCTAACCAGTTAGGTTCAAACTTACCTGGCTTTTCTCGTTCAACTTGATTCTTGGGGTTCTCCATTAAGACCAGGTCTCCAATGTCAAAGTGTTGGTTTAGAAATTTCCTATTATAGCTATGACGAAGACAATTATGATATGCTTGCAAATGGTCTAGTGCCTTCTATCTTCGTTCATCCAGTAATTCTAACTCTTGCAGTCTGGATACACGGTATTCTTCATCATCAATATGACCTTTCAAGGATACCCTCAAGGAAGGAATTTCAACCTCAATAGGTAAGATAGCTTTAGATCCGAATACTAGGGAATATGGAGTGCCGTTGGTGGGAGTACGGATGCTTGTGCGGTAAGCCCATAAGGTAAAATTAAGTTGTAGGTGCTAGTCATGACCAGCGTCATTGACAGTCTTTTTGAGGATTCTGATAATGGTTTTATTAGATGCCTCAGCTTGGCCATTACCTTGTGGGTAATATGGAGTGGAAAAATGATGTTGGATGTGGAATTCTTCACATAAATGGAAAACTTCTTGGTTTTTGAATGGACTACCATTATCTGTAATGATGGATTGGGGTACACCATACCGATAAATGATATAGTTTAGGATAAACTTGGATATTTGCGTGTTGGTGATGTAGGTCATGGGAATAGCTTCAATCCATTTGGTGAAGTATTCAGTGACAGTTATGATGAATTTATAGCCATTGGATGATGGAGGGTAGATCTTACCTATGAGGTCAAGTCCCCATTGGGCAAAAGGCCATGGTGAAGTAATCAGACGAAGCTCCTGTGTTGGTGCTCGTATCAAATCTCTATGTATCTGACACTGTCAACATTTCTTGACAAAGATATATGAGTCCTTTTCCATTGTAGGCGAATAATAACCTAATCTCATAATCTTATGGGCTAAAGTAGGACCACTAGAATGGGATCCACATATACCCTCGTGTATCGCTCGCAAGGTTTCTTATGGTTCTTCAACATCAAGACATCTCATTAGGGTGTTATCTAAGGTACATCTATACAGGGTATCTCCGATGATGGTGTATTTAGCTGACTTATGGACAAAGGTTCTATGTTGGTTGTTTGATAGGTCTACAGGTAATATTTGGGAATTTAGATAGTTGTATATGTCCTTGTACTAGGGGTAAGTAGGACCAACAATCATACACACCATCGCAGAATCAAGGACATCATAGGCAGGGACCAACAGTTGTTCGACCAAAAACTCAAACTTAGGCATGTTGCTAGGAATATCCAATAAGGAACCCATGGTTGAAATAGCATCTGCTGCCCTGTTTTGAATACGTGGTATTTGTTGAAAGGTGATTTCATCAAAGTATTGCTTGAAACTATCGGCCATGCGCTTGTAGGGGGGAAGTTTCTCATCCTTAGTTTCATAATCATCATTTACTTGCAAGACTACTAGCTGAGAATCCTCGTAAACATGTAGACTCTTAATCTTCTATTGGGCTACCATCCTTAATCATGTCACTAAGGCTTCATACTCTACTATGTTGTTGGTGCAAGGGAAAGCAATTTTGAATGATTTTGGAATAGTATCACCTTGAGGTGTAACAAACAATATACTTGCTCTTGAACCATGATTTGTATGTGACCCGTCAAAGTATAATTTCCATTTGGTTATAGTGTCAACTTTGAAGATAAATTCATCAGGGAAATCTACCACTAAAGGACAGTCTTCCTTCATGGGTGCATCTGCTAACTGATTTGCAATTACTTTTCCTTTTATAAATTTCCTCTCCACATATTGGATGTCATATTCACTAAGTATCATCACCTATTTAGCCAATCAGCTTGTTAATGTTGCTTTACTTAGAAGATACTTGAGGGGGTCAATCTTTGCGACCAACATGGTTTGGCAGTTTAACATATAGTGTCAAAGTTTTTGAGTAGCAAAGACTACCGCAAGACAAGCATATTCTATGTTATTGTAATTTAATTCATATCCCACCAAGGTATGAATGGTGTAGTACACTGCCCTTTCATGACCTTGATCATCATTTTGTGTGAGAAGGGCTCCCAATGCTGACGGTGTTCCTGCAATGTAAAGTATCAAAGGTATACCATCTGTAGGTGGCATTAATACAGGTGGAGTGAGCAGATAATCCTTGATCTGTTGGAAAGCTTCCTGACATTTAGTTGTCCATACAAATGGTACTCCTTTCTTGAGTAAATGTTGAAATGGGTGTATTTTGTCTGCTAGTTGTACAATGAAGCACTTGATAGACTGTAATCTTCCTTGTAGTGTTCTTAGTTGACCAATGCTAACTAGGGGAGGCATTTCTACAATAGCTTTTACCTTTTCTGGATCTACTTCAATGCCTGTTCTAGAAATAATGTATCCTAGAAGTTTCCCTAATTTCACTCTAAAGACACATTTCTTTGGATTTAGTCTGACGTTGTAATTTTCTAGCCTCTGGAATATCTTGTCTAGAACCTTCAAATGATCTGCCCTTGTTACTAATTCAGCTATAATGTCATCAACATAATCTTCCATGAGAGTATGTACAAAGTCATGGAAAATAGTAGTCATTGCTCGTTGATACGTAGCTCTTGCATTCTTAAGCCAAAAAGGCATAAAATTCCAATAGTATGTTCCCCATGGACATGTGAAAGTTGTTTTGTGTTGGTCTTCAGCTACGATTTTGATTTGGTTATATCCAGAGAAACCATCCATGAGGGATAGCATCTCGTACCCTACTGTAAGGTCTACTATCATGTCAATGTTCGACAAAGGGAAGTCATCCTTAGGACATGCCTTGTTGATATCTCTAAAGTCTGTACAAATGCGGATGCCCCCAGTTGGTTTAGTCACTGGCACAATATTTGAAATCCAGTCTGCATAGTCTATGGATCGTATGAATCCGACATCAAAAATTTTCTTAAGTTATGCCTTGACTAGTAAAGCAATTTGTGGATGCATCTTCCTTAACTTTTGTTTGACGGGCTTAATACCTAGCTATAATGGTAGATGGTGCAATACTACGTCTAGATCCAACCTAGGCATGTCTACATATGACCATGTAAAGTTTATCTATCTCTTTGTGAAGAAGTCTCGAAACTTAGGTTGTTCTGTCTTTGTCAATGATGCAGCAAAATATACTATATGAGGGTTTTCTTCTGTATTTATGTTGACTTCAACAGTTTCTTCCACTAACATTGGTGACCTTTCCTACGCAACTGGGAGAATGTTTAAACCTCCATCCTTGGGTGCCTCAGAAAGGTTTTCACCCTCAAATACATCCTTTATTTTTACTATTTCTTCCTCCAAAGGCACCTTTCGGTTTTCACCTAGGGACTTGTCATTTTTATTTTCATTTTCTCTTTTGCGACTAGAGGTGTAAACCAACTCCCAAAAATATGCTTTGTGATCCAAGTCTATGGTAAAGCCAACCTTATGATCCCCTCTTGGTATGCCTTCTCTAAGTCCCATGAACTCAACTATTGCTTCATCGTTCTCGAATGTTTCTAAGATGGGTGTACCTTGTTGATCCCAGTTGATAAGTTTGGGATATATGAAAGGCATGTCATCATCGGAGTTATCAAATGTGGAAGCTGACAAGGTGAATACAGAGTGGTTGACATGGTCACAGAAGTTTTGGACTAACTCCTTCTTGTTCTTTTTCCTATGGGTGGGTAAACTCTAATGTGGGACTATTATAGCGACTAGGTAATTAGAAGATGGTCCGTCAAGTGCCCAAAATGCATGATCAAGGGTTTCCCAATAATAGTGCTTAAGCCATTCTTCTTTGGACAAGGGCTTTTTATTACGGGGGCTAGATGGATTTGGTACGGGTTTTATCATTTTGTCCAGTTCTCCAAATAGATTATCTAGGTTCATGGTGCTGGTAGAGGAAAGGGAATCCCATTCATAGTCGCTTGAGTAAGGGGATTCATCATAAACTGGGGTAAGTGGTTCGTGAGATATCTCGATGTCTTCGTAAGCACTTACTTGCTCTTGAAATGGTGACGAAGTACCGGGAAAGTCAATTCTAAGCGGTTGAAACCCTAGCCCTAGGCCTTTCGGTCATGGTGAGACAATGATTGGTTTCATCCTTCCATTTTGATGTAGTTCTAACCCACTATGTCTGTCATAGCCTTTGCTTTGCTTTATCTTAAATACTTTTCCATATTGATCCTTAGCTATCTAAATAGATGGTGAGGGGTATTCATTGTCTTCCTGATACAACCAAGAGGTAATATCAGCTTGGTCCACAATTTCTTCACTTAACTCTCCCTATTTTGTCAATGTCATTGTAGGGGGAACATGAAATGTGATTACAGATTGTCTTCTATCTGCCATGGGTAAACCATATGCCTTAGGTGGAACCAACTGACTAACACAATAGGATGCCTTCATGTGATATTCTCTACAACCCTTGTCTTGGATCTCGACCTTAGGAGTGGATGATGGTGGTTTTAATGAAATGGACTTGATAAGATGTGATGGGTCAATGTATAGGGATAAAGTGGATGATGATGCTTCTTGATTAATGAGAACCTGTCATTGTGGAATTTCCCTTAGGCTTGTACAATATTGAAAAGGATCTGGATCACCATCAATCGTGATCTCGGTACCATTATACAGGAATTTAAGACATTGGTGATATGTGGAAGGTACAACTTTCATTGTAGGTATCCAAAGTCTACCTAACAACAAGTTATATGGAAGGGTGAGATCCAAGACTTGGAAGCTGGTGTTCATAACTGTCGAGCCAATTCTGATAGGGAGTGTGACAACTCCTTTGGATGATCTTTCCTCATCATCGTAAGCCTTGATGACTATACTCTTAGAGATGTCCATGCATGCTTTTGAGAATCCTAATGCCTTAACCAATTTTAGGGTACACAGGTTCAAACCTGCTCCTTTGTCTACCAAGACTCGTCTAACTTTGGTTTGATGGACTAGGACTTCAAGATGTAATGGGTCATTATGATCGGTCTTTTCTGTTGAGTAATCCTATTGGGAAAATGTGGCATGATGGGAGTTAGTTAAGTATCCTACCATTTCTTCGAAACGATTGACATCTAAGTTGGTAGGGATAGTCATGTTCTGTAAGGCTTTGTTGAGAATTGCTCAATGATCAGGTGATAAAGTCAACAGTTCCAAGATGGATATTTGTGTTGGGGTTTTTCTCAATTGATCAAGTAGATTGTACTTAGACTTGGAGGACTGTGCAAGTGGCTCAGAAGAAGGACCTAGAAGAGTTATCTTAGTTATGCGTGTATTTACAACACATTCAGGATGCTTCTTAATGGTGATGGTATGGACATTTTCATTTGTAGCTCAGAGGTGGTTTATGATCATACCTTTACCATAGTCATACTTGGTATTGGCATAATTGGCTGATGGAGTATTCCTGGTTCCCAAACTGGAGATCTTTCATTTCATGTGGTCATGTAACGGGTCCATGAAGACCTTATGATCGTTGTTTTTGGTATGTTTATGCCCATTGACCTCTATGGTTCCATCTTCAACAAAGTCTTGTATGATATTCTTCAGTTGTTGACATTGTTGTAGGTTGTGTCCTTTTGTTCAATGGTATTCACAATAGGCGTTATCATCCCACCATGAGGGTTTAAACTATCCAGGATCATATTCTCTTGGTTCCAATGGTTTCAAGAGATCATTTTTAAGCAACTCTCTGAAAATTGTCTCGATTGGTTGCCCCAAAGGGGTAAATTCATGTTTAGGAAATCTCCTTTGTGGTCGTTGTTATGAATTTTGGACAAAATTTGTTGTTTGATCTGGATTGCTCGTCATGTCATGATTGGGGTTGTAACCTCTAAGTGTGATGACTGGTCCCGCATGTATGGTCTTAGCATCAATAATACTATCATTTGTAACATTTTTGTTTCTAGACCAGAACTTGTTTCTATCGTTGGGAATATTTTGATGTTGAACAACTGGGTTTCTGCCTGGTAATTTTATTTCTCCTTTGTCAATGAGGCCTTTTTCAAGGATGATGCCCTTTTGTACCAAGTCTAGGAATGAAGTACAACAATGTACCCTTAAGTCACCTCTCAGTTTTGGATTGATAATTTCAAGGAATATCGCGACTTTTTATTTTTTTGGTATTTCAACTGGACATCTGCTAGCTAGACTTCTCCATCTCTGGAAGAAAGTGGTGAAAGTTTCACCTTCTTCTTGAATTGTGTGACACAAGGTAGCTATTGTTACTTCATTGTCTATGTTAAAGGAAAAGTGTTTGAAAAACTTCTCAGCTAATTCACCCCAGGATCGTATGCCATATGGTAATTTAGATAACCATTCCAGTGCTATCCCAATAAGGGTTCATGGAAATAGTCTCATCAAGTATGTGGGGTCATATGATATGTCCATACATGTTGCAGTGAATTCTCTAATGTGTTCTAAAGGATTCTTCCTCCCATTATACTTAGGAAAATTTGGTATAATGTATCCGTGTGGGAAGGGTGTCATGTATAGCGCTTTGTCAAAAGGACATGGACATAGGTCTTACATTGAGATAGTTCGTTTGCCTAACATAGACATTTTGTCCATCTGTTGTTGAAGCATTTGCATTTGGTTTTAGAGAACATCTACTTGTGTCAAGGACATGTTGTTTGGGTTGTTTAGATCAATGTAGGTGTTCTGAAATGTTGTGTTTTGTGACGGATTGTGATTTGGTGAGGGAATATATCCTTGTTGCATATTCTGATTTGGTGTGGGGATATATCATGTCAGAATGTTCTGGTTTGGTGTAGGGATATTTCCCGTCAAATTATTTTGGTTTGGTGTAGGGATATTTCCTGTCGAAATGTTCTGAGTAACCCCTATAGTCGTTTTTGTGCCAACTTTGGATCTCTTACCAACAATGTTTGTGCCAAAGGGGTTTGATGAAGATGCCCCCGCAGTGAATTTTAAACCTTGTGTTATGTTGAAAGGGGTTGTGTTTACAATTGATGATGTTTGAGTTGGTATGCCATTTGGTATTGTTGCGGTCACTTGGGGAATAGAGACATTTGACGTTGTGGTTTGTGTTGGTTGCGTAGACGTTGTTTTCTAAGTGTGAACATCAAACCCTAGTGGTAGTGTGGCACCTTCTACTAGCAACTTTGCTAGATACCGTTGGGGATCATTTGCCAAAGACTCATCCATAAAGGATGCAAACTTAGGATCTTGTACAACAACATCTATGTCTTCGGTAAAAATTTGTCCCTATGCACCTCTAGTGACATGTTTTTCAAGCAAAGTTTTGTGTGGTATTTCTTTCCCTGATGGTTGAGTTCCAAATGGATTGAAAAACTCGTTAGGGTCCGAAATTGCTTTATGTTTCTTCTCAGACCTTGTTTCAACCACGAAAAGTTGCTCAGACCGAGGTAATGCAAACTATGTATAAAATTGATATGTCATATTTCTATGTTTGCTTTTTTGGATTTTTCGAATATAAAGGATGTCACTAAACTAAATATTTCTAAAATGACATAGACCAGGATGACATATGCTAAGATGGACAATATGCAAAATTTTGTGGAGACTATGACGGTAAATGATTTTAAAATTGCTATAACTTACCAGCTATGGAATAAATCTAAGCACTAATCTGACTTTACCAAGGAACCTGATTGTAGGACAAAGACTAATGATGAGGTGAATTTCCCAAGTTATATTGTTGAGCTGGAAAGACTCACTAATAGGAGCAAAGTGACTAGGTTCAATGATGATGAAAAATCAGAGAAAAAACATACCCAATGACGCGGAAAGTTGTTCTATTCTACTATATACAATTTCCTAGGAACTGTCTAAATATACGCAACTATAATGACTAGCGCTAAGACGTATATGACACCTAATAATGCAAGGACTTTGAGCAATTTTTCCAATTTCTATTCAAGGTTGATCGTAAGAAACAAAAGCGAAAATGGCAGTTATGCTTTTGGACTCAGTTTGCAGTTTTCAAATTTTTCTGTTGATAGTCAATTGCGGTTCACCTCTCAGATGCATTTCTAGTTTTGATAGATGTGGTTTAGGTTTCAATTATGGTGATTTGACTAAAATAGGTTTCAAATGTTGACAGGCAATTGCGACTTTCGCATAGATGTGGTTTAACTTATGGAAAATGTGACTTACTTGATTAGATGCAACTCAGAATATGAAGTTTGTGAAACTAAACCTGTTGACAAACACTTGCGACTTTTGACTTGACAGTTGCGACTCGCTTATACACATGTGGCTCGAAAGTTGACAGTTGCAGCTCAGAACCTAGACTTTGGGAAACTAGATTTTGTTGACAGATACATGCGATGTTTAATTGAACAGTTACGAATCTCTATGACACATGCGGTTCGTACTGTAACAATTGCGACTTAGTTTTATAGTTGCGGTTTTGTGATGATGATGTTACAACTAACTTAGTTTGATGATCAAGTTTATGACGAATACAACAAAAAACAATCACATAATACAATATGTTTTCAGTTTGATGTGTTGGATTTGTTAAAACTAGAGAACAATTACACCCTAGGTTATGTTGGACAGTATTTACTGAGTTCTTACTTGGATAAATCCAGATACGCATCTTCAAGGCAGATGACTAGTAGCTTGACCCCACTGGCTCCCCTCCATAACACTCACTTATACGAGGCAACCAAGCTACTGTACCCATGAAACTCCCATGGCATACATTTCATCTCAACATAAGAACAGTAAGATTGTAAGACGACTTCACAGGTCCGACCTGCTGCACCAGTAAATAGAAAGGATTTTGGTAACTACAACAAGTTGGTGTTTAATTCGGGCACCCATTCATGAAGGCCACATGAGAGGCTTTATCTTCCCAATATGTAGAGGTTAGGCTCTGCAGGTTTCAACGCACCATAAGGGTACTGGGGGAATCAATAGCTTGTCCATAGGAGCTCCAGTAATACCAAGTTTTCCTCAAGTATTAAAATTTCTATACTGGTTGGGAGTCACTGGCGATAAGCGCATTACCGATTTTGAGTCGCGTTGGTTACTCTTAACCACCAACACAGGCCCAAATTTTCTAGAGTTAGTAACTGGTTCTCTTACACCCAGGATCACATGAATGTGCAAGGGGAGAGGATACTACGAGTACTAAATCGAGGTTTACAAAATGTGCTTTCACACCAGACAAAGAAAATAGTGGTTCTTTTTAATCCAAATGATAATTTTTTATCTACCAAACACAAAAGATTTTGAAATAAAATAAACAAAATCAATGTCTTCTCATAAGGTCATGCATGCAACTGATCAGTAATTTATTTGTGTCTTCAACTTTAGTTTTGTAGAAAAGAAGATGTTTTTTTTGTTTTTTTTTTTTTGGTCTTCTACGCTTCGTTTTGCAAAAACAATTTTATCCTCCTAAACGCAATTGCAAAAAAAATATTACCGAAAACAAAACAAGACAAAAAATAAAAATGAAAAACGCGAAAAATATGAAAGTTAATAAAAAGATGAAAAATCTTACCAGGTAGATGTGACATTTAAACTCACAGATGTGTCACGATGTTGATAGTCGGATGCGGTGTGGAATGTAACATATGTGGCTCATGTTGTCAGATGCATCACAGGATGTGTCATATGTGGTTCACAAACTTAGATGCATCGTTTCTTCAATCAAATGCGGTTTGTCGTACGATAACCTGCAAAACAAAAAATGGAAAGGCGAAAAGGAGTCACGAATTTTGAAGCGTGCTTCACGTTGGGTTCACCAAATGTAACATAGATAAATGGATTTGCTGCACAGAAAGATAGTTAAATCTAATCTAACAAGTATTAATCTAAATTAAACAATTAAGAACAAATAAAATGAACAAAACAATAAAAATGATAACTAGAGCAATCTCACCGAATATGCGTCCACCTCTTTAAATTATCTTGATTGTCCTTCTCCATTTTGCCAAATCAGTATTCTTGCCCTCAGATTTTCAGTATTGATGCAAGCATAGCCTGGATGTATTGTCTAATAAAAATATCGAAGATAATAAGTTCTTCTCAAAAGGTATTCATTTCGGGAGGAGGAATAATGATAATGACATGTCAATTTATAGATTTTGGGTTTTTGAATGATCAGCTCAGATTCGAAAGAGAGATCAATGATCGAGATTGATGAATGCAATGCGATGTGAGTTCTGTGTCAGTTAGAACGTGAGT
The DNA here is from genome assembly GCA_007115665.2 of Sequoiadendron giganteum. NCBI lineage: Eukaryota > Viridiplantae > Streptophyta > Pinopsida > Cupressales > Cupressaceae > Sequoiadendron > Sequoiadendron giganteum. The sequence continues at coordinate 394,480,796 of CM021100.1, read as the reverse complement.
TGGAAATTCTGCAGGATAAAGATTAAATTAGAACAATAATTTAATCTGATGTTAAGACTGTTCGAAAATAGGAAGAACAAGAGTCAAAGATTAAATAAATAATTTAATCTTTAGTTGAATGTCTTCGAAAATAGAAGAATTAGACTTTGAATGGAAAAGACAAAGTTAGAACTCAAAGAATAATCTATTTTAATGCACACATAAGTTAATTAATTAATTAAAGATATTTAATTAATAAATATGTTCATGCATACGAGTTAGAACTAGTTAATTGACTAGTTGTGACAAAGAGTCCTTTCGCAGAGACGATCAGATATCGAATCCAGAGATAACTAGCGGATTTAAATAGATCTCGAGTCAGATGGTCAGTGAATAATTAGATAACTGAATGACAGAAGAATGTGACAAAAACAATTAATTATGAATTAAATGTTAATTTAATTCAACATTCGAAATTGAAAGACTTAATTAAATAAATAATGATAATAATTTATTTAATTGACTATTGAAATTGAATAATTAAATAATTCGAAAAATGATATTTAATTATAGTCAAAATATGATAAAGGGGTTAATTAAATAATACATTATTTAATTAAGAAAAGGAAAAAATTAATTAGCGACGTAATTAGATAAACATGATTTATATAGTTAAAAGGGGTATTTAATGAATTAATTAAAAAAGGTTATTTAATTAACAGAGGAAAGATGTATTTAGAAAGGTAATTAAATAATAAATATTATTTAATCATGACCATGGACATTAGAAAATTATGTCGAAAGTGGTGTTCGCAGGCCTAGACCAATTTTTGGTGTCTACAGTGATAAAATAAAGAATGTGTGAAATGGCGTTGGGAGTGGTAGGTGGGTAATGAATGTTGTCTTCTAGTTGAAATGCACTCTTAACATTCCATGTGCCTGAGTATACTTCCACATTTTTGCAAAAAGTCGACACGATATTCTATTGATCAACTCACATGTCTTGTTTGTACTCCCATAGTTGCATGCAAACAACAAAACTATCCAGGTGTCTTGACTAAGTTCACTTTTTGCATGCTTATTGAATATAGAGGATACGGGGAAAATAGGAGAGGATTCAGGAGCCACATTTCCTACAATAAGTGTATTGTGTTAGTTTGTGTGCTTTATCAATACTTCCACCTTTTTCCTATAACCTTACATGTAGAACCAGGGAGGATAGCTATAGTAGAATGAAATGTTGTGAGTTCTAGTTTGCAAAATGGGTGGTATATAGAGTTATCATTCCATTTCTTCTATTGAATTATTTTGGTGGCAGAAGTCAAGTCTCGATTACCATCTATAGTTATTTTATTTTATGTTTTTTTAGTATAAAATTATGAGCACTAAGCATGGACAACGACAAAGGAATGAAAGATCTTATCTCCTTCGTCTACATTTTGTAAAATAATCCCAAGGCCCTCCTCACTCCTACATGTAGAATAATTATCAATCATTGCAGTCCATGAGACCAAATTACCTTCAAGAATTTCATCAAACCTATGGCATTCATCTACTAAAGATTCCAAATTGACATACATTGTCACCATTTTAGTCCCTATGAAGATATCCACAATAAACCCAATTAAAATTAAATAGGCATTGAGTATTTTAACCCGTGTAATTTATTTAACACTGAGGGATGCCTATAAGAGAGAAGCATATGTATACAAATCTAGCTAAATTCCTTTCTTGTCTGTATCATTATGCAGATTGAACTCAAGATGATAGTTTAACAGGTACAAGTAATTTTATTTATTTAATATGTTAGAAATTTGATTTTGTTTTTGACACCATGGGTGAGGTTACAATTTGTTTTTTTAGTTCCCACTAGTATTTTTGTTTGGATTAATGGAGAGGATTTTGAAGAAATGGTTGTGAATCTTTTTTTGTTTACGAGTGAATTGTTCAAGTCTCATGTAGTTGCAAAGGAAGAGGGTAAAATTGTAGACATTGCATCATTTCCCTTGCATTTGAGAGCTATGAACATGCTTGCGAAGTCCCCAAGCAGTGATCTGGAAAGGCTCACCAAATACATATAGAGCGGGAAAGGGAAACATGTGATCAACCCAATGAGTTTTTTTGTTTTTTTCTAATGTTGTGGAGGCATTCAAACACCAGGAGAGCAGACGAGTGAAAGAGAAGAACTCCATTTCCCCCATTGAACTCAACAATGAGTCACAAATGTAAAGTGTAGATTGAATTCAACACAATGTTTACTGAATATTTGTCTTCGATTCTCTCTTACTTTCAAGCCCAAGTGTCAAAAAGATCCTTTCTATTGTACTTCAAACTCTGATATTTTATCACACCTTAGTCTGCAATGGGTACGCCGAAGAAGCATGTGGAAGGTCAATTAGGATAAATTTTGGTCTATTTTTTGCATACATTTACTAATTACTAATTTTGACCATAGTTCAACTTTTGTATTATATAAAACTATAGTAATTATTAATTATTAATTATAATATTTTATATATGTATTTAATAGTTTTATTTTGAAATATAATATATAATAATAATAAATATAATTATACTATGTATAATTTATTTAACACTGAGGGATGCCTATAAGAGAGAAGCATAAGTATACAAATCTAGCTAAATTCCTTTCTTGTTTGTATCATTATGGAGATTGAACTCAAGATGATAGTTTAATAGGTACAAGTATTTTTATTTATTTAATATGTTAGAAATTTGATTTTATTTTTGACACCATGGGTGAGGTTACAATTTTTTTTTTTAGTTCTCACTAGTATTTTTGTTTGGATTAATGGAGAGGATTTTGAAGAAATGGTTGTGAATCTTTTTTTTTTTACAGGTGAATCGTTCAAGTCTCATGTAGTTGCAAAGGAAGAGGGTAACATTGTAGACATTGCATCATTTCCCTTGCACCTGAGAGTTGTGAACGTGCTTGCGAAGTCCCAAGGCAGTGATATGAAAAGGCTCACCAAATACATAAAGAGTGGGAAAGGGAAACATGTGATCAACCCAAAGAGTTTTTTTTCTTTTTTCTAATGTTGTGGAGGCATTCAAACACTGGGAGAGCGGATGAGCGAAAGAGAAGATCATCATTTCCCCCATTGAATTCAACAATGAGTCACAAATGTAAAGTACAAACTGAATTCAACACAATATTTATTGAATATTTGTCTTTGATTCTCTCTTACTTTCAAGCCCAAGTGTCAAAAAGATCCTTTCTATTATACTTCAAACTCTAATATTTTATTGCACCTTAGTCTGCAATGGGTACACCGAAGAAGCACGTGAAAGGTCAATTAGAATAAATTTTGGTCTATTTTTTGCATACATTTACTAATTACTAATTTTGACCATAGTTAAATTTTTGTATTATATAAAACTATAGTAATTATTAATTATTAATTATAATATTTTATATATGTATTTAATAGTTTTATTTAAAAATATAATATATAATAATAATAAATATAATTATATTATGTATAATTTATTTTTTATTATATAGAATCTATATTATATATTAATTATGCTAATATATACTTAACTACCTAGGATAAAGGATGTCGTAATGTTAAAACCTAAATGTGATCTTGGCAATAATTTTCATTTTAATAAACATACTCTAGAACCCTTGTCAAAACCTTATTTTTAGGTTGCAGCTCGCCAAATTGGAGAAGTGAAAGGTCAATACCAGCAAGGAAGAGTTTGGAGGAGCAGCAAGGAAAGCAGCAGAAAAATGATGGGAGAAGATAGCGTACGGAAACAGTGACGAGACGACATAAAAATATGTTGCTTCATATTTTTCCACTGGGTGCAGTAGTGTTACCTTTATTTGAATAGGCATGATACAATGCAATAGTTACAGTGATGTGATGTGAATGGGCCAAATTAATTACATTGTCTTGCATACCTTCTATCCAAATATGAGACGTCGATTTGAAGATTTAGTTGAAGAGACTTCAAATAAGGGTATATACGAATGACTTAGATTGGATGGCTTAGATTAAAGATTTTGCAAGATTGTGCTAAAGAGACTTCAAAGAGGGATTGCCTTCGGCATAAAAATAGTACTTTTTTTCTATTGGTTTAGTTAATAAACAGTCATGACAAATATGTATAATATTTAATTTTTAAAATAATTTATATTTCAATGGTAGGATTGTTCACATTGATCACATTTTCAAAGTTTAATAGGAAACAATAATATTCATGTATATTTAAATATTTGTTTGCATCAACTTTCAAACTTCATTTAATATGTGGTAAGAATTTCAAAAGTCAATAAATAAATTTGAGTACAATTTTTAAACTTCATTTAATATGTGGTAAGAATTTCCAAATTCAATAAATAAATTTGAATACAAATAGTAATAATGTTGCATATTTTATATTGTAATAAATGTTACAGAGTAAAATTTCTCATTCTATATTATTTTTATTTTTGTAATATATAAGATAAGAAAAATTATTTTATTAATTTATTTAAAAAAAAGAAGAAACATAAGTATTTAATAGGTGCAATGAGTGGCAACAAACAACAATCATTAGTTGCACCTTGTCTTGGAAAAGACATGGAGATTGAAAAAATATTTCAATATCTACTACGAAGATCTAATCTATTCTTTGCACAATAAAATAAATATTGAAATTTGTGTGTATCAGATGATAATTCTTGCGTGTTTTTCTGTTGTGACATCTGCAAGTTTTTGTCGGCTTCTATCTTTTGCTTGTAAGAAAGCTCTTCTTCTACAAATAATTGTTTGTCTACATTAAAAATAGAGTCTTAGATTAGTATCGAACCAGGATGAATGTGCAAATACAGAACAAGTAGACATCAGGTAAAGATGTTATATGAAGTTTTATTTTGTTTGTTTTTACAAAATATTTCATAGATATATTCTGTGTTCTAATTAACTTGCTAAGTTGAGAATTTTGTCCTTAATTTAGAGCTTTTTGTAGTTGGGAGGAGCAATTAGGCTTGAAATATATATAGACATAGGTCATATGTATTATAAATCTATGCTTTGTTGATAAATAAGCATGTGTGCAAGACTCTGTCGGTAAAGCATTTTGTGACATTCTTATTTTAAAAAATATGAATATGCTTGGGTTTGTTGTAAATTAGTATTAAAAGTGAATATGCTTGTGTAATTTGTTTCTATCACTTATTGTATTATGGAGCTCTAATCTGTAATATGTATTCTAGAAGCATTTTATTTTTAATCTACGTCATCTTTCACACCTACTCACTTCTATATTTGTTTTCAATCATGTTTCACACCTACTCACTACTAATGTGTTTCAAATGATGTTTAGGCTTAGGGTTAACATATATTTTAGGGATTGGAGAACACAATTAGGTATAGTACATGTAGAAAAGCTACATATAGTTGTTGAAGGTACACTTGACACTACTAACAAGATCTGAGAGCCTATGAACCAAAAATTTAGAAGCCCAGCTGTTTGTATGGGTGCCAAGTGTCATTTGTAGAATACTATTGTTTGGGGTGTCAAATATGTTGAAATGCACAAGAAAAATGAGAGTGGGGTGGTGAATCAATTGTATCTAATCAAATTCACCATAGATCTTAAACAATTCCACATCCACATTAATCTATTATTAAGCATGAGTGTGAAGAGCAAATAAAAGAATGCAAACACAAGAAACACTAGATTTATGTGGAAAACCCAATAATGAAAAAACCATAGTGAGGATTAACTCACAATATAAGAGTAATTACAAAACCCATTACAAGAGGCTCACTGTCAAAGGCTCACTACCCAACATAGGACTCACTGTCCACAGATAGGACTCACTGTCCACACAAGAGAGGCTCACTGCCTACAAATACACAAAGAACATTATCTCAATGCAATATAAGATCCACCACAATGGCTTCCACACATCCACAACCTTGATAAGAGAATTAAAGACACCATCAGCTAACTACATTCAGGAATCTAACACTTGAAGTCCTCGCTGCCTTAATTCATTTTCATGCACTTTCTCAAATCTATCTTGCTTGTCCAACTTGTGTCACTTAATCCTCAACATCTTGTCTTGTATTTATACCATCTTCAACCTTAGAAACTTTCACCAAGATCGGCTACACACTCTTCATTTTACAAATTCAAATTAGGTCGACAACTCAACATTCTTGTGATGGATAAGAATGAGAGAAAACCAAACAAACACTTAATCGAGACCCAAAACAACATCTTGGATCAATCACATGCTTCCTTAATTGAAACTTATCCTTTGCATAACGTGTAGACACCAGGTCAGCCAAACCTAATGAAAACACCAATGAACTTTGAAGTACACGCTTCTACAATAAGAAGATAATATGCAGACCATGTAACAATCTTCACAAAACATTGGAACACATCTTAAATGCCTTCAAATTCATCTGCAACAATTGCAACAACCTTCATACATAAAACACTTCTCATCAGTCCATTTGGACTATACAGAAACACATAGCAACTCTTAAACTAGTCTTCTAGAGCACCAAACCACCACTTCTAATAGAACATAGATAACATCAATACAAGCCTTCATCCAGATCTGCAAGACCTAAAATAAACCATCGGAGGACTGCAGAGCATTAATATTTCCCCCAGTCCATAGACACACAACTCTACTAGACCAATTCACAAACCGGTGAACTCAACTTTTACTCTCCATCAAACTAGAAGTTATAAACCAAGATATATCATCTAGTGATGTCCTTAAAAAACACTTCATATCTGCACAAGCATAGATTCAACATAGAAGAAACGCAAAGCACATATTAGAGCACATTCTGAACACACACCATTCTGAATTCACTATTCATTAATTTTCTCAAAAGCACTTGGAAAATCATCATATCAACACACTTGCAACACCATAAAAATAACTCCATGTACTCACAAAATCTTTACAGTATCTCAACTATACATGTACAACCTACAAACACTTGATTCCTTTCTCTACACCAACCTATATTGTGTTGTCATCAATGAAAACACTAATGAAAACACCACCACACTCATTCATACTTGCAACAATGTCCCCCTTTGTCATTGATGGCAACACATGATGTGAAAAACCACCAAAGACAACATGCACAACATTCCTTTATTTTCTAGATTAGACAGCCTACACAACATTTCCTTCACTCTCTTTTCCTTACAATGTTCTCTCTCCTTATCTCTCCTTTCAACTTTTTCTTTTTCACATGACTCTCTCTCCCCCTTTGACATCAATGGAAAAAATCATACATAACTCTGATCACTCCCCCTTAGGAATGCACCCAACACACATCTCATACTACAATAATGATACTTCCTAATCCCCCTGAGGAGTGGACCACACTCATCAGTCCAGAAAAATGAAGAATTTTTAGATCCACTGGACCGATGCACCTAGTTCAAAGGAGGGCCAAAAACCCCCAACTTCCCCTGAAAATACTCAAAATTATCCTTAGGAAGAGCCTTAGTAAATATATCAGCAATCCGATCCTTTGTAGGCACATATTCAAGCATGAATTCATTCTCCTATACCTTCTCTCTTAAGAAGTGATATCTGATAGATATATGCTTTATTCTTGAATGCATTACCAGATTCTTTGAAATATTTATTGTACTTGTATTATCACAGAAGATAGGGATAGGATCATCACACATCACTCCTATATCCTTCAATGTTTGCTTAATCCATAGTACTTGTGTGCAAAAGATGTTGTTGCAATGTACTTAGCCTCTGCAGTGGATAAAGAGACTGAATCCTACTTCTTGCTTTGTCATGAAACCGACCTGCATCCAAGAAAGAATGCACCACCACTTGTACTCTTCTGGACATCTACACAACCAACCCATTCTGCATCAGTGTAATCACTTAAAGTAAAATCAGCATCCTTAGGATACCACAAACCATAATCCTGAGTGCCTTTTAGATATATAAATATCCTTTTCACAATTGTAACATGTGTTTCTTTAGGTTCTTAAAATCTGGCAACCAAACATACTGCATGCATGATATCCAATCTAGTAGTAGTAAGATATAACAGTCCACCAATCATATATTTGTATTTGCACTGATCATTTTTAGGTGATTCATCATCCTTACTAAGTTTGCATCCAATCACCATAGGGGTACAAACTAGTTTAGAGTCATCCATTTTGAAATTATTTACCAATTCTTTAACATACTTTGATTGTAAAATGAATATTCCTTTATCAGTTTGATTCACTTGAAGTCCAAGAAATAAATTCAACTCACCAATCATAGACATTTCAAACTCTTTTTGCATCTCATCCACAAATTTCTTGCACATACCCTCATTTCCTCCAAAGATAATATCATCAACATACACTACTACTATCAATATTTTGTTCCCTTTAGTCTTGAAATAAAGATTGCTATCTGCAGAGCCTTTGCAGAACCTTTCTTGAGTCAAATACTTGTCCAATCTTGCATACCATGCTCTGGGAGCATGTTTAAGTCCATACAATGCCTTTTTCAACTTACAAACCATGTCTAGTTGATCTAAAAAGTCAAATCCCTCTAGTTGTTCAATGTAGACCTCTTCTTCCAATTCTCCATTCAAGAATGTAGACTTAACATCCATCTAATATACCTTGAAATCTTTGTGAGTAGAAAATACCGAAAACATTTGAATAGATTCCATTCTTGCTACCGAGGCAAATGTCTCCTCAAAGTCTATTCCTTCAACTTGTGAATAAACTTTTCACACGAGCCTAGCTTTCTTTCTTACTACTTTACCATTCTCATTCAACTTATTCCTGACCCATTTTTTACCAATTACATTCTTGTTTACCGGTGTAGGAACCAACTCCCATGTCTGATTTTTCTCTATCTACTGCAATTCCTCTTTCATTTCTCTAACCCAAATTTCATCTTTGCATGCCTCATACATTGTTTTAGGTTCTATCTTGGATAAAAGACACAAATTTACTTCAGCTACAACCACTTTTCTTCTTATCATTACACCTTTTCCTTTGTCTCCAATTATCTGTTCTTCCAGGTGATTTTTCTACACATATTTTGGAGTATTAGGAACAGGTTTCAGAGCTTCTTCTTCATCAGTTTTCTCTTCTTCTTCCTTGTCCTTTTCTTGTTCTTGTCCACAAACAAATTCATATGGTTCTATTTCACTTATTTCAACTGGTTTGTGCATATCTTCATTAACTTTGAAATTTGGACTTTCAACAATCTTTCTCAATATTTTATTGTAGCATCTATATGCTTTGCTTCTGGTTGAATATCCCAAGAAAAATACCTTCATCACATCTTGCATCAAACTTTCCTGGGTTCTCATCATCTCTTTTAATATAACATTTGCTTCCAAATACCTTAAAGTACTTGACAGTAGGTATCTTGCCATGCCACAATTCATAAGGTATCTTTATGATGTTGCTTTTGATCTGAACTTTGTTAAGAATATAAACAACAATGTGAATTGCTTCTCTCTAGTATACATCACGTACATTAGTCTCTTTCATCATAGTCCTTGCAGCCTCTTGAATAGTTTGATTCTTCCTCTCAACAACTCCATTTTGTTGAGGAGTTCTAGGAGCAAAAAAAATGTCTCTTTATTGAAGTCTCTTCACAAAACATATTAAACTCATTGGAGGTGAATTCTCCACCTTTGTCAGACCTTAAACATTTAATTTCCAAGTTCACTTCATTCTCTACCATAGCCTTGAACACTTTGAATCTATCTAGAGCTTGATATTTCTCTCTAAGAAAATTAACCCATGTCATTCTAGAATAATCATCAATTAAAAGCATAAAATACCTGTCACCATTAAGAATTTTTATTCTTGTAGGACCACATAGGTCTGTATGAATCAATTCCAACTTTTTGGTAGTTGATTGTTCTTTTCCTTTAAAGTTGCAACTTATTTGTTTTCCCAACTGACAACTTTTGTAAACAACATTGGTAGGCTTTATGATTCTAGGTAGATCTCTAACAACATCTCTTAAACTCATCTTGATTAGGTTTTCAAAGTTTACATGTCCCATCCTCCGGTGCCATAGCCAAATTTCATTAATTTGAGACATAAAACACTGAGCATCAACACCCTTAAGCTGATAAATGTTTCCACATATTCTTCTTCCTTCAACTACCATAGTTTCAGACCCTTTTCTAATTTCACAAATATTATCCTAAAACACAAGCTTAAATCCTTTTATACACATTTGTCCAACACTCAATAGATTATACCTTAATCCCTTAACATAATAGACATCATTGGTATTGTGTTTTCTATCAAAACTAATTATTCCTTTTCCAACAATCTTTGCACCAAAATCATCTCCAAGCATGAATAATCCTCCATCATACTTTTCAAGTTTAGTGAACTTACTTTTTTCTCCGGTCATATGATTTGAGCAACCATTTTCCATCACCCAACAGTCTTCATCTTGCCTAGCATAAAATGCAAAAACCAGAGTGCCTCCCATCTCTTCCTTCTTGTTTTCCGAACCACATTCCCTTGCACATATATCATGGTTAGCAGACACTGATTTATTCTCCAAGGCTAGAAACATGCATTCATTCCCATCATCCTAATTATTAGATTCATCATCAAAAATTCCAGCATCTTCTCTAACATAATACAATTTCTTGAACTTTTTGTCTCTCTTGTCTTTGTTCTTTCTGTGTATAGCTCTATTTGGACATCTTGAAGCATAGTGACCAATATTTCCACAACTGAAACATTTAAAGGGTAACATACCTTTGTACTTACCGATACCTTTCTTCAACTTCCTTGTAAAGTTTGCTTCCAACTCCTCTGAACTATCACCATATCATCTTTTGATTTAGTGGATTTGAAGGCTATTTCTATTTTCTCCTTTCCTTTTCCAAACTTACTAATTTCAAATGCCATCAAGGTGCCAAATAAATGCTCTTTAGTGAATTTATTTGGATCATAAAATTCCTCAATTGCAAAGACCTTGTCATTGTAACTCTTTGATAGAGTCATCAAAATCATCTCCATCACATCTTCCTCAGTCAAGGTACCTCCTTGAATTTTAAATTCATTTACTACAATGTCAACCCTCTGAAAGTTGCTCACAATGTCTTCACCTTCCTCCATTTTCAAGTTCTCATATCTGCGCTTAGCTATTAACTTCTTTGATAAATTGACTCTATCATTTCCTTCATAGATGTCTTTCAACTTTTCCCAAACTTCATAAGCAGTTCCTAATGAAATAAATTTTGTCTACTCAATCTTAGATAAATAATTGTAGATTGCATACCTTGCTTTTTCATTCTCTTCATAGGCAAAAATCTCGTCTACAGAAGTAAGACCCCCAGCAAGCTCAACATATTTTATCTCAACAACTTTCCAAGTCTTGTAACCAATAGAGACCAGGTAACCTCTCATCTGCACTTTCTAGGAATTGTAGTCAGATCCATCAAACATTGGGATTATCAACTTGTGTGCCATCCGGATCTACCTAAATCAGTTAAGCTCTTCTCTGAGGAACCAAAGCTCTGATACCAATTATTGAAATGCATAAGACAACTAAGAGGAAGGATTGAATCAGTTGTATCTAATCACGTTCACCACATATCTTAAACAATTTCACATCCACACTAATCTATTATGAAGTATGAGCATGAAGAGAAGATAACAAAATGCAAACACAAGAAACACTAGATTTACGTGGAAAACCCAATAAGGGAAAAACCATGGTGAGGATTACCTCACAATATAAGAGTAATTGCAAAAATTATTACAAGAGGCTCATTGCCAAAGGCTCATTTCCCAACAAAGGACTCATTGTCCACACAAGAGAGGCTCACTGCCTACAGATAAAGAAAGATATAAAAAAGAATGTTACACAAAGAATATTATCTCAATGTAACAAAAGATCCACCACAATGGCTTCCACACATTCGCAGCCTTGATCAGAGAATTGTGGACATCATCAACTCACTGCATTAAGGAGTCTAACACTTGAAGTCCTCACTACCTTCATTCACTTTCACACACTTTCTCAAATCTATCTTGCTTCTCCAACTTGTGTCACTTAAGCCTCAACATCTTGTATCGTATTTATACCATCATCAACCTTAGAAACTTTCTCCAAGGTTGGCTACACACTCTTCATTTTACAAATTCAAATTAGGTCTGCAACTCAACATTTCCGCGGTGGATAAGAATGAGAGTGGACCAAACAAACACTTAACTAAGACCCAAAACAACACCTTGGATCAATCACATGCTTCCTTAATTGAAACTTATCCTTTGCATAACGTGTAGATACTAGGTCAACCAAACCTAATGAAAACACCAATGAACTTTGAAGTATACGCTTCCACAACAAGAATATAATATACGGACCACATAACACACTTCACCAAACACTAGAACACATCTTAGATGCCTTCAGATTCATCCACAATAACTGCAACAACCTTCATACATATAACACTTCTCATCAGTCCATCTGGACTGTACAAACACACATATCAACTCTCAAACTAGTCTTCTGGAGCACCAAACCACGAAAACTTCTAATAGAACATAGATAACATCAATACAATCCTTCGTCCAAATCTGCAAGACTTGAAACAAACCAACAAAGGACTGCATAGTAGAAACATTTCTCCTTGTCCATAGACAAACAACTCTGCTAGACTAGTTCACAAACTAGTGAACTCAGCTTTCACTCTCCATCAAACTAAAAGTTATAAACTATGATATATCATCCAATGATTTCCTTAAACAACACTTTAGATCTGCACAAGCATAGGATCAACATAGAAGAAATCAGGAGCACATACCGAAGCACATTTTGAACACACACACCATTCTAACTTCACTATTCATTAATTTTCTCAAAAGCACTTGGCAACTCATCATATTAGCACACTTACAACACCATAAAAATAGCTCCATGTACTCACAACATCTCTATAATATCTCAACTATACATGTACAACCTGCAATCACTTGATTCCTTTCTCTACACCAACCCATACTATGTTGACATCAATGACAACATTAATGACAACACCACCACACTCATTCATACTTGCAACAAAATGGACAATCTATTAAAATTTATACTCTACAGTCTACTGAATAAGTTATTCTAGACAATCCACCTTTTAGATGCCTTTTGAAATGGCAATTAATAGAGTTGTGATGGATTCCAATTGATTCTTTGATGTTTTCTTCTTTCTACTGGTCCTTAAGTTGCTTTGCTCTACCGTTGTTTCTAAACTTTAGTTAACTAGCACTTGCACCCATAGGAGGTTCAAGGGAGAGGTCAATAGGAAATTAAAGAAAAAGTGTTAATGAATTATTTTAATACATAGTTGGTCGTATTAAAATATATCTATATAGACGTATGCATTGTATAATACAAGCAGGTACAATCTTTTGTTGGATTTTTTTATCTATAAACAATGAAATCCCTTTGAAAAATTTGTAGCAAGTTTGCATAAGTCAAGTTTACATAAGAGCATCTACTTGTCTTTTTTAAAGACATGGAATGTCTAAGAAGTGAAACACAATGTTGATTAGATTTCTTTGAACAAGTAGTTTCAAGTTTTTTGCGACCACGTGTAGAAGATATCTTTTCTTTTCTCCACTAGCAATCGACCATTTGTAGAAGAGAAAAAGTGTAATTGATTAGCTTTAGTATTGATACTCTATTAAAAAAGGGGATAAAAAAATGTATAACTTTGAGAGAGTGTGTAATTAATTGTACATACCTAAACATGTTGTTGTGGGAGCAAGTAGAGGTGAGCTTCTTCTTTCTTCCTCATAATGTTGTATGGATTTTTTAAATTTTGGAGTAGCGATCAAAACAAAATGCAGGATCTATGCAAAGGCCATTTATGGATTTGACTCTAGAATTTTTTTTAAACGTAAGGCCTTGTCTCTCAGTTATACCAATATTTATTGTGGCTTTATTTAGTGTAAGGCCTTGCAATTTTTTATAGTGATAGCCCATGCAATGGCTAGTGGTATCTATCTATGATTGCCACGTATTATTGGATGTATTGGTATAGTTTTTAGGTCTGTTTCATCCCATGGTGGACCACTATAGTTATCGAATGTGACTATAACATATGTGGGCAATGCAAGTGGTTTTGATCCAGGAGGATATACAATATCTTTGACTTGTCCAAGCAATCCATTTACTAGTCTAGGTTGGGTCCATAGGTTTGTTGTAAGCATGACATGTTGACATTTTCTTAGTAATACCTCTTGGGGAAGTTTCTCATCACTATTATTAACACCTATTTTAGATTGTCTATTTTCCACACAACTAAGTGCAATAGGCACATTAAGTAGTTTTAACATTTTTTTGTTGTGTAATGTTACCAACTCATTTGTAGCAAATAAGTGTATTGATTGGTTAAAATCTTCTTGTTCAGTCTTTGTTAGTTTCTTGTTGGTGTGAGTCATTAATAAGTCCCAATCATGTTTTATTCGGTTTTGCATTGCAAATGTTTTGTAATGTTTGACGAAATTGTATTTGAATTGGATTGTTACCTTCTTGTCTAAACATTGTTTGTAATATAACAACTGTATTAAATTTGTGCCATAGGTTTCTTGTAGTTGTGTGTATGCATAGATAGGTTTATCCATAATAGGTGGGAGTTGTGCAAGGTCTCCTACAAGAATTATAGACATGCCACCAAAACAAGTATGTTGCTGATGGGGGATTTCTTCACATAACCTGCTATCAATTTTCAATATAAGTTTTGGCCCAATGATGCTCATCTCATCAATGAGAATGTATTGTATATTTTTCATGCCTTCTCGGAATGTTTTCAATGCTTTTCCTTGCAATGGTTTCATTTATCTAATTAGAATCTTGAGGGTTGCATGTATAGTTGAGGCTTGTAAATTAAATGTTGAAATTCCTATTGGAGCAAGAACAAGGAGGTGGTTTACTCTTGTCGGTATGCAAGTTTATAGTGGATTTATTATGCAATGAATTAGATAGGATTTTCCAATGCCAACAATTCCTTGTGTGACCATATGTAATGATTGGTTAAAGCATTTTTTTATCGAGTGATTTATTATTATATTCATTGCTAGTCGTTGTTACAGTGATAATACATAGTTTTGGTGGTACATATTTGAAGGGGAATGAACATCTTGTTGGGACATCTTGTTTTTGTGTAGAAATTAAACAATAACATCATGTAAATTTGTAGGGACGTTATGATGTTCCCATTTGTGATTGTTATCAAAATCATGTCGACCTGGCATTTTAAGTTCATTCAAATTGAGATTATTAGTGAGGCCCAATTGAGATAATAACTCCCATTTGTTCATTTCTATAGTTTCTTGTTGATCCATATCATCATCAAAACAATTTTCATCTTCAAGAACATCTTCAATTTATTCAATGCAACTAGCATGCCATGGATTGTATTTTTTTGTATTCATTTGCTTCTGATGTTTGATGATTTCTTCTTTGGTAAGGCCTATATATTTGTTTATTTGTCAAAAAGGTTTATATAGAAGTAACTAACTCCAACAAAAGGTTTCAAAAATTTTAGAGTCTTCTTTTGGAATGGTATAGAAACGTGGAAATACTTGCACAATTGCTTGTTTCTTTTCTATTCATCCATTTGCATCCTTTTCAAGAAGCAACATATGTAAAGGATCTTGTTGATTCAATTAGTGATACATTTTCTAGGTGACATTTCTGATGCATGTAGGATTGAATATAGTTAGACTGTATCTCACTACCATCGTTCATTTTTTTAGGTGGTGGAACACTTTTCTACCTACATTCAATGACATAAAATTTTGATTGGAAACAACGAGGGGTAATTTTTTTAGCATATGACATATTTCTTGGGCTCCTATATCTAATTAAACAATAATATTGCCCATGAAATTTTGATATGCTTTGAAATCTTGGTCTTCCAATCTTTCATTTGAAGATATTGTTTTCAACATAGCAACACAACTTTCTGATTTTCTTCCAGCTTTAGATGAATACTTGGCAATGTATTTGATGACAAGAAGTCGTGAGATGATGGGATGGCAATCTATATTAGATATCCATATAAAGAGCATCTATGGGTTATGAATGTTTAACCTATAATCATTTCTTGATGGTTCATAAGATTTGTTTCCAGATTCATCATATGATAAAGTGGATTCCTTGCATTCTTTCCATGGAGCTTTCTATCTGCATTCTACATGATGCTCTTTTTTGTGCAAGCATGTGTGCTTTGTGCATTTAGTGTGCCTTTGTACACAATTAACTAACTCTTCATAATCGATGGATGGATTGGTAGAGAATATTTTAGATGTGTTTAGTAGGCATGGATCATCCATTGGAGTTCTATGTATGATATTGCTCACTTTAGATTTAGAGTAAGGATTCCAAGTAGTGACATAGTTATCAAATTTTTTTTTGCTTTACCCACTTGCAAATTGTCTCCCCAGTCGAGTGTATCCATGTTTGGTGTATTTTATAGCCATAGGAATCCATGTACATGTGTAGAGCCTCAATGTTACCATTCGTACATATGCCAATAATTTATTGCATGCAAGAGTTTCTCAATGACCTCTTCACGAAAGATTGTGAAGTGTCGATGTAGATAAAGGGAAGTGTTGTGGGGATTTTAAATTACATTGTCTATACGAAGCTTGTTGGAGACAATTATAGATGCATTTTCAGCTGGAAAAAGCTTATGCAATGTAGGCCACTTAGTATCTGTTGCATTCAGTGTGAAGAATAAAGTTGGGGAACCTATTTGGTTGATCATGTTTGTTAGATCACCACAACACTTGTTCTAATACACCCGTGTCCCTCATAAGGCAGATCCAAAATGCACCAGTTCTTCAACCAATTATTTATTTGGTAGGTTATGTAGGTGGGAACAAAGGTGTTCAATAGTTTTAGGAATCTTGTATTTGACTTTTCTTTTGATGAATATTGATGTAGTTTCTTGGTTACGACGCCTCATCATAATATTTAGAAGGAAGTATCTAAAGCATGGATGTTGGACAAATCTATTATCATGATATTGCATAAGATGCAAGGCATACTCATGCAGTTGCACTTCCCTAGCTTGAGGTTGCATAGGTAGTGTATTTCCATTTGGAAAAAGTGTGGGAAATGCCATGTCGAAAAGCCCCTCAGTAGTATACTCATTTATGGAGTTTGAACGTATGTCGAGCCAATTAATGATGGTATCATTCTCATTTTCTATTTGTAAAGATTCCCTAACAATTTGTAAGTCATGATGTTTATTTTATAGGATTACCATAAATGATGTTGAATATTCAGTTCCACTTTCTAGACCATCTTGACTATAATCAGCTTCATTTTTTTGTTTTGGGTTCTTCATTTTCACTTGAATTATATGAATCATTTCTAAAATGTCTATAGTAGAATCAAGGAGTAGGGATAATGCATCAACATTGATCTCAACATCCTGGTAGTATGGGTCGTATTGTATTTTGTAGACTAGTGCATTGTAAATGTGACTTCTACTAACATAGCAAATATAATTCTTCCCATGTGTATGAGTTCCTCAAACAATTAATAAGTCCAATTCTTTTATTTTATGTGGCAAAGATTTAGTTATCGTTGTGATATCTTGTGGGAAGCTAATTGTATGGCCACTATATTTGTATTTTCCACCATGAGAATGGGTAACTTGCAATATTAGATTGACATGTGCAATTAGCATCTCTTCAACTTGAGTGAGAATGCACAAAACATGTGGTTGTTTAAATGGATCCATATTGTTCGTCAAAGAGAATCGATGTATTCCTTTCTTTGAGTTGCATCTTCTACATGCACAATTGTTGTTTGATGAATAAAGATGCATACCGGGATATCGTTCCTTACATATACAACATGTGTGTAAGTTTGATAATTCATCTATTCTGTTACAAAATTTTCTAGATGCCTCCATAAAATTGGCAGACTAGCTCATTTCCTTCTTGTTATTTGAATTTGTGTTTTGAGCTATTTGCGTCGAAAGATGTGTTTCATATTGTTTTCCATTTCCATGTGCTAGACTTGAAATAATTAATTGAATGGGAATATGTGTACTTGTAGAAGCTTGTGTGTGGTCAAGTATTGGTTTCAATCTAGTGTTTCTAGTAAGCATTGTGTTTGTTGCATGCTATGACAAATACTTATTTCTTCTATATGACAAGCATAATACAAGTGACTTCTCTTACGAGATTCTAGGGCTACATTTTTACTCTTGGTTGTTTGGATTTATAATTCTTGCATATTGAAGTCCATCATCTGGAATATAAACAAAAGATAAAATAAATATAAATGGAGAAAATGTGTATATTGCAACACTATAAAGATGTGAAAATTACAAATGCTATTTTTCTTGAATTATATGATAGATGAATAGGATAAAAATGAAAACATATATACATATGAAAGAAATATGTTAAAGTGTGAATGTTCTAGTTTTGACAACTACATGTGCATTGTTTTTTATTTACAGTAAAGGCATAAAAAATGTTTTGAAGGATCCCAAAAACCTGTACAAGGAAAATTATCAATCGTATAGCAAGCGGTGCAAAAAAGAACACAAATAGGTAGGGGAAAACAACCAACAATTGACAATTACAATCTTGTGCTAGTTTACTTTTCGTGAACATTGCACAAGTCAACAATTTGATTTAACAAAAAAATTCTTTCATTTGTGAAATCAATTGTACCAACTTCTGAGACTGTTGATTTCAATCATGATTCATTATTGTAGGTTTCATTTCCACTAGTAGAATTTGGAAAATAAGTGACTAGGTGACAAAATTTTAGTCACAACAACTAAAAATGACTAAATTCTACTAATTATTTTCTACTCAACTATAAATGAATAAATAAATGACTAATTTGGTCATTGACTAAAAATTATTTAGTTACACAAATAAAAATGACTAAATAGTTAGTCATTTATTTAGTCACAATCCATTTGAATAAATCATTTAAGGAATCAAGAATCAATAGCCCACCAAAATACTCTAAAACTTTAATAAACACTCTTAAAATTTCATCAAAATCTTATTTTCAAGTGTAGCCCATGAAAATGGAGTTTTCATTTTAACATACTCTAAAACCTTCGTCGAAACCCTATTTTTAGGCATAGCCCATGAAAATGGAGTTTTCATTTTAACAAACATATTCTACAACCTTATTTTCCAGAATATCCCACCAAAATGGAGAAGTGTTCTAGTAAATAATGATAGAGAACGGTAAGGAGATGTGTGTGACAAGAGGCATAAGATTCGTTGTTGCTTATCTCATTCCTACTCTACTCAAAAAGGGTTACATTGTTCATGCTACTGTTTGTAATCCATGTATTTAATTGACATATATTTGCATAATCTCAAATTTCTTCAGATTCTTTTGAAGTATCAATGTATCCTATATAGGGTTTAAAATGATTTCTTTTAATTTTAAAAAATAAATCAGATGCTTTTGAAGTATCAATGTATCCTATATAGGGTTTAGAAAGATTTATTTTAATGTAAATAAATAAATAAATGATGTATTTTCCTATGACTAGATAATGTGGAGATCTCCTAAATCTGTCCCAGCACACTGTCCTCTTTGGCACTGTATTCATTACTCTAGTTGTTGGGGTTTCGTATGTGACATCTTTAATATCTTCATGATAGTGGCTTTTAAATAGATCCTATTCTTTTCTTTAATCCTTTTCATGGTAACCCTTGAGTTACATAATCCACCTTCAATCTCTTCTAAGAACATTGTATTGAGCTAGACTACATAGTATACATATAAAGAAAGTGCTTCATACCCGCCATTGTTCCAAACCACCACTCACTGCCTTGCTTAAAATGTTGCCTCCATAAGCACAATAACATGTTTTAAAATCATGGTTGCCAGTGATTGACCATTAAGGTCACTACTTTCATAAAGATACAATGATGTTTTTGTCTTCAAACTCAAGGCATTATGCAAGATAACATTGTGAATTGTTTGTTGTGTACAATTTTATTTTCTTGCACATTTACTGCTTTGCTAACTGTCTTTAAGGCTGGATATTGCACCCTCAACTGCAATCTCAAATAGCTCACTCACTATCACTTGAATATTCCTTTCATGAGCATCCTTTTATAAAATCAAATTATTCCCTATAGACTGCCTACTTACTTACTATAGGGGACTCATTGTTTCATGGTATTGTGGGTCTTAAGATCCTTCAACCTTATTGTCACTACTTCACAGTCCACAAGGTATTATTCACTATTCTCTCATCTTTGATGAGTCTCAAAACACTGCTCAAACATGCAATCACTACCTTCATTATACAATGGCTACGAAGAAACATTGAACTTGTGATTACCACTACTACTTCATTTGGACAGTCATTCCCTGATTTTATTTGCATTGTCTAACACTGCCAAAAGCATTTGAAAAACCCTTAAGGTCAGCAAGGGGGTAAGGAAACTCACTATTAAAATCTCCACTTTACTATGCAAGGTTTGAGCTTTATTATCTTGTCACTGCTTAGCCTCTTTTTGACTATCACACCTCAAGTGACTGTCATTCTTCTTATCGTAGATTGCATTTACAAATGTCACTGAGCTACATAGTGTGCTTGTTATTGGCTACAATCTTTAGATTGCAATATTTTTTTATTGGCTACAATGTCTCAATCTTTCTGGTATTGTAACCTCACTAATCTGCTAGAGTTATGGTTTATGTTTCTACGGAGGCCTAGGGTTTGTACCCTACTCATGCTCTTACCAATGTTTACGTTGGTATTAAAAAACAACCTTAAATCTTGAGTCAAAAAAGTAGTTGTCATCACAGGGTTGTGGTATGATCTTGGATTGTATCCTAGAGTGTGTGGGAAGCTTGTGTTTGATCATTAAGGTATGTAAACTTGATCAAGGAAATGTATCCTATATAACATGGGTCTTTCTTTAATAATTTACACAATGGTTATTAGCAAATCATATTATTATAGTTTGTGGTAACCCAAGATCGCATTCAAGTATGTAACAAACTTGGTTTGTAATTTAAGTTGTACACTTTTAAGTAACATTCATAAGGTTTAGAAAATATTGATCACTCTCTAGAATAGCCCATTAAACATGGGTTGTGCTTGAATGCACTACATAATTGATATAACACAACCACTCTGCATATCAACCAGAGTTATAGGCTCTTTATTGCAACAACAGGTAATCGCTCTTGGATCTTGCTATCATTGCATCATAACCTGTTAAACTTGAGTCAACCTAAATGCACCCAATGATGATTGAAACCTAATTGTGATGAAAGTGATTTATACATGAATTGTGCTCATATGAGTGCCTCCATTTCTATCACAACATAGCCACATTAAACTTGGGTCACACATGAATGCATCATGTATTTGTTATAGGACAATTGTGCCACATGACCAATAGAGTTATGGATCACATAATTATAGTCACAATATTTTTTTCCTCGGTTGTTCTCTTATGGTGATTCCAATACCGTTACATCATAACCCTTTGGAATTATATTTCTCAAATCCTTACATTACTTATTTTCTCTTTGGATGGATGGCTTCATGGAATTTTTGTGATTTATTCAGCTTTTGTTTTGATAGTAAATGGCATCAGATTCTTCTGAAGGTGAAATAATATATTAATTATGGTTTTATGATGATTTTGAGTTTTATTTAGAAGGGGTTAATATGTGGCATTTTTATGTGCAAGAAGAATAGATTGCGATGCAATGTTCAGGTATGGGTGGTTCAGGGAAAATTGGATTACTATCAATGCCATAACCAGGTTGGAGAGTACTTTCAACTGGTTTGAAACACTTCTAGGTGTTTTCACTCAGAAGCAGAATCTGAGTGTAGGAATTTCTAAATATCCGACAGAGGAAGCTCCTTTATTCTAAAGATAAACTCATAAATTTACTGGTCGAATTTCAGTTCCAACCTGAGATCTTTAATATCCAATAGAGAAAGTTTGTACATTCTAAGATAAAATCATAAATCTACTAGGTCACCAATTTCAGATCCTATTTGATGTAGTGAAGCTCCGATAGAGGAAGTTCCTACATTTTAAAGATAAAATCATAAATTTTATTGGTCCAATTTGAGATCCAATTTGAGGTCGTGAAGCTCTAACAAAGAAAGTTCCTTCATTCTAAAGATAAAATCATAAATTTGCTTGGTCCAATTTGAGGTCCAATTGTAAGTATTTGTCTTTTTAATTATACTTTCTAACATTTGGCTTGATACAAATTGTTACTTTAGAATTATGGTATTGCTTTTCTTCTAATGTTTTTAACCCTCATTTCAGGGAAGAGCTTTGAAGACGGTTCCTTTAGATGGAGACTACACTTTTTTGCTATAGGTTGCATCTAGAAACACCAGAAGCTCAAGTACTATCATACTCAGGTACAACAAAGTTTGAGATGAATTGCACTTAGTATTTTATGCTGATATGGATATGTTCTAGCATATAGTTAATTATTGTAGCATAATAGATAGGATAAATAGTTGTTCATATACCATTGTTTCAAATTCTAATTTGCTATACCTTATTCTAGGAGCAAATCATAGGGAGAGTCTATACATAAGACACCATTGTTTCAAATTCAAAATGATTGGCTCTTTCATAATTGTGTAAGGCCAAATTTTGTCAATTGTTGCTTGGATAAAAACTCGAAGCTATCCTCAACACCTAGTAAAGTTATGGCTAACAAAAGGATCTATAGGCTGAGGAATTTCTTCATGGATGAAATTGGGAATAAAATTTAGAATGGAAAAGAGAGTGGAAAAGTAGAATTTGATGAAACCCTTGCAAAGTTCAAGTTAATGACCGATGCTTTTGTTCATTGTTATGATGGGAAAGATTCTAAAGAGTCATCCCGAAATAAAGGATTTTACTATGATTTGAGAGCATCTTCTATAGAGCAGGTTGTCTTAGATCAAATAAATGAAGCAAATAATTGTGAAAGAGCCAACAATTTTGAATTTGAAACAATGGTGTCTTTGTATAGAACCCCCCTGTGATTTGCTCCTAGAATAAGGTATAGCAATTTAGAATTTGAAACAATGGCATATGAACAACTGTTTAGCCTATTTTTTATGCTACAACAATTAACTACGGGGTAGAACATATCCATATCAACATAAAATAACAGTTGCAATTCACCTCAAAATTTGTTGTGGTAATTGCTTTGTAAGGAAGTTTGCAATCCATGAACATTCTTTGTGCACATCAGTACGTTGGTTATTATCTCAATCTCTTTTGTGATCAAAAGAACAATGAAGTTCATTGCATAACTCATGACCATTTTGTAGTGCTATAATCCAGTGCTCTTTTACTTCTTACTCACTATGTTCTCAATCACCATGTGCAAATAACTTAGAGGACAAATCTTTGTCACTGTTTGAGAATAACTTTCATTGTTTTTGGATTGTTTTTTATGATTCAATCACTGTTTGACAGTTTTTTTCCTTTCTCATTCCTATAGGACAAAGGACAATTCATAGTTTGCGACTCTCTAAAATGGTAAATAGATACAATGGAGAATTTTAAAATTTTAGAAGTGGATTTTTTTTGAATTGCTAAAGCCTATTTATTAGTTTTATAACTTAAAATTATTTAAGCTATTTGAATAGCTAAACTTCATATTATAAATCTTTAAAGTACAATAGAATCAGGTACTTAAAATGATTACAGAGAAGTTGAATGAAAATTAGTAAATTATTAATGATTTAGCTTTTCTTTTTGTGTGTTTACAGGGTTATTTCTTCCAACATTTGTTAGGCCTATTTGGATTCTATGGAAACAACAAAGGCAGTTCCACATGTCCAAGTCTAAATGAGATGATGACCCATCATTCTATGATGAAGTTTGTAGTATACACCCAAGAATATATTTTAAAATATCAAAATTTTAAACCTTCTGATCTTTGAGATTGTTGCAGATTTGATTTGATTTTTGTACAACTGGACGAATTTGAAAAACTATTGCTTGAAAATGATGTAAATGAAAATGTTATTTGTTCAAAATAATCTAAGGGTGTTATTTTTCATTTGCTCAATTTTTTTTTGTCCACCTTAAGATAACCATTAAAATTATCATTTTTTTAATCATAATATTTCATTGTATATTTGTATTTTGTTAGATTATATTGGATAGTTAATGGTTAAGTTTTTTTTTTTTTTTAAAATAGCATAATATACTTTCCTTGTACTTCTTTTTATCACTTGTAAATCTAATTTTTTGTTACTTTTTATGATCATCAAAAATAGAGATGATTTTAGTCTCTGTGAAATATTTTCATGCATGTTTGAGATCTCTACAAGGTGATGAAAAAGGCCCTAGGGTTTGGTAGGGTTTTGAGTATCCTTATTTTTTTGATGGTAATGTTGTCACAAAATTTTCTCCTTGCCCAAATATAGTCACTTGAGAAATTGCCATGATGCTCTTGACTGTAAATTACTTTGTTCTCCCTACCTTCTCACTATAGGTCTGATTCTTCAACTCTACCAACTGCCCTTCCATCTCAGTGTCTTTTCATGCTCTTGCATCTATTCTCTTATGAATTTATTCTTATGACTCCGAAAGCTATCACTAGGTCTATTATGACTATTAGGTCTTGGAGAGTATATGATTTTCTACTATGAACTCTTAGATTGTCATAATTTTGATGACGATTCTCCAAGGATGTTTGCTAACTGACTTAACTCTTTGTATATTCTCTATTATGCATAAAAAATTCATGGTTTCTAGTTAACTATTTATTGGTGTAACCATTGCCATGTTTCTTGGGACTGTCATCCCTATAGGATAGTTTCCTTATAGATCTAAATGTAATTTAAAAGGTGCCCATAAATATTGACAAGTTTCATAAGACTGTTGTGTCAAGGTAGATGGTCATGACAATTTTCATAAGACTATTGTGACAAGTTTTGTAATATTGCCAAACTACAAGAGCCAAGAAGACATGGTGTAGTGTAGCGGTAGTATCCCGCACTACCACGAAGGTCAAGCAATAAATGTGCAGTATGGCGGTAACTCAGATAATTCTCCCGCATCCTCGCAAGAGCCAAGAAGACAAGGTGCGAGGTAGCGGTAATATCCTACATTACCGCTAAGGTCGAGCAATAAAGGTGCAGTGTAGCGGTAACATTCCGCATTACCGTGAAGGCTAATCAATAATGATGCGGTGTAGTGGTAACATTTTGCATTAACGCGAAGGCCAAGAAATAATAGTGTGTTGTAGCGGTAACATCCTGCATCGCCGCAAGGATCATGTCAAAATAGTGCAGTATCATAGTTAAACTATAAAAAGAAATATCACATTTCTTTGAGGCATTTTTTGAAACAATTTGCTTGCCTTGTGTATATTGCTTCCACATTTTCATGTATGTCTAGTAGGGAACTTGTAACTACAACATATGATAAAAAAATCCCCGTTGTTATGCTTTGATAGATGTCCCTTCATTATTAATGGATATATGATGTAGTGCACATTATTATGGTGTAAGCCTATTTCTCAGATTGTTTCATTTAGCATCACTAATATTCTCCACAAGAACATTGTCTCTATTTAAAATGATGGAAATGGTTCACATCTTTCAAAATAATTTCTCTTGCAACAATCTTGGAGATGAATTTAGATGTAGTGTGAAAATCAGAACATACTAGAAGGTTCTTAACAACTCTAATAGTTGTACCAGGGACCATGTTTAACAGACCAAATGCAATTGCTAACTTTTCACTGTGGTGGTAGATAAATGATTCTTTTTTATTCAATTCCATAGCATTGAGTAAAAGTCTTGAATCTTGAAATACCTTGTTGCCTTCATTTGCCAATCCAATTTCTCCAATTTTGCGTAGATCTCCCATGTTTGTGGATGTGATCTGTCTCCAACACAAAAAAGCATGTACCATTTTATGCCCTTCAATCTAACTACATGAATGTATCTTTTTAGTTCCTCTATCTTTCATCAATCTCCTTACTATTTGAACCTCACCACACTTGTCCGCTTATGTATAGATGTTTTCGAGAAGAACATAAGTTGCAACATTTTTAGGATCCAACTAAAAAGCAATGTTGCTAGAATACTCATCCTATATTCATATATGATCCATAGGAACCAAAGTTTTAACTAGCATCTTAGTAATAATGTTTAGGGTGTCCTCAAGATAGCCATCATGGGAACAAAGGTCAACCATGCACACCTAATGATCAACTATATATGTAATGCAATAAGGGTTACTGACGTTTGAAGTATGTACAATGCTCATCCACTAAACCTGCATGACTACATGCATCTAGAACAAAAGAAAAGCTGACAATGTTGGTGTTCCAGAGTGCTTCATTAATTCAAAGATTTTGAGCACTTCCTTGCAAAATCCATTTTGTGCACATTTTGCAATCATATCATTTCATTCCATGAGATGGCATCTCTTTGAGGAATTTTGTCAAACAATTCATTTTGTACTACATTTTGGTGTCAAATCTTTGGTAATTATGGTTAGTTTCATTAAATTCAAATTCTAAATTATGGGAAATTATATACAATAAATAGATTGATGGCTGTTTGGATAGTGAAATTAGCTCTCTTAGAAATCAACTGAAATATCTAGAAAGATTATTTTAATTAAATAGGATTTTGTGGATATTTTTGTAAAAATGATTAACAATGATTTTGCAGTGCAACTACCTTGTTATTTTCATTCAAGATACAATTCATCAAAGTCAAGCACATACCAAGAAGATGGTACTATACTTCAAACCCTCAACCTCACTTAGTTTAGTCTACTTACATGGGGATATTAAGGAAGTTGGTAAAAAATTAATATATATATATCATTATTTGTTTGTGAAGGAGAATCCTGTGAGATTCAATATGCCAGTGGATCAATATTCGATTTCTTAAGTAAAGATGATGTCACAGTTGGGAAAGCTTTTGTGAAACATCAAGTTAGTAATTTTTGGATGTTAAGGCTTCCCAGTTGGATATCAAAGATCTTTTCTCATCAAATTAATTTGGAATTTATGTATAAATGGATTCTTCCATGGTGCGGGTCTTTACTCAGACAACACATGAACCAAGATTGACATTTTTGTTGTCTAATTAAGTCTGATGGCATTCTTGGGCTTGGTTTCCAGGAAATTTATATTGATAATATTGTTCCAGTTTGGTTAGTGTTGATAGCCTTCATTCTATAATGTCAACTTCATTATATAATCTGATAATATCACCTTTCTTAAACTTTGAACAAGGTTTTGAAATCAAGGGTTCAATATGCATATTTCAGGCCTTTGTTGAACACTCTGTTTAAGGCATTTCTTGACAAGGCTATAATTTTTAATTGATCCATCTTTTTGCAGTGTTTGGACTTTTGTAAACTTGCAATATACAATGCACTTTTATTCTTTGTGAATTGAGACTAATAGTAATTTTGTTGGCTGTATTGAGGCACAACTTCATTCATGGTGGAAAAGGAAACACCTTGTTGCTCATATCAGATGGCACATTGCATATAAAGGAGGAAATATTTTAGCTAGGTTATTGTTGACTACATTGAAGGAGAGAGCTTCATCTATGGGACATGATCAACACTCTCCTTCTTGGATTCTACACGTTACAACTTGCTCCAAGAAGATTACCCACATTGTAGAATTTTTAAGAGATGAAAGGGGCATGTTCTCTCATTGAAGGGCTTCAAGCATGTATTTCCATCATTACAAAAGTTTTTTGGAGAATATTCTTTCATGTAGTCATTTCTATGCAATATTATAACTCATAATTTCAATCTTGTGACTGAAAATAATAATTGTAATACTCTATTTCTAAGTTGTAATTAGAACACCTTTCTTTCCCCCTCTCCCCCTCTAGTATTTTTGTCTCTTTCACTCCATCTCCCTCTCTTAGGTCATTATATTTCTCTCTTCGTCTCTCCCTCCTACCCCCTCTCCCTCTCTATACAAGTGTTGACACCACATGTATGTACTAGTTGCCATCAACTATGCTATGGACTTGATCAAGCCACACTGAGTTCGGGTGGACGTGGAGAATCTGGTGGATCATCTAGTCGCCTCAATTCATTTGTAGAATTTCTTACTACAGAGCATCACCCTGAGGAAAGTGTGACAAAGGTATAAATACACATCTACATGTTGAATTTATAAGAATTTTAATGAACATATATATTAAGAAAAAATTGCAATACATTTTAACAATCAAACTATTTGGTGTAGATGCCACTAACGATAGGGCAATCATCTGCACCTTGAGTATATATGTTGACACCAGTCAAAGTAGGCAACCCTCATGGGGTATTTTGATTTCAATTAAATTATATATGGAATAATTATTTAACTTGAATTTTTAATTTATAATTCAATCATGAACATATGTAAAATATTTATGTTGGTTCAGGGGACTCCATTGACTTCCACATTGATTCCACCCGAGGGGTTGTCGAGAGCCATCCACTCTCGAGCATCTCAGATTAGTGGCATGTATATTTATATTGTAAATTATTTAACTTACATTATTATAGCTTTACAATTATGAAAATTTTGATTTCACTATTTATCAAATGTGCATGTACACTTGTAAATATTATAAGCAAACTAAATGTCTATATGTATGTCTAGGTTGACATGACAATGAGAATGGGGATCAGACAAACATTAGACGTGCCAAATACTCATGAGTCATCTGAATTTCAAGTTGTTTAAAAAAAATTCTACACAAAATGTGCAAACTTGAATATATATTTTAACCTAACTCAAGTATACATGCTCTAAATTTGACTTTGTAGGACTTTGTTACTACCACTTTTTGCCCTGAATTAGTCATAGTTACACCTCTAGGACATGCAGAGCAGCCAAACATCATGGTAATTTAAATTTTTGATTAAATATTTAAAGTCAATTAGAAATTATACATTGTGAATAACTTTAATTAAACTTAAAATTGAATAACATTCTTTTTCTTTTATAGCATAAGACACATCCTGTAGCTGAGCATGTACAAACAGGTCCTAGAATAGAGGGTGCACAACCTCTTACGGAAATATGATAAATTATAAATTGAATTGAATTAAGTCATTTTTAATTGTATAATTTCATCTAATTTCAACTTTCTTTCTCTTGTATATGTAGATTGATTCAGAGCATTTAGAGGTTGGTCCAAGTGCACTAGAGCATTCAGAGCCAGATACCATGGTAATTTAATTTTATGATGAATTATAAATTAAATTTTCATTAAATAATTTTAAATCATATTATTTCATCTTTCTCTTGTACAGAGTGGTCCAGGTCATCCGCATAGTCTGCGTGGTGTGAAGAGGTCTCTTGATTATAAAGATGATATGATTTAGACATGATTTCATGGGTTGTATTTGATTATTTCATGGACTACATATTTGGTTTATCATGGAATTAATATTTTGTTTCATGGACTTTATTTCATGGGTTGTACTCTTATGGACTTAATATTTTTTTTCATGGACTTTATTTCATGGGGTGTACTCTTATGGACTTAATACATATTGGTTTCATAGACTTAATATATTGTAAACAATGGACTTTATCATTGTTTAATTTTAAATACAATTATCTAACCATATGAGGTGTCATGTCATCTAGATTCCTCTTTCTCTTAAATTTCTATAAAATTTATTGAAACAGTATTGAACAAACTCTAATGAGTGTAACCGGTTGTCACTCAAATAGAAATGATACTCCCTCAAAACTTTTCTATCATTCTTTGTGCTATCATTTGCGTGTCTATAAACAATATGAACAAACATAGCTACTTGCATTGAATTATAATACTATGATTGAATTTCCTCTTGCAGAGCTAGAGTATAGTTTTCCACAAAATCAACCACTAATAGTAGACTACCAACTAGAAATGTGTTTCTAAATGCACAAAATTGACCATCAAGCCATCGATCATGTTGAGAGTGCATGACATATTTTGGTACAATCTTACTCTTAAATTCTAATATGAATGCAAGTACACTAACTTTTTTTGTAACTAAATCACAACGCTTCCCAAATTTTCCATCTTTTAGAGAATAGTTAACATTATTAAATCTTTTAACATCCACTAATTGTTTTCCAAAATAATTATCAACACTTTCATGCATGCAAACTCTTAAGAATGAAATATTTCCACGACTAGTGCATTGTCTAGAAATACAAGAACTTAAATAAAATAATTTATCATTAGATCTTTCACAAAACAAACTTGATATAAACTCCCTTATTGTTTTAGGTTGCATATTAATACCATATTCCTCCATAATCATGGTAGTATCCAAAGTACAACATATATATCAAAAATATCATAAAAATAACGAAATTGAACATGTGTTTTACAACAACAAGATATTCATTGCTTATTAATTTTTACATACCAAGGTTTACATTATTCAAAAGACCTAAGTTGACTTATTTTAATATTACCAAGTAACTCTAAATCACAACAAAAATTTCTATAAAATTTAGTTTGTGTTGTATCTAATAGGTGTTTTGGACGAGGATCACGAACTTTGAACCTCACTCTTAATTTTAAAACATCTTTAGCATTAGATGATACCCTAGTATTATCATGCCAATATTTTTAAATCGAAGATTTAATTTCAACATTCAATTTTATGTTAGACCTCGAGAGTCGACCACTAAAACTCCAACATTGGTTAATTGGATCATTTTCTATACTTGCTCTTCTTTTTTCCGCTCTTAGCAATGTTTTAGGATGTATATTTAAAACTTCACTAATATTGCTTACCATTATTTTATTCAAAGTTGTTTTATTAATCATAGTGATTGTTATAGCTCTTCTTACTACATTCTTATCTTTAGATCTACTATTTTTTCCAATAGACTAAATGGCACTAGAAATAGTAGACATAGCATGTTTTACTGATTGATCTTTTCTTCTTTGTTTAACAAAAATGCCTAACTTTTTCAACACTTTTCTCATTTTCTGCATTCTCATCAATTGCATCATTAGTTGACATTGAATGGAAAGTTTTTTATGATAAAAAAATTGCTTGTATAATCTATTAGCATGTGTTTTTTTGTCTCCA
Source organism: Sequoiadendron giganteum (assembly GCA_007115665.2). Lineage (NCBI taxonomy): Eukaryota > Viridiplantae > Streptophyta > Pinopsida > Cupressales > Cupressaceae > Sequoiadendron > Sequoiadendron giganteum. Next base: position 394,449,707 of record CM021100.1, on the reverse strand, counting down.
ATATATCTTACTAGGAAGATTATCCAAAACATCACTTTCAATTTAAAAAAAAATATTCATTTTCATTTTCGACTTCAAAATTATTTTCATTTTCATCAACAAAACGGTTTTCATTTTCAGGTTCAATAAAAGGATTTTCATTTTCATTTTAAATAAAAGGATTTTCATTTTCATTTTCAATAACAAAACAATTTCATTTTCATTTTCATTAAAAGTATTTTCATTTTCATTTTCAACAACAAAACGATTTTCATTTTCATTTTCAATAAAAGGATTTTCATTTTCATTTTGAACAACAATTTGACTCAAATCTTGAACTCTATGAATATTATTGATGTCAACATTGTTATATCCAGCTTCTTTAAAATCTCTGATAAACACCATTTCCATGAGCCTCAAAGGTGGATTTGAAGATGTACTTGGACTTGTGCCTATTGAAACATTCTCCATAGCATTGAAAGGGATATTTGAAAACATACCAAGAGTAGTTTGTATATTTGTATTAGTTTCCACATTCACCTCTTGCAAGTTTGCACTATCTACATCCATGGTCTCCTCAGTGTTTTTATCTTCAATAGTTGTGGATGGATGATTCACCATCATTCATTGATCAAATTCTCATTCTTCTTTCTCTTTCTCTTTTTCTTTGTTTCTCCTTCTCTCTCTTTTCTTGAATGACTTTAGGGGTCAATACCTTCCTATCTTTCCTCTTATTCTGACATTGTGATCCCATGATTGAATTTGTTTGAAGTATACACAAATGAATGTCAAAAACTTGAGAGTCTTCCTTGTTTGTTCCTCCTTCAAACAAGTAGAAATTATTCACAAAATTCCTCTTCCTCCTTCAAACAAGTAGCAATTGAACAAATTTCTTCTTCCTCATTCAACAAAGTAGCAATTGAACAAAATTCATCTTCATCCTTCAAACAAGTAGGGATGGGTGCAAAAATATGGGTAGCCAGTTTGTGGTCAATTTACTTTTTCATCTGGAAATAGCAAAAATATGAGCACATTATAGTATAATGTGCTCGTGTTATGGCTTGGTAATGACCGAGCCTAGGATTGATCATTACCAAGCCATAATGCGAGTGCGTTATAACACGCTTGAGTTATGGTTTAAATTTCATAAATGCGTGCATTTTGAGTTCAAAAAATATGCATTTTTTGAAATTAAAAAAAAAACATTTCCAAAACGCGAGCGCATTACAATGTGCTTGTGTTTTGGTCTATATTGAAATTTTTTTCTTCTCTTTTTCTTGTTATCTTTCAGGGAAACTATATACATGAAATAATCATTTAAGTTGACATTTACATATGGACATTTACTTTCTTATACTTTAAGTTATATTTCATGTATATAGTTTCAAGATGTTTGAGAGTGGTTTCGGATCTCTAGGAGTTATAATGCAAATTCTAGGTTTTGGAAGATCTCAAAAATTTCAAACTTAGTCAAATTTCAATAATCAACATGTCAAATTTTAGTATTCAGGAGGTCAAATTTTAATAATAATCAAGTTGTATCATCTTTCTCTCTCTATCTCACTCATTTTTTATCACTTGTACTCTAGACCTCTCTCTCACACACTCTCCTTCCCTCTACACTTCTATCTATCTAAACTCTCTCTCCCCCTCCATCCCTCCCTCCTTTCCTCCTTCCCTCTCTAATTTTCTCTATCTCCCCCTCTCTCTCTCTTCCTTCCTCCCACCCACCTTCCCTCTCTACTTCACTCTATCTAACCTATCTTTCTCTACCTCTCTCTCTCTCCCTCCCTCCTCTCTCTCTCTCTTCCTTCATCACAACTACCTTCCCTCTCTACTTCCCTCTATCTAACCTATCCCTCTTTACCTATCTCTCACCCTCCCTCCTCTCTCTCCCAATCTCTCCACCTTCCTCCTTCCCTCCTCTCTCTCTCGTTCTCTTTATCACACTTCTCTCTCCCTCTAACCCTCCCTCCTCCCCTCTCTACTTCTCTCTATCTCTCTCCCTCTCTCCTCCCCCTCACAATCTCACCTTCACTATATAATTCTCTCTACCTCTCCCTCCCTCATTCCCTCCCTCTCTCCCTTTCCCTTAATCTCCCAACCTTTTTCCTTCGCTTTGTGTTTCTCTCTCTCATACACTCTCTCCCTCCCCATTTCTCTCTCTTTGGTTTAGGCTTTATGGTTTATGGTTTATGGTTTATGGTTTAGTATTTAGGGTTTAGGCTCTATGGTTTATGGCTTAGGCTTTAGGTACAACCCCCTCTCTCCCCCTCTCTCTCAAGTCTATCCCTCCCATCCCCCCTCTCTCTCTCTTAGGTATATCTCTCACTCCCTCTATCTCTCTCAGGCATATCTCTCACTCCCTCTATCTATCTCTCAGGTCTCTCCCTCCTAGGTCCCCTCTCCCTCTTTCAGGTCTCTCCCTCCCACCCTAACAAGAGAACATACTCTCTCTCTCTCTCTCTCTCTCTCTCTCTCTCTCTCTCTCTCTCTCTCTCTCCTCTCTCTCTCTCTCTCTCTCTCTCTCTCTCTCTCTACGTGTCTCTCACTCCCCATTCCCTCTTCTCATGGGTCTCCTCCCACCCCTAGCAGAGAACACACACACTCTTTGTCTCTCTCCTGAGTCTCTCCCCTCCACCCCACCCTCTCTCTCTCCCACTCCCTCTCTCCCAGGTCTCTCCCTCCCACCCCCTCTCAAGTCTCTCCCTCCCACCCTAACTAGAGAATCTCCCTCTCTTCCTCTCAACCCATATATCTCAAGTCTCTCTTTGCCACCCCCTCTCCCTCTCCTAGCCCCTCTCCCTCTCTCAAGTATCTCCCTCCCACCCTAACTAGAGAACTCTTTGTCTCTCAAGTCTCTCCCTCCCACCCTAACTAGAGAACTCTCTCTCTCTCTCCCAGGTCTCTCTCTCCCTCTCTTAAGCCTCTCCCCCCACCCTAACTAGAGAATTCTCTCTATCTCCCTCCTTCTATCTCCCTCTCCACCTCTCCCCCTCTCTCTTAGGTCTATCCCTCTCTCTCAGGTATGTCCCTCCCAACCCCTCCCCTTCTATCAAGTCTCTCCCTCCTACCCCCCCCTCTTTCTCTCTCAAGTCTCTCTGTCCCACCCCCTCCCCCTCTCTCAAGTCTCTCCCTCACACACTAACCAGAGAGAACACACACACACACACACTCTCTAGTCTCTCCATCACACCCCCTCACTCTCACTCTCTCTCCATCTCTATCTATCTATCTATCTATCTATCTAGCTCTCTCCCACTCCCTATCTATCCCTCTCCATCTCTCTCCCTCCCACCCCTTCTCCATGTCTCAAGTCTCTCCCTCCCTCCCTAACTAGAGAACTCTCTCTCTCTCTCTCTCTCTAACTCTTAGGTCTCTCTCCCACCCCCTCTCCCTCTCCCAAGTCTCTCCCTCCCACCCTAATTAGAGAACTCTCTCTCTCTCTCTCTCTCTCTCTGGTCTCCCTCTCCCCCTCTTAAGTCTCTCACACCCACCCTAACTACACAACTCTCTCTCTCTCTTAGATCTATCCTCCCACCCCCTCCCTCCCTCCCTCTCTCTCAGGTCTCTCCCTCCCACCTCCCTCTTCTCAAGTCTCCTTCCCACCCTAACTAGAGAACTCTCTCTCTTTCTCTCTCCCTTTGTCCTAGTTCTCTCCCTCCCACCACTCTCCCTCTCTCAGGTCTCTCCCTCCCACCCTAACTAGAGAACTCTCTCTCTCTCTCTCTATGTCTCTAAGGTCTCTCCCTCACACACCCTCTCTCTCTCTCAAGTCTCTCCCTCTTATCCCCTCTCCCTCTCTCAAGTCTCTCTCTCACTCACTCACTCATATCTCTCTCCCACTCACTCACTCTTTCTCTCTCAGGTATCTCCCTCCTACCCCCTCTCCCTCTCTCAAGTCTCTCTCTCTCACTCACTCCTTTTATCTATCTCCTCTCTACCCTTAACCCTCTACCCTCTATCTCTCTTCAAGTATCTCCCTCCTACCCCCTCTCCTTCTCTCAAGTCTCTCTTTCTCTCAATCACTCCTTCTATCTCTCTCCCCTATACCCTTAACCCTTTACTCTCTACCTTTAACCCTTAAACCCTCTACCTTAGCTTTCCAATTCAATGAAATTGGCAATGTAGTGGCTTGTTTGAAAAAATGGGTCAAAGAAATAGGGTCTCTTAATGATGTAAATCATCGGGAGACCCCATTTCTCAAACCCATTTTTTTAGAAAGGCCAAGTTAGATTCCCAATTTCACCAAATTGGAAAGCTAGTGGGCCCTCTACCATCTACCATCTATCTCTCTCCCACTCACTCCCTCTCTCTATGTCTCTCTCTCTCAAGTCTCTACCTCCCATTCCCTCTCCCTCTCTTAGGTCTCTCTCTCTCACACCACTCCCTCTATCTCTCTCCCCTCTACCCTTAACCTTAAACCCTAAACCCTTAAACCCTCTACTCTTAACCCTTTACCCTCTATTTCTATCAATTCTCTCCCTCCTACCCCCTCTCCCTCTCTCAAGTCTCTTTCACTCACTCACTCCTATCTTTCTCCCCTCTACCCTTAACCCTTAAACCCTCTACCCTCTACACTCTATCTCTCTCCCACTCCCCTCTCTCTTTCTCTCAAGTCTCTCCCTCCTACCCCCTCTCCCTTTCTCAAGTATCTCCCTATATCTCACTCACTCACTCACTCACTCCTTCTATCTCTCTCCCCTCTATCCTTAACCCTTAAGCCCTTAAACCCTCTACCCTAGCTTGCCAATTTGATGAGATTGGGAATGTAGTGGCCTATTAGAAAAATTGGGTCCAATAAATTACATCACCGAGAGACCCCATTTCTTGACCCATTTTTTCAAACAGGCAAGTTAGGTTGCCAATTTCACTGAATTACCAAGCTAGTGGGCCCATGGCTTGCCATTTCGGTGAAATTGGCAATGTAGGACTGTTTGAGGGTCCAAGAAATGGGGTCCCCCGGTGATATCACCAGGAGAACCCATTTCTTGGACCCATTTTTTCAAACAGGGCAAGTTAGGTTTCCAATTTCACCGAATTGGCAAGCTAGTGGGCCCACTAACTTGCCAATTTAGTGAAATTAGCAATGTAGTGGTTTGTTTGAAAAAATGGGTCAAATAAATGGGATCTCTCGGTGATGTAAATCACCAGGAGACACCATTTCTCAGACTTTTTTTTTCAAACAAGCCAAGTTAGGTTGCCAATTTCATCGAATTGGCAAGCTAGTGGACCCTCTACCCTCTACTCTTAACCCTCCACCCTCTATCTCTCTCCCAATCACTCCCTCTCTCTTTATCTCAACCCTCATCCCTATACCCTATACCCTCAACCTTATAACCTAAGCCCTAAACATCATCCCTCAACCCTATAATTAAACCCTAAACTCTACTTTCAACCTTGTACACTAAACCCTAAACCCAATACCCTCAACCCTATACCCATCATTCTAAACCCTAATCCCTATACCCTATACACTTAGCCCTATACTCTCAACCTTGAACACTATCTCTCAACCCTCAACCCTCAAATCTATACCTTAAACCTTAAACCCTACATCCTAAAGCCTCATCTCTATACCCTACACCCTCAACCTTATACCCTAAACAATAAACATTATCCCTCAACCCTATACTTGAATGAAAAACCCTACACTCTCAAGACTTAACCTTATACCTTATACACTTAACCCTACACCCTAAACCCTAATCCCTATACCCTATAGACTTAACCTCATACCCTCAACCTTGAACATTATACCTCAACCCTCAACCCTCAAACTTATACATAAATCCTAAATCTTAAACCATCAACCCTAAACCTAATATCCTCAACCCAATACCCTCAACTATATACCCAATATCCTAAACCATAATCCATATACCCTATACACTTAACCTTATACCCTCAACCCTAAACACTATCCATCAACCCTCAACCCTCAACCCTATACCTTAAACCCTAAACCCTAAACCCTAAACCCTAAACCCTAAACCCTCATCCCTCATCCCTCATCCCTATACCCTATACCCTCAAATTTATACCTAATATCCTAAACCCTAATCCCTATTCCCTATACACTTAAACCTATAACCTCAACCCTATACCTTAAACACTAAACCTTACACCCTCAACCCTCATAGGGGGAGAGAGAAAGAGGGGGATGGATGGATTAGGGAGAGAGAGAGAGGTTGGGAGGGAAAGAGGAGATAAAGATAAGTAGAGAGGGACTAAGAGGTAGACAAAAATGAGAGATAAAGAGTAGATAAGGAAGGATAGATGGAGGGAGAGGGAGGGAGGTGAGAGAGAGGTGAGATAGAGAGAAATAAAGAGAGTGTGGTAGGGAGTGATAGAGGGATATGCAGGTAGAGAGGGATAGGTGAGATAGAGAGAAGTAGAGAGAGATAGAGATAGAGGGAAGGAGGGTGGGTGGGTGAGAGAGGAGAGGAAGGGAGAGGTAAAGAGGGATAGGTGAGATAAAGATAAGTAGGGAAAGAATGGTGACATATAGAGAAGTAGAGAGTTACAAATAGGGAAAGAGAGAATGGTGAGATAGAGAGGAGAGAGTGAGAGAGAAAGAAGGTGAGAGAGAGAGAGTAGATAGGGGAAAAGGTAGGGAGGGAGACATATAGTGATAGATATAGAGGGCTAGGGGAGATAAAGATAATTAGAGAAAGAAGGAGAGGAAGAGAGAGAATGAGGGAGATAAGTGAGATAGATAGGTGTAGAGACAATGGTAGGGAGTGATGGATGCAAAGGTAGGTAAAGAGGGATTAGGGAGATAGAGAGTAGAGAGGGAAGGAGAGGGAGAGGCATGGAGGGAGAGAGAGGGAGGTGAGAGAGAGGTGAGATAGAGAGCAATAGAATGTGTGGTAGGGAGTGATGGAGGGATATGTGGGTAGAGAGAGATAGAGATAAAGGGAAGGAGGGAGGCTGGGAAAGAGAGGGGAGGAAGGGAGAGGTAAATAGGGATAGGTGAGATGAAGATATGTAGAGAGAGAATGGTGACATATAGAGTAGAGTTACAAAGAGGGAAAGAGAGAATGGTGATATAGAGAGGAGAGAGTGAGAGAAAGAGGGCGAGGGAGGAGTGAGAGAGAGCGAGAGAAAGAGAGAGAGGTAGAGGGAGGGAGAGGAGAGATAGAGAGTAGATAGGGGGAAAGGTAGGGAGGGAGACATCTAGTGAGAGAGAGAGAGGGCTAGGGGAGATAAAGACAATTAGAGAGGAAGAAGAGGTAGAGAGAGAGTAGAGAGGGAATGAGGGAGGGAGAGAAGCAAGATAGAGAGGTTTAGAGAGAGTGTTAGGGAGTGATGGATGAAGAGGTAGGTAGAGAGGGATTAGGGAGATAGAGATTAGAGAGGGAAGGAGAGGGAGAGGTATTGATGGAGATAGTGCAAGGTGAGATAGAGAGTAATAGAGAGAGAGTGGTAGGTTGTTATGGATGGAGAGCTAGGTAGAGAGGGAGAGGGGAGATATAGATAAGTAGAGAGGGAGGGAGAGAGGGAGGGAGATGTAGTGAGGGAGAGAGAGGTGAGATAGAGAGAAATAGAGAGTGGTGGAAGGAGAGGTAGGTAGAGAGAGGGAGAGAGGAGATTAAGATAAGTAGAGATGGAAGGAGAGTAGAGAGAGAGGAGAGATAGAGAGAAGTATAGAGGGAATGAGGTCGGGAGGGAGAGAAAGGTGAGATAGAGATGTGTAGAGAGAGAGCGGTAAGGTTTGATGGATGCAGAGGTAGGTAGAGAGAGGGATTGGGAGATAAAGACTAGATAGGGAAGAAGAGAGGGAGAGAGAAGTATGGAGGGAGAGAGAGAGAGGTGAGGTAGAGAGAAATAGACAGAGTAAGTAGGGAGTGATGGATGGAGAGGTAGGTAGAGAGAGAGGGAGAGAGGGAGATGGTGGGAGGGATATAGAGATAAGTAGAGATGGAAGGAGGGAGGGATATAGAGATAAGTAGAGATGGAAGGAGGGAGGGAGGGAGAGATAAGTGGGGTAGAGAGAATTAGAGGGCAAAGGAGAGAGAGAGACAAAGAGAGTTCTTGAGATCAAGGGATAGAGAGTAAGATAAAGGGATGGAGATAGTGAGAGAGAGGTCTAGAGCGTAAGGGATAAAAGTGAGTGAGATAGAGAGATAAATAATACAACTTTCTAATTACTTAATTTGACCTCCTGATTACTGAAATTTGACTAAGTTTGAAATTTGTGAGATCTTCCAAAAACTAGAATTTGCATTATAACTCCTAGAGATCCAAAACCACTCTCAAACATCCTGAAACTATATACATATAACTTAAAGTATAAGAAAGTAAACGTCCATATGTAAATGTCAACTTATACTTTAAATGTTTATTTCATGTATATAATTTCTCTCAAAGATAATGAGAAGAAAGAAAAAAAGAGAGAAGAAAAATAGATTCAATGTAGATCAAAACGTGAGCGCATTATAATGCTCTCATGTTTTGTCAATGCATTCACAAAACATAAAAGCCATGTCAAAACTAAGATATAACACAGGCACTTTATAACACACATGTGTTATATCTTGCTTTGGGAATCCCCAAGTCTTGGGCTTGGTATTTTCCTTAGAATACCAACCCAAAGGCTTAGAGGGCATTCCCAACGACTAGAGACATGTTTTTGCAAATTCTACAATATTTCACATATTCAGGTCCATGCTCACCGTTAGGATTGCACGTGGTTGAATGTCAAACAAATCAAACAACTGGGTAATGTTAGGTTGTCTCTTAGCTATCCAATGATGTAATTTTTTTCACTTTTTGACAATGTTAAGCCTTTCATCTATATATTTTTTTGTTTGTGTGTCTTTTTTGGAAAAAAAATAGTGTTTGGTGTTTTTTCATTATAAATTAATCATTCATCGAAACTTCAAATAAATTACATTTTTAGAAACTAGACTCCATTCCACAAATTTAAAAATAAAATAAACTAAAATTTTAATTAGCTTCCAAAATTTGTAGGGGTAGCACGACCAAAATTCTATTTTTCAGGAAGTGTCCACTTAGAAAATTAGTAAAAAAACAAATATTCATTAAAAAATTATCAGAAAAATCGTCCATCAACTACATACTGTTAGCTAATTTCTTACTGGAGCAATTTTAAAAATACTAAAAAAAGGTTCACCATGCTAGGGACGTACAAGAGTTGCTATGTTATGTTTTTCTAACAAAAACAACACCAATTTTTGTACGTCCCTCTTTGGAACCCCTTAATCTCAACCATTTTCAAAATAAATTAGTAGTTTAGAAAGTAGACTCGGAGCACTTCGATCCTTGTTTTTGTTCCATCTCAAAATTTTGAGTGTAACTATCCTCAATTTCACGTCCAATGTTAGTTTTTCCTGATTTCAGAAAAAAAGTGGCCACTTAAGCCCCCTTTTTGGGAACCATGTTTTTGCACTTACCCGAAGCAATTAAACAAAATTCCTCTTCCTCCTTCAAACAAGTAGCAATTGCACAAAATTTCTTTTCCTCCTTCAAACAAGTAGCTCAATTAAACAAAAATTCTCATCCTCCTTTGAAAACAAATAACAATTCAACAAAATTTCTCTTCCTCCTTCAAACAAATAGCAAATAAATAAAATTTCTCTTCCTCCTTTGAAAAAAAATAACAATTCAACAAAATTTCTCTTCCTCCAAAAAAGTAGCAATTAAATAAAATTCCTCTTCCTCTTTTGAAAACAAGTAGCAATTCAACAAAATTCCTTTGTAACAGTGTCCCAATGATGCCTACTTTCAAAATTAAAAAAAATCCCAAGTTGAAGAGCTTCAACAAGACAAAAGGTGATAGAAAATAGGGAATATGTCACAGTCAACAATACAAAATAATTCTCAGACCCGAGATGTACCTCTTTAACAATAAAATTAAAAAAGGTCAAAAATAACTCGAGATCTCGTTTAAGAAACGGGATCCCAATTTATATAAATCGGGATCCCCTTTAGTAAAGGGGATCCCAAGTTCTATAAATCGAGATCCCATTTATTAAACAAGATCCCATTCCATTTTCAATGGGCAAATGGGATACAGGATCCCGTTTAGTAAACATGAGTAAACAAGATCTCGTTTCTTCAAATTTGAAATGCAAGTTGGGTTTTTGCTTTGTTAACAGGTTTGGGAAAAGGTTTGGGGATCTGAACCTAGGCCTTGGACTTGGTTTGACCTTCAAGTTGAAGTTCTTAGCAATGTCACAAAAAAATAATGACTTTGGGCATATGTCTAAAGACTTTTTTGTAGAATTTTTTGACAAAATTAAAACCCATTATAGATGAGACAACGTAGATTCCAAATATGTAATTTTTTACAATTGGATTAATTTTTTATTTTTCATTTAATTTCTGATTAAACAGGTCCTAAAACTTGAATTATCAGGGTTTTTTAGTATTTTAATAACTTTTTATCAAAATAATGTTTTCATGAACGAATTGCACGAAAGCGTACTTTAGACAATTATTTTCAGTTTTAAAAAATAAAAAATCATGAGTTTAGGTCATCTTATGCATGACGTACATGGCAATTTTTAAAAATACCAAATATGAACAATAAAAAATTAACAAAAAAATATTCAATAAAAAATTTAAAAAAAACATGCTTCAGTGAGTTACAAACCTTTTCCCAAAAGGATTTAGAAAAATATGATTATTTAGGTCAAAATATGGATGACATACACGTGCATGGTATGGTAAAAAATGACTTTTAAATAGTAGTTTTTAGAAATGCCTATTGAAAATCAATTTGTATCATCTGAGTATTGAAATAAATTACATATTTGGAAACTAGACTCTGAGTACTACATTTTATGATCAATAATTTTTTTTAAGATTCCATCTTTAAGTGCTTCAAATTTTAAGGTCAAACCTGTCAAATTCTGAAAATTAGGGAAAACACTTCCACTAAATGGCCAAAAAATGTACTCAACTTCTTGCCAGCACCCTCTTGCTTTCCTTTTTCCAATAATTTATTTTCTAAAAAAACTCAAGATTATAGGGTTTTATAATAATCTATAGTAGCATCTATAATCCTAGCATTTTAATGATTCTAGATCTAAAATAGAACTTCAGAAGCTAGAGTTCTATGTTATAAATTATTAACTGCTTAAAAAGAAAGAAGCTTAAAACCCGAGTTGAGATTTCCTAGTGAAAGGATTGCAACAACATTGGAGAATGCCCTAGCCACCTCCATTGCAATTTTTCTTCCAAATCTCGTCCTCCTTTGGATTCAACTCGTCGCCCTTCACTCTCCCTTTTCTTTTTTTACAAATTTCTCTACCTAAAATGACATATCCCCAGATGTTATTAAGAAGGGTTGGGCGAGGTTTTCCATGGCATGCCCTTCAAGATTTTTCTTGCCATTTTTTTCCCATTTGCAAGGGGGGTCACCATGCTTCTTTAAATGGTTTAATGTCCTCTTTTCCTCTGCTTCCTCACCCATGCTATTCTTTTGCCTCTTCTTGGTCAAGATTTCTACCTTTGCAATCCTTTCCTCATCCTTCTCCCGTGAGTGCATTTTACAGACTGAATTCCTTATTTGGTTCGATGGGAGATTCATTTCTTGCTTTGTTTGGTATATCTTGTTTTGATCGCCCTTCTATTTTTATGTTTCATGTGTATGCCAATTATTATGATGTGTTTGCCTTAAATTGTTTTCATTTTATTATTTGTAGTTAATCCCTTTATAATTTATAATTTTCTTATTTAACTTTATTTATCTTTTTTACTTTTCCTTTTCATCATAGAAATTTGATAAATTTACCACTTAAGCATTGCCAAATAGCCACAATATTTTAAATGGACTTGATGGTTCTACCTAGCCGAGACAAATATACTATGGCAATAATAATATATAACAAGATCCTTAGGTTGGATGAACCTTGGGGAGAAGAAAACCACAAGCAAGGTCTAATTCTCAAATGAATTACTATTTGTCTTTCTCTCAACCAACAAAACCACATCATTCGCCTCATTTTGCACCCTTGGTACTTGCATCCAACAACAATCCTCACATAAGTACAACCAAATCATTAGTCCACGATAATCCAAACATTTAATGCATTAAATTAAAATATCATAATAAGATTGACAATCACATTCAATAACAATAACATCAAGGTCCATATTGAACACACACACACGAACACACACACTTCTATATATCTGCACATTAGAGTCTGAAGTTCCACCCCTAGTCCAAATCACATCGAGGCTAGGAGTCATGCAAATAATTATCAAGGTATTGAGGGGTTATGACAGTATTTTGATTTGATGAGCTGCATTCTGTTGTAGTTTTCTACAGCATAAACCATACACATTTTTTAGCAAGCAATTTTTTTTTCCAGTTGTGTTTTCAAGTTGAATATAGATTTCACCTTTAGGTTTCCATGCTCTTCAAGGTATTATGGGAAGGTCCTTTTGCTGCATTCTGTTCAAAGGAGAACTTCTCTTAAGTAAGATCAATTGCAAATGATTTAATCATGACATATAATGAAAGAAACTTGGTTATATGCTTAACATAACCATCTCATTTTTAGAACTATATTCATTAGACTTAAGTCTTTGTAGAATATTAAGTTGTATTTTTGCTTTAGTCTCGAGTCTGATGCATTTGTGTCTGATACTAATTAATATTAAAAATGAGAGAAGACAATTAATTAACATATTAAACAAGAAGCAAGAGTTAAAAAAATTCAAGAAAGCTTTCAACAATCTCATGACTCTTCAGTGGAAAGCCAAATAAATAATACAATGTATTATCTTTTGATCATTGAATTCACTTTACTATGTACACCTATGTAACTCAGGACCTTTTATAACCTTAAGTTTACAATAAACAATGCTAATATTCAAACTTGGAACCCACCACCTTGTGTAAAAGTGAAGGCTTGTGTATCCTTATTACCATCGCCTTTGAAGTCACACTACCACCACAAGTGATGTTTGACCTTGGTGCCAATTAAATATTAATATATTTCAATTTTCTTGACAATTTGCAGATCATATTACTCATCCTGATTATCTGCTTGGATTGCAGTCCCTATCCAACCACATCCCACTACATAGTTGAAATATTGTTATGTTACAAGCATAAGCTTATTACCAAACAGTCTTCCATTAAGACTTTGATGAGCCATAAGTTCCCACTTTTTTATTAGACAACCCTTGTTTGGATGCCAGGGCTTGCAACATAATATGTCGTTGCTTTTCCAATGGCATGTTTAGCTACATCTTTTAATTCTTCTAAACACACAAATATTCTAGTTTGCATTCTTTATTCTTTACATTGATCTACTCTTCTTTGAGCAAGTTTACTATCATTTGAAATTTCATGATGTTCACCTTTGTTGCCATGTGTTTTTTTTTTGTGAATACTTTCAATGACCCTGGAACAACATTGGTCAACACGATCTCTTTCTTTTGAATAACTTAACTAAATAGCTTCATATCTCCTTCAACTTCATTATATTACTAGAGATTGACTTCTGTAATTGTGAAAATTATTAGCCGATCCATTGGGTATATTATGTTAGGAAATAACATGTTATGAGTTATACTAAACTGGTTATTATAACCACCACATACATAAATGAAAGAAAAATAAAATTGCATTGACAATGCACTCCCATAAATAAAATGTTATTTCTCTTAACTATCTTTCCTGATATGGTATCAGACCAAGCTGACTTGCTGGCATGAGAATCATTTAAAGAATGTAGTTAATTGTAGTTTCACAGTCAATAGATACACAAAGTTGTAATATACTGGTGGATTCAACCATTGGTGTGTGAGGAGAGTTAAAGGGTAACGAGATAAATTGACAAGCATGTAATATGCTTTGAAACATTGCGGCCAAATTAGCAATTTATGTCAAGCTACACTGAAGGTTAGCATCCTAACATAAAATTTTAGTTGTCATGATACTTGGTTATTTCAAATTTACGATCACCACATATCTGAATAAAAAGAGAAATATATTGCATTATCATTACACTCTTGTCAATGATGTCTCTCATTTGACTGTTATTTTTGAAACATTGCTCTTGCCAAGTCTGTTATGAATCTACAATGTCTTCAACTTTGTTGAGACCTTTCCAGGATTGTCTTCACTGTGCACGTGGCATAATGTCATTGGTAACGATAAGCTAATCATTGTCACATCAACTTGTCTTCAACAACTCTTAACAAATTCATAGATTTACGGCCCCAAAGCATGTCTACAAAATTTGATACCAAATGTTGGAAAACAAGAGCAGGCCATTCATGAACATACAAATGAATAAGCAATGGAAACATTAAAAAACACAAAATTGATTTCCAATATAAGCTCACAAGCCTCTATTGAGGAAAACCAAAGAAGTAATGCAATGCTATACTTTATGATCTTCAATATTCTTATGCTATGCACCTATGTAAGTCATTACATTCAAATTTTGTAGTTTACATTTTAAAATGCTGACTTACAACTTCACTACTTAAAATACTAATTTACAACATCACAGTTTAAAATGGTAATTTACAAACCCATCATCCATATGGATTTATTGTCCGAACCTTTGTAGCCTCACGTTTAAACATCAACCAAACTTGAAAACTATCATTTAGCCAAACTATTCAAGTACATCGGCAGTCTTTATAGAAACGTCTGGCACATGTGACATGTGCGTTGCTTTAAGTCCATCGTAGAAGATTAATTTACATATAATTTTCTTCTAGGGAAAGAAATACAAATGCTACCTAAATAAATATATTAAAACAACATGGTAGTGGGAACTTAAAATGGAAACTCGAAGTTTAAAGTGGCTTTAAACTAAAAAAAAGAACCAATTTGAAACTTTGTAATGTTAGAAGAGGAGTTAAGTGTGTTGAATGAAGAAGTAATAAAGAATGAGATGAATCAATCTTTTTTTATAGTTGAGATTTTTTTTAGAGGAGTTATTTACATATTATCAGGGTTTGATATTATGTAATAATCAAGGGTTTAATAAAGAATACCACAATCAAACCCTAAAAATAAACCCTTGCAAAATAAAACCCTAAAAAATAGAGGGATATCTCATATCAATGCGTCCATGAACCGATATTAAGCATTTGAAAATATCGAGGCTTTAGGGCTACTCAATTTTTGATTTTGAGACAAAATTATTGCAACCTTTTAAAGGAAAATATTGGTTTTGAGTTAAAATTGTTTTCATGCACTTGGTTGTGAAGTTGACCAACTGTTTGTTTGCCTTCCTTTGCCTCACTTTCACCTGAAATCATTTTCTTTCACCTCGGTTTTTGTTCCTGAAAATGAATCACCTCACACATGTTCATGAAAATGACTTTCACCTCATGCCTATTCATGAAAATGATTTTCACCTAACCTCTTCGCTATTTTTAGAGGGGAAAAAGGGCCTTCGTTCGAAGGAGGGCTTTGAACGAAGCCCATGCTTTACCATTTAAAAAAAAAACTTAAAAGTCATGAACTCAATTGGGTTAGTTTGAACACATCCCCCTTCGTTCGAAGGGAGATGTGCTCAAATGAACCCCCTTCGCTCAAATCCCCCCCTTCATTCAAAGTGTATTCCTAAATTTTTTTTCCCACAAATATGTTTTTGTTCGTTCAAGAAATTGTAACCCACTATTGTGGATTCACCAACTTGTGAGATATGTGTATAAAACATCTATGTGATATGTCCTACGTGGGTCATGAGGTAGAATATGAATTATGTTATAAACCCAACATAAAGAGAATGGAGGCAAGTTAAATAGTTAGGAATGGACATAATGGGGTGCAATATTAAAGTGTGTAAATTTTAATTGATGTTTTTGGTGTGTCAACATAATTATATAGATAATACAAACTAAAAAAGTTTTATCCTCTCATCATATAAATTGAATGCAAATGATAATATTGTAATACATGAAATGGTATGAGATTAGTTTATTTTGTCATATGAAATATGCATTATTTTTTGTATGATGACATTACCCTTGTAGATGGAAATCTAAAAGTAGATTAACCTATGCACCTATCTCTTGTCTAATAGTTGACTTGTTTTAAAATGTCATTTGTGTTTAATCTAAGGCTCAAGCTTACCTTAACTTATAGAGCATGGATGTGATAAAAAAACCTAGAAGTCTAACTAATGGTTACCTCAAACAAACTCCATAGCTTTGATTATTGCTTGCAGGTGGACATTCTAGGCTTATAATTCTCTATCTGGAGCATATACTAATTATTATCATGCATCTAAGTGTTAATAATGAGACTTAATTATAATTAGAAGATGTTGATTTGTTTGCTAACAAATGTTATAAATGTGAGTTACCATTGCTATGTTAGCTTAAAATAATTTGGATCAAATAAAAGGTTAGTAATGTTTAAGCTTGGTTCTAAAGGTAAAGGTGTAAATGAAAAAGGTGATTATCATTTTAGATGTCTAAGCGATTTTTTAATACAATTGTTAGAATATTGATTTCAAATAATTATGTTATTTTAATTAATTTCAACAAAAAAAAATCATGGAGTGTTAACACCGAATGATGAGATTTGAGTATTTTGTTCTTCTAGTTCATAGTATGATGAATCCATGTGATAACCACCAAAAAATGACCAGGGTATGTAATTCAATTATTATAAATTGATTACATAGGTTGCAAAGATCTTATATATATATATATATATATATAGATATAATACACACGAAATAGTCAATGAAGGCAAACAAGAAGATCACCTAATCCCTATCATGGAGTAATGTGGATTCATTTTGAAATACCTATGTTAACCATTATTTAGAGTCAATGGTAAGTTCAAACTTACAAGAAGTGGTATGGGGGTATCTTCTTGTGTCATGACTTGTGGGTAGAAGTGTAAACCCGTAGGAATGTTTTAAGGCCAAATTTCAATCACATAAAAAGTGGAAAATTGTAATATTATGGGACTTTTAAACTGCCAACCCATAACTTTAGGGTTGGAGTGTTTAAACAAAGTTGGAAAGTGGTATTAGGGTTGGTTTTTGGGGATATATTGAGGAGTTTGAGAAAAGAAAAGGGGCTGAGCTTTTTTTTCTTGGGATGCTATTTTTTTTGGATGGAAGGAGAAAAGAAAGAACGAAGAGGCTGATTTTTTTTTTCCCCTGCTCATGGCTTCTTGAGGGATGGAGAAGGTAAGCCCTCCTTGCTTCTATTTCTTTTTGCTTTTCATAAAACCTTTGTGCAGAATTTGTCAATAAAATGAATGTGGGTGCTTGGTTGTGCTTGAGTTGCAAATGGGTTAAGCAATGTGCTTTTAAGAAGTTGGCTTGTGTTGTCTCTTGACCCTTGAATGTGACAATGATCACGAAGATATTAAAATTTGTGAGTAGAAGAGTCCAGAATGTCTTTGGGTGTCCATTTTACTATTGGGGTTCAAGGTGATCTTCTTGCCCTGACGGTTGGCTAGAATCATATATGATTTGACGATGCTAAGAATGAGTGAAAAGCATCCCTTCCCATTGACTGTTTGACTAATAGAGGAAAAAAAATTACACTAACAGCTAGAAGCTCCTCACTGCTGTTTTAAAAGTGTTGTGCAGAATGTGATAAGAAGAATTTATTACTCCCTGTAGAAGCTTCTAATGGATTCATCTGGAATAAATCCTTGGACTGTTTATTTAGTTATGAAAACTTCATGTTAACTAGCTGGTAGCAAATAAAATTTCCATTTAAAAAAAGGAGAAGGAATGGTGATCACCAGTCTGTGTGACCATGTTATAGAGGAACATAGAACTTGGGTTCTGTGTGTAGATTCTTTTCCATGGACATAGTTAATGGAGTGGTCTAAATTGGGGTTTTCAATCAGCACCCTGTTTACTAATCCGCACCTATTCCTTTGAGTTCATAATGTAACACAACGTAGTTGGAGTAGAGCTGACAAAAAAATAGCATTTCAAGTGTTTACGTAGAATCTGGAAATAAACCTGACCCAAGAAGCTCATATGCACCCAAAAATTATATATGTGAAGATTATTAAAACTATTGAAATTTAATCTTCAACTCTACTCTGTTCTTTTCCCGTGTTTAAATCTGGTATGGCTCAAATTTGTAAAACCACACATAAATAAATAGTAATATTCATGCACATACTAGGTAATGTGGTTGAAGCAAATAGCGGCCTGAGTTATGGAGGATCCTTGACATCTCATAGTCTACAATAAATATTCCTACATCATACTCTGCAGACCCTTAATCCCACTCAGTACGAAGAATCTTAGCTTCCCCCTAATGCCTGCACATCCGACACAAAGAAAAATAACAAGGAAATGAAAGAACATAATAAAAAAATAATGAAAGAAAATAAATAAGACAGAGTAAACTTAAAGAAAAGTAGTTAAGTGTGTGGGAAGTCCGTGGCTGCCTACAGATCAAACAAATGATGTTACAATCACCCCTGTAGCTGTCTCACGCCTTGAACAAGCTTAGAACTCTGAATTCTTGATGTTACTCTAGGCATAATCTGCAACAGACCCAAAACCTTACATAGGTTTAAAACCTGTAGAGCCACCCCATTCTTTTCCCCCTGTACAGAGGAAGTATGGCACTGTTTGGGGTTCAGATGTCCCTTCACGGCCCTTGTTGGGCGCAGCGCCAGTATGCAAGTCAAGCCCCAGTGAAGGTCGTCGATCCCTCATTCTGGGTTGTAACTCTCTGTAATGATCGGCATTAACACTTGATGTTAGCAAAATACCCTCTCTAGCAACAAAATACTGAGTAAATATGGAATTTGTTGCATGAATTATAGACTCCCCTGCCTGTATATGAAACATGGTAAGTATATAACCAAGCTCTGTACATACATAGGCATCAGATGTATGCAAGTAAACATTGGCAACCGTGAGTGCGCAACAAGGCATTAAAGTAGAAAACCTATATTAAAAGAAAAAAAATATATGCATTCCTTAATGAATGTGGAAAATCCTGAACCCTCTTGTATGAAGTCTAGCAGACATTAGTTCACGTTCACCTTCCAGACATGCTATTTACTGTAGGATGTCAATACCCAATGTCTACAGAAGTATGAAAGAGATCACAAGTAAAGTGAGAGCGATGGGATTGAAAAATTTAGGATTTCAAATTAGGGCCAAAGCTAATGATATTTTAGGGTTACGAAACCATGCGGTTGACGGCGTTGTTCTATTTAGTTTTATTTATCCATTGTTGTTTGAAATCATGTCAGTCCGGTGCGATGGTAATGTGTTTTTTTAACATCTTTTTTATATTCTTAAAATTATTTTTTAGTATTATGGCGACTTATTTATATCGTTGAATTCCAAATTAATTTGCAATCGTTTTTAAGGAAATAGGTTATGAATATTTGTTAAATTTTATGTGATTTTTAAATAATATTGGTCTTAGTTTTGTTATTATATATGGACTTAGGAGGATGAATTTATAACATTTTGTTCTGATTTTATGAATTTCCTTTATGTATTTAAACCCCTTAATCGCCTAATCATTTTCATTTTTAAATCTAAAAGAAAAAGTTCAGAAAGAACATTTAATTTTGGGTGTGGGGTTCTCATAAGATTATAATTTCGCATATCTAAATGAAATTTATCAAATTTATCAATAGACAAGATAACATGTGAATTAAACATATCAATAATATATTTATTAGCATGGTTAATTTAAATACATTAATCTAAAAATTTCTAAATATTGTGATTGATCCAATTGAAACAATTGAAAATCATAATCGCTATCTTAAACATTAAGGCATCAAATGGAATTTAACTAATGTTTAAAGAAGGCTGCTAAACTAGTTTAGGTCACCCACTATCAATTTTATAATGTGTAAATCGCAACTCACATGTGAGGATAACTCATATTCTACTCGAAAATTTATATTCAAGTTTATCAATTAAAGGGTGGTTATTGATTGCATATTTATCGTTATTGATTTCAAACGATCATGTTGATTATGCATGCCCTCTAATTGAATATGAGCAAATGGTTAAATAAAATACAGTTGTGGTTTTATTAATAACTATTATAACAATATAAAACTTGGCAATATAATAATTAATACTATATTACTATCTCAAGAATTCGTTGACTTGAAATGTTGGATTTACTCAATGTATACTATGAGACTTATAAAGTATCGATAGGTAGGTAAGGATCAAAATGGAAAGAGTAAACTTGTATGAAGTTTGGGTTTCAAAACTTGTGGCTCATTTAAGGACAACGATAACAAGCAAACAAACAAACAAAAAAAATTGTTATCATTTTTGCTATAGTTGAACCTCGTCCATATGTGGACATGACATAACCAAGGATGAGAAGTGGATAAATATAAGAATTAGAATTGATCACTAGAAATGTGTGCAAATGGAAAAAGATAAAGATTCAAGCATAAACACATCATTTTTATTATTTTAGTATAAGAAACAACCTATTCAAGATAGATGTAAAATGGAAAAGATACATGAAATGTGTACAATTTGTACCATTATAATTGCAAATAATTAAAAACAATAAATTAAATTTGATTGCTGACCATCCTTATCAAATAAAAATGTTATAATGACTAAAATTTATGATAAAATAATCATTTAACAAATCTATTCAAACGGTTATATAATTCATCACAAAAACATTAAATGTTAAAATATATTTAATATTAACCCAAGTAGAGTTTTAGATGTTCTTCCCATATTTTCCTCTTTAATCTAATGTTTTTTTAAAATTAATAGGTGCAGTTTAAATTTCAAACCTAGAAAAGTTCATGACAAAGGGAGCCATTATGATTGAGATGAAATAAATTTTCAAAAGTAGAGATTACACACAAAATTAAGAGTATTTTGAATTTTTGAAATACCACAATAATTTGAAATATGAGACGAGAGCTTATTTATTTGTCATCTTCATAATAAGAATAATGATAGTCTTCTTTTTTTTCAAAACAATTCGTTGATTGTTAAATTAAAAAAAATTGCAATATTATACTATGAAGTGTATCATTTTAGAAATATTGATATTATGCTATAGAAAATTGTCATATGGTATGTTTTGGTAATGAATGTTTGGTTCCTTCTTGGTTAAAGTTGTTTTTTGAAGGTTGGTACAAAATTCAATATATATAATCGTTAAATTTGTATTCAATCTATTCATGATAGATAACCTAATAGCATTCTATAATTTTCCCAAATAAGAACCCTTAACAAATTGTATTTTGTTTTTTAAAGGTTGGTACAAAATGTTTTTGAAAAGATAAGTAGCATTTACAAGGTGTTGTACCCTTCAAAAAGGGCCCAAAGGACCAAAGGAAAACATAGTTCAAAACATAATTTGAACTATATGAACAAACATAAACAGTTGACCAACGACTGTAGAAAAACAAAGAAATTAAGTAACCCCAGAAACAGAGGGGTCAAAGCTGGCTCCACGAACCCGAGGCCAAGAAGTAGCCACAAATTTTTTCTTCCGTAGAACAATCGACTAGGGAGGCTCAGAATCAAGAATCAACGAGAAAGGTGAGAGGAGCGGCTCCACCCCAGCCACCACAGGAGAAGCGCCACCCAACAGCAAGGAAGTTGACAGCGAGGCAACAAATATCGAATCAACCAAAGGGACAATAAAGGTGTTCAACAAAGGGAAGACAGGTACAGACAGCGCAACGACAACAAGAGTTGAAGTTCGATCAGGCATAGTCATAACTGTGTCAACAGAGCGATCCAAAAGTGGTTCCTCAGAAGGGAGGTCTAGGTGAGGAGCAACAACATGAGGGTCGACCTCCTCAGAAGAATCATCCAAAGAAGAACCCACCGTGAGCTGATCCAGGAGAGCATCCTTCCACCAAGTCGCAGCACCCTTGCGGCGAGCATGAGGACAGGCAAAGGCCAAATGACCCACCAAAAAGCATCTCCTACACGAAAGGGGAGACCCTCATAGTCCAAGAGCTGCTTCGAAGGTCTTTCCTCCACCAGCAAAACATCCCCAGGAAGAGGTTTGGAGATGTCCAAATCAACTAACAATTGAGCAACCGTAGTATGCCCAAAATCCCTAGTTGTAGAATCCACCATTAAGAAGCGACCAATGGTATTGCTAATGGCCTCTAAACATGATTCCTCCCAAAACTAGAGGAAGATTTGGCAGTCGGACCCAAACAAGTCTGGTGTTCAACGACTCCGTAAGGGGGTTGAAAGAATGAGACTAGGGCCTGATGGACAAAGAATGAATACCCCACATCTACCCCCTATTCAGAATATTGTTTCGCACCAGTGGGGAGGCAAAAGTAGCAATAAAGAAGCCCCTAGCGCTAGGGTAGAGCTCGATCTCCCCATCGACCAAAGGCTTTCAGGAAGCTGACACCCAGTTGTGGAGATCTGGGAGGGAGGGCCACAGGCCATTGAAACTGTAGACCTCACCCATCTTCAAATAGTATACCTCATTTTCAATTACCTCTGGACTGCAAACTACCACAGGGGAATCCCGGGCACAGGGCAAAGACCAATGAACCTTACCAGGAGACCGAGCACTCATCTTTGCAGCATTAGAGAATGACCTCACCTTTCCTGAAGAACCCCTAGCAACAGGAGGGACATCCATCCGAGAAGCAAGAACAGAGTTTGCAATCCCGTCAACATGCCCAGCTAGGAGTCTGCAAGCCACAGTTGCAGACCCCTTTGCAGACACGTCCACAAGAGGTAGCAGAAGGCCCAAAACCCTTCCTACGCACGCATTTCATCAGGGCAGAGTCAGGAAACACGGAG
Source organism: Sequoiadendron giganteum (assembly GCA_007115665.2). Classification (NCBI taxonomy): domain Eukaryota; kingdom Viridiplantae; phylum Streptophyta; class Pinopsida; order Cupressales; family Cupressaceae; genus Sequoiadendron; species Sequoiadendron giganteum. Next base: position 394,426,986 of record CM021100.1, on the reverse strand, counting down.
CCCCCAACAGGAGGGCCCCCACAAGACAGATCCGCGCCCAAAGCGCACCCACCAACAGTCGCAGGGGGTTGCAGACATAAGGAGCTGTCACATGGAGTCATTGCAGCCAAAGTCGTTGAAGTCATCGCCGTGTTCATAATCTTTCAATGATGTTACCAATAACTATGGTTGGTACAAAATGTTGTATATATATATATATGTAGACATGAAAAATATACATGCACCTGATCTTGGTTTACTAACATCATTTCCTCCTAAATCATATTTTCAACTTATCATCATCTGTCATCTCTTAATTAGATAAATTATTATTTATTTAATTAGGTATTTCTCTTTTGTTGATTAAATTAATCAATTTAATTTAATTAACCCTCTATCTTTATCTATTTAAATAATTAATTTTACTTAAATTAAGACTCTAAAGTCTTCTTATTAAATTAAACTTTATTTAATTTAATCTAACATTATCCTCTTTAGTTAAATAAATCAAATCATTTATTTAATTAAATCTTTATTCACAATTCTTGATTTAAATTAACTCATAAATTCAAGTCAAAGTTGTCACATCTCTTAATTCCTCATTAAATTAATTAAGCTTTGATTAATTTAATTTTAATCTATGTCACATCTTCTAGAGAATGCAATTTGCACAATAAATCAATTACTTTGATTTATTAAATTTCTATTTTTTCACATTACATAAAATGAGAATATTCTTCCAAATTTGAATTCAAATTCAAATGGGTTTGGTCCTTCCAACAAGGCATTTAATGTCTCTTACATGTCCTTAGCCTTAAGCCAAGTGACATTAACTCCATTTCTTTCTTCCTCCAACATGTCACATTCAAATTTCAAATTTGAATTTCATGACATTTATCATGCATATTGACCAAAATGTGTTCATTCTTCCTCCAATCACATGCGGACAAGTGGCCTCTTTTCATTGGTTTGTTTTTTATCCCACATTCATCCAAATCCCTCATTCTTCCAATTTGGAAATCTATAAATGAAAGACTCTTCCTCTCATTTTAACATCCACAACTTGAGTAAACTTACTATACTCAACTTCATTTTCGATGCAAGATCTTAGCTAGGTTATTGCAGGTTTTTTCAAGAACTCATCTTGTTCTTCATCAACAAAGTAGATCAATCTCCATCCAATCATCAAAACTTACAAAGGAGTTGGGAAAGGGTTGATTTTGACACACCAATCGACACCAACCCCCCCATGGGATCAAGAGCTTGCTTGGCTTAATTAGGATTTTATTTTCATTTTCGTACCTTGTTCTTCATTTTCCTAGTTTAAGCTTTTGTAAATGGATTTCATGGGGAATCCTTGTTTTACCTTGTTTATGATCTAATATTGTGTTTGTGATCTAATATTGTGTTTGTTTGTTGTATTTGTGCAGGTACAAAATCGAGGTTCACATTTTGGCACTAGGAGGGAAAATCTCAAGGATTTCATCATGTTTTTCAGAAATTCCGTGCTTTTTTAAACTTTTTTTGTGTTCACAGGAAATTGTGTCGCTGACAGTTTGCGCGGTGCTATATTGCATCGCTTTCAGAGACGTGGCGCTATATTGCACCATATTTTTCCTAAACTGCGCGGCACCCGCTTTCTCGCTCAATTTTTTTCAAAATTTTAAACTCTGTCGTGGATTTTTGAGTTGCAAACTACGCCACGTGCCAAACTCCGCCGTAATCACGTTCTCTTTTTTCTACAGAGCATCGCTTTTAGTATGAGTGCGACGCTATATTATGTTGCAAAGCATCGCACCTACAAATTTTTGTTTTTTGTAACATTTTTTTTGTGATGCAGGAACTTCCCAAGGTCATAACTTTTGACTCGAATGTGGGTTTTGGCTGAAATTTTCCAGGCGGTTTCGTTATGAGGTGGCATGTGGTTTGCCAAATAATTTTAGATGGGTTGGTTGCCATTTTGCCACATTTCTGGGGCTTGAAAGTTTCATCTTAGCCCTCAAAATGCCAATTTAGTGTTTTTTTCTAGTTTTTTAAAAGTTGTTTTTGTTAATAACTTGAAGTACATGTTTTGAATTTAGGATGTTAGTTGGCATTTCATCCTATCTTAGTTTTAGAATTTTTTTGGGAAAAAATAAGACACTCAAAGTTATACATGCAAAATTACCAAAAATGGAAAAATCTAACAATTGTTGAATTTTGCCTAAAAAAGAAATTTCTTGATCAAAAATGAAGGAAGGAAAAACGAAGGCCAAGGGTTCTTAATGATGTTATCATCTCATTGTATCAAGTGTTTTTAAACACTTTGGAAGAACTTATAATCCATTTTCTAAGGATTTGTTTACTTTATGCTTTAGGTAACACTAAATTTCATTTGGGTCCTAAAAAAACATTACAATTTTTATTTTTATTTTTTTTTTCAAATTTTTGCAAACAAAGGGTTAAAAAGAACTTTAGAACAACTTACTAGATTTGGTTTGAGGATAAAAAATTGAACAAGGCAAATCTCACATTTCCTTTGGTGCTTAAAAAAAATTCATTTTGCTTTGTGGGATTAAAATGAACAAGTGCTATTTTGTTTTGTAATTCAAATTAATATCATCAAAAAGGCGTATGTGCTTCTCTCGTGCGTCACGGTGATCTTGAGAATCAAAAGTTCTTTTGGTGATTTTAAGTTGAATAAAATAATTGCCCCCACATTTCATTTTTGGAATTAAAATTGAACCAAACATGCGAGTGTGAGCACGGTATATTGCGAGTGTTTTCCCTTTGTTTTTCAACGAAAGTTGATTTAACTACGGGATATGCTAGCTTGCTATTGTTTATTTTAGTGGGTCTGCCTTGTGGGAAAAAATAATCGCCCAAGGGAACGACCAAACCGGGAACACACTAAAGCCAAAGGACTTCCAACCGGTATATAAGTGTGGATTCTCGAGGAAAGTTCGAGAATCACGAGGATTGTTCTGACGAGAAGGGCAACAATGGTCTTTCGTTGCATGGATGGTCCCCCATGAATGGAATGCCCGCATTAAAACCCCTTGTTTAGCAAAGACCAAAAATCCTAATCTATTTGTTGGTGCAAAAGGTCATGTCCTTTGAAGCCGCCCCACGTATACATGCGGTTCTATAGAGATGAAAAATATGCCATGGGAGATTCATGGGTACTGATACTTGGCTGACCCAAGAAGCGAGTGCACTGTAAGGGGGAGCTTGTGTGGTCAAACATCTAATCATCTGCACTAAATATGCGCAGCTGGATTTATCCAAGTGGGATCCCAACAAATATTATCTCTTCATCTTATGATTGTACATGTTCTTGGAATCAAAAACACATTGCTTTGATCGAAAACATTCAAAAACAAACATCCACAAAATCTTCAAATTTCAAACCCTTTAGGAGGGGCAAATACCTTTGACCAAATCCAAGTGTTGTTGCTTTCCCTACGGATTTTATCCTTAGAGGTCTCTAAGCATTTGGATTTGCATCATAATTTGCTCATACTAAAGTCAACCTAGGAAACTATGCTCTTGAAACCTTGATTTTCACATAATGGATATTATGGAATGAAAATGAATTGAGACATAGACATTCAGTTTGAAAAGCATAATCAAGAAAGTGTTTGTGAAAAAAAGAACCAAATCTAAGCAAGATAACAGATAATTGAACCACACATGTGCTTGGTCAGTCATTTAGTTTTCATGCAAACATTGGTCTTTTGGTTTGAACCACGTTTAGGGAAAAACATGTTCTTCATTACCTTGGTCTTGTAAGCAGACCCTCGTAGGGTCATCTAGGATAAAGTCAAACACTTCACCCGTTTCAAACATCAATTAAATCCCATTTCACAATCAAATTCTTGGTAAGTTTGAAAACATCACTCATACTAGACTTTTAGGAGAAATCAACATCACCTTGTTTGGCTTAACACACCTCGCCAAATTATCATCCTGTGTACAAATTTTCTTTAGGATAACACAACTTCTTATAGTTTACAATTACATTATCACTCCTTTTGACTTAACACACTTAGTCAAACTATCCTCAATTTGAATCAAAATCAAAACAAGTCTTAAAGTCTAGCATTGATCCAAAGCTCCTAAAAGGTTAAACACCCATATCATTCACCCCTTTCATCCTTCATCGCATTATTGGTCCTAAACCTCTTAGAGGTCAATAAGGTCAAAACACAAGAAGAACATGGAATATAAACTTGATTCCTCCATCATGAGTAATCCAATTCAACCAAACTATCAAAGCCTTACAATTCCAATTGATTTGAAAAACTCACATTTGTACAATCCATACATGGGATCATTATCTCCTCCAAACATCAATGGTACAACAAATGTGAGTTTTATCAATCTAAATTTTGGAACATCTTTCCCTTTGGTAGGTTTGAATCAAAGTCAAAACTTACAAATCTATCAACCAAACAATCAAAGCATGAGTCTTTCGAACAATACTCCAATCATAAAGAAAAACATCATATCAAATCCTCCCATTTTACCATTGATATCGCAACAACAGATGACAACCATCTAAGCAACCCCAATGGTCAACACAACCACCATCCCTCAAGTGTCTCAAGGACCAAACGTCTCAATTAGACCACTCATCACAATGGTCAACACCATTCCCAACCCACCGCCACCATCGCCAAAACACATGGAAAATCCATTCTCCATCTTGTTGCAAGCTGCTCAACAAGTTGCTCGCCAAAAGGTGCTCCAAAACCAACGAGTTGCACAACTAGCTGCTCAGCAAGCACAAGTGCAATTAGTCGCCCAACAAGCTGCACAAGCCGCACAAGCTGTACAAGTTATGCCAGCGACACAAGCAACCCGACAAGCACAGTCTCAAACTCAAACCCAACACCAGGCTCGACAGACACGAGCACAATACCAGGCGCAATTGCAAGCAATCCATCAACAAGTAACTCAACAACAAGCCCAACAACAAGCATTGTTGACACAACAACAACATCATGACCAACAACAAGCGTTGTTGGCTCAACAACAAACACATGCCTTACTCACACAACAGAGCTTGCAACAAACTCCCACAAAAATTGTTGAAAACAATGATCAAGATCAACCCATCAATGAACACTTTGAAGATGTTTTCACTTCATCCAACGATCAAATCAACGTACATCAAGAGCCATTTTTTAGTAATGATCAAGACCCCTCCTACAAAGATCTATTTCAAGGAGTGTTGATGTTATTTGATCCTATTGACATAACCCAAGATCCATCCACCAATGATCATGTTGACAATGTCTCTACATCACCTAACAAGTTAGAGGACATATCTCAAGAATTTATTCCAAAGCATGATCAAAACCTATCACCAAGGTCTAGCAATGGTCCTTCCCAAGACACATTGACATCGTTTGACCTCATGGTTATGGATAGTGAAGGAATCTTCAACTCAACATTTGATCCAAATCCACTCAAAAATCAAGAGGATATTGAACCACTACCCATGCATAAGGACGATGTCCAAGAACCCGCTATAAGTAATCCATCTTTTGAAATTGATCCATGTCAAGAACTTGATCCAAAACATGTTGAAAGCAATTTCGACATTAATCAAGATCAAGAATTTGTATATTCAAGATACTATAATGAGGTAATGGAAACTCTCTTATCTATACAAGATGTCGCAAATAAGGATTATATCCATATAACACATACCCCTCCGTCTACTCGTGAGATGATTTCTTTGGATGGAAACATAGATGATCTTCATTCAAAACAAGAGTCTCATACTCTTGATATCATTACCAAGGAACAAGAGTCTCTTACTCTTAACATTTATACACATGGTCAAGGTATAGAAAAATCTAGAGACATATCAGAAATAAATCATGGCGAAGACTTCTACATAAGTTGTAAATCAAAGACATCTTGTCGAAACATATCAGAAATAGATCATGAAGAAGGCTCCTACAAAAGTCATGAATTAGAAACATCCTGGGAAATGAATCGTGAGGAAGACTTTTATGTGGACAATCAATCATCAACACCTCTTAAAGAAGCATTACAATTTGATATCTCACAAGATCAAGCTAAGGATATCAATTAGGAAGTCATCCCACATATGGAGGATCCTATCACTTATAAACTTGGATCACTTACCTTTCTTAGGGAAAACTACCTCATTAATAAGGAAGTTGTCACCTTTGAAGATCCACCACAGAGCAAAAAATGATTAACACCTTGTTTCCAAGGTAAATCATATTTTATTGCAAATAAAATGTTTCAACGGATGAATTATCAAGGCAGAGGGTTAGGCTTACATGAACAAGGTATCCTAAAACCAGTGCAATTTATTGACAATCCTAAACATCAAGGCCTTGGTTATTCAACAATCAAAGGATATAAACATATCGGTGATACCTCAATGAAACTAGGGGCAACTTTATCTCAAACAAACATCAACATAGTGAACATGAAAAATCCTTATGATGAAACCAATGTCAATACTACAACCCGCCATATCATGAATCTTCATCCACCCATCACCCCATCCACGAATTGGGACCAACATCAAAAGGAGGATGTGAATCAAAGCAAGAAGAATTATCATCAAAGAAAAAGAAGCAGTAAAACTTGAAGGACAAATCAAATACATATGGATACCAAAAAATACAAAGAAATACTATCCTTATCAAACTCCATTAGTAAAAAAAACTATGGGGCAAAATAAAAAAAGGAAAGATATTCATCAAAGATGTCCACAAAGGCAAAAACAGGCTTTTGAAGCAACATACAAAGTATATCGAGCTATTGGAATTCCAAACACACTTTCGTATCCACTCATTATTCTTCATCTTCCCAAGTTTGGAGAGTCAAAGGTTCCAAATGGTCAACCAATCCATATTTTATTCCTAAACACACTTCATCCATGCATCCATGCATAATATCCAATTCTCACATTGACCATGTGTTGGAAACGACCCTTCATCATAAGGATTCAAAAGACACTCTATTGTGATGTGCGCACAAAGACAGTTAACTCTGGTATCAACAAAACAGAACAAATTTCTCAAAATTTGCTTTCAAGTGCACTTGCCTTGGCAAAATAGCTTCTTCAAACAGGATATCGATGGCACATTATGACAGAAGCATCGATGTCAGTAGTACTAGGTGATTCAACATCAGCTTAAAATCTCTCAGAAAATACAAAAAAATCAAAAAATATAAAAATCCTAAAAAATTAAAAAAATGATTGAAAATAGTAAAAAAAAAATCATCCTCTAGTGAAAACCGCTTCGGTGGCACTTTGGACAGGTACCGTGATGAAAACCTGGCAAACAAGCGTCATGTGTAGAATCAAATATCTACGTGCGTTAGTTCAAAATAAAACATCTTATCACATCCATAATAAAGCCAACAGTCCAACCATATCATCCGTTCATCCATGAACCGCTTATCCAACCCATTACCATCTGTCTACATTATCTTGATAAAATTTTGGGGCACACTTTACACTTGTTTATGGTAAACGTCTTGACACGGGTCATTTTCATTGATCTTATCCAATCGAACATTATCTGGGCCTTAAAACATTATCCAAATGAGAATCCTTTGTGCAAAAACCTTATCTTATCACAAGATGATCCATATTCATTCATCCATCTATCTATCCAAGAATCCACCTATGGCATTCCATACATTGCTAGACACTTGGGGCAAATATTTATATCTTGCTGTAGGAATAAATCTTGATCTATATCCTCCAACTTATGTGGTGATTTGAACATTGGAAAAACATGAAATCAATTTGGTTAAGCATTTGTGAGCCAAACATCCAAATCACTTGCCTATGGGATATTTTGACAAGACGATCATTCCTTATCAAGTTTTATCTCTCATCAAACATCAATCTGAACAATCAATATCAGTTGCATCTAATGTGTACTTCAACATCACATCAAATCATCAAAAAAATTTTGTTCCAAATCAAGGTTCATCAATCTTGATCAATCGAATTCAATTAATTATCACCTTGTTTGATTTAACACACTTAATCAAACCATCCTCTTGACCGAATTTACCTCTAGGATAACACAACTTTCTAGGGTTTACAAATCCATAATCACCTCGTTTGACTTAACACACTTAGTCAAACTACCCTTTTGCATATGAGTTTACTCTAGGATAACACAACTTCCTAGAGTTTACAAGTGCATTATCACTTTTGTTTGACTTAACATACTTAGTCAAACTACCAATCCATTGATCGGATCAATCAACTTTAGCTTGGTTTTCAACAAAATCCCAAAACAGAGTACTGGTATCATCACATATCCGTATCCAAATTGTCAAAATCATGCGAAAATAAAAAACGTTCAAAAAATTCATCAAAAAATTCAAAAACATCAGAAAATATAAAATCCAAACATCCAAATCATTCAAAAATCCAAAACATGTCAAAATCTAAAAATCAAAATAATAGGGTCATCTGGTTGAACTACGTCGTCTCTAAGCTTGAACGTAGGCAAGGTTGATCTTTGATCATCCCCTGAGACACATCTAGGTTAGTCCTTTAGGCTCCCGTCATACTGGCAATTCGTTTGCTCGTGTATTTCACATTTTAAGTCAGTCTTTTAGGCGTCTGTCGCATTGGCAATTCGTTTGCCCTTTATTCTCATCATTGAGTAAAGTTTGTCATCAGTCGAACTACGTCATCTTTGAGTTTGAACGTAGGCAAGGTCGATCTTTGATCATCCCCCGAGACATTTTAGGTCAGTCCTTTAAGCGTCCGTCACAATGGCAATTCGTTTGCCCATCTATCTCACACCCTAGGTCAGTCCTTTGAGCGTCCGTCATAATCTGGCAATCTGTTTGCCCATTTATATTTTCATTGAGTCAAGTTTGTCGTCAGCCGAACTACGTCGTCTCTAAGCTTAAACATAGGCAAGGCTAATCTTTGATTAGCCCCCGAGACACAAAATCCAAAAACATTTGTAAAACATCTCAAAAATACCAAAAACAACCTCAAAATATCTGAAAAACTCAAAATGATGCATCCATTTCATCTCGCTTTCACCCGCGTTTATCATCACTCATCATAAGATCAATCATCACCGTCATCTTTGGTGAGTTAGTCAGAAGCAAGTCTAGTAGGTTCAAAAGTGAACACCTAATCGTTAAAGTCTCAAGTCTAGGTCAGTAAGCAAGCAAGTTGGTCAACTCAGAGTATCAATAGCTTATCATCCAATCAGTCCTACCAAAACCCTGATCACAACATGTCTTAGGATTGTATCCTTCCCATAATGGACATACGCATCAAGTATCTCGTAGTAGTTTAGCTTTGGCTAGTGGTATGAAAAATATTAGCTTGTTTGTTTACTTTATCTGGTCTTTTTGACTTATCTTATTTTGCGTTCATTTCAAGGACCTCTCGATGATGCCTAAACAAAATAGGTTTAGAGAGAAAAAAATGGGGCAACGATCATTATCTTTTTGTCTGTTGTGCTTGTTGGATACTCTTCTAAAATAATTTGGTGAATACTTGCTTTGTTAGGTCCATCTCAGCAAGGTTTCTGTATGTCAAGTGTGAACAAGAATACTCCTATCTGATTGTCGAGTCAAAGTCCATCACACCAGGTACAACGCCATCCTGATCCTTTATACCTTGATGCAGCGTACCTATGTGTGTTATCAAACATAGAGTAATTGGTCCTTTGAAAATCTCAACTCTTGGTAAGCAAATCATCATCATCATCATACATAGTGTAGGCTTGTTGGATCCTCCTTTCCATCCTATTCTTCTTATTCTTCTATCTTTACTAACATTTTTATCTAAAGTAGGTGTGAGATCTCAAAATATACATGAGGCTACCCATGGCCGATGACTGTCTATACATCATCAGAATTGTCTACATCAAAGAATTATCTTTCGTCCTTTGATCAATAGAACCACTCCTCTTACATTTTATCGCGATATCGATCGAAAAATTGAACATTTCCATTTTATTTCTTGAGGGGGCAATATAGCGACATAATCCTTCCATTGGGGCAATAGTGGGGCATTTGGAAAATCAATTTTTTTTTTTTTAACTTTGATGAGAATAGTTTATTCTTTGAATCAATGCAACAAATACATTGCTTCAAAAATGGGCAAAATGTAGACATGGAAAATATACATGCACCTGATCCTGCTTTACTAACATCATTTCCTCATAAATCACATTCTCAGCTTATCATCACCTGCCATCTTTTAATTAGATAAATCATTATTTATTTAATTAGGTCTTTCTCCTTTGTTGATTAAATTAATCAATTTAATTTAATTAACCCTTTATCTCTATTCATTTAAATAATTCATTTTACTTAAATTAACTCTAATTTTTTTTATTAAATTGAATAAATTAAACCTTATTTAATTTAATTTAACACTATCCCCTTTAGTTAAATAAATCAAATCATTTATTTAATTAAATCTTTATTCACAATTTTTGATTTAAATTAACTCATAAATTCAAGTCAAAGTTGTCACATATTCTAATTCTTCATTAAATTAATTAAGTTTTGATTAATTTAATCTTAATGTATGTCACATCTTCTAGAGAATGCAACTTACACAATAAATCAATTACTTTGATTTATTAAATCTTTATTTTCTCTCACATGGCATAAAAGGAGAATATTCCCTCAAATTTGAATTCAAATTCAAACGAGCTTGGTCCTTCCAACAAGGCATTTAATGTCTCTTACATGTCCTTAGCCTTGAGCCAAATGACATTAACTCCATTTCTTTTTCTTTCCAACATGTCACATTCAAATTTCAAATTTGAATCTCATGACATTTATCATTCACATTGACCAAAATGTGTTCATTCATCCTCCAATCACATGTGGACAAGTGGCCTCTTTTCATTGGTTGGTCTTTTATCCCACATTCATCCAAATCCCTCATTCATCCAATTTGGAAATCTATAAATGAGAGACTCTTTCTCTCATTTTAACATCCACAACTTGAGTAAACTTACTATACTCAACTTCATCTTCAATGCAAGATCTTAGCTAGGTTATTGCAAGTTTTCTCAAGAACTCATCTTGTTCTTCATCAAGAAAGTGGATCAACCTTCATCCAATCATCAAAGCTTACAAAGGAGTTGGGAAAGGGTTGATTTCAACACACCAATCGACACCAATTCCCCCATGGGATCAAGAGTTTGTTTGACTTAATTAAGATATTACTTTCATTTTCGTATCTTGTTCTTCATTTTCCTAATTTAAGCTTTTGTAAATGGATTTCATCGGGAATTCTTGTTTTACCTTGCTTAGATCTAATATTGTGTTTGTTTGTTGTATTTGTGTAGATACAAAACCAGAGTTCACAATATAAAATTGTTACATTTTTATTTAGTTTATTCATGATAGCCTAATAGAATTCTATAATTATTCCAAAAAAAAATGTCTAAATAATCATAAATCATTTCTTTATAGCACAAGAGCATTCAAGACATGATTCTTAAGACTTACAAGTTTCAATTTCTAGCATTAGCTTTCAAAACAATTATGGTATAAAGTAGTAAATATTTTAAAATTCAATTCAATAATTACTATAGATTCTAGTAAACACTCATGACAATTTTACAAAATATAACATTAATTATGCACAACATTTTATTTGGCTTAAATAATATAGATACACACAATTCAATTAAAAAATATAGATTAAAATGTAACAATTAATCATTTCATAAACAACTACAAATTCTGTAAAAATAATACCTTTCAAACATCCTTCGTAATCCCAAAACTAGTTTATGAAATGCTAATAAATTAAAAAATTGACTCATCTTTGCTAGTTATTTGATATTTTAATGCAATTATAAGGCAAATAAGCACAATATTAGATCATATGCAAACAAGAAACAAGGATTCCCCATGAAATCCATTTACAAAACTTAAAATAGGAAAAATGAAGAATAAAATATGAGAAAACATGTAAATCTTAATTAAGTGAGCAAACTAGAGATCCCATGGGGGAGTTGGTGCCAATTGATGTGTCAAAATTAGTCCTTTCCCAACATCTTTGTAAGCTTTGATGATTTGTTGAAGATTGATCCACCTTGGTTGAATTCCTGCATAACCTAGCTAAAGATTTGATAAAAATGGATGAAACTAGATATGTTTGAAGATGGATTTGAGTATAGTAAGTTTACTCAAATTGTGGATATTGGAATGAGAGGAAGAGTTTCTCATTTATAGATTTCAAATTTGGAAGAATGAGTGAAAATAAGAAATGTGGGATAAAAGATAATCCAATGGCATTATGTCACTTGTCCACATGTGAATGGTTGAGGAATGAGCACATTTTGGTCAATGTGCCAAAGAGGGGGAAATTTGAAATTCGAATTTGAAAGTTGGGGGGAGAGAAGAGTTGAGTTGATGTCATTTAGCTCAATGCACAAGGACATGTAAGAGACCTTTAATGCCTTGTTGGAAGTACCCTTCCCACTCAAATTTGAATTCAAATTTGAGGGAACATTTCTTCTTTATTCCATGTTGAGAGAAAATAGGCAATTAAATAAATCAAAGTAATTGATTTATTGTGCAAGTTGCATTCTCTAGAGGATGTGACATAGATTAAGATTAAATTAATCAAACATTAATTAATTTAATGAAGAATTAGAAGATGTGACAATTTACACTTAAATTTATGATTTGATTTAAATCAAATAGAGAGGAAAGGTTTAATTAAATAAATGATTTTGATTTATTTAACTAAAAGGGATAATGTTAGATTAAATCAAATAATGTTTAATTTATTCAATTTAATAAGAAGACTTTAGGGATTTAATCAAATAAGATAAATTATTTAATTAAAGAGGGATTACAGAAATAATTAAGTAAAATTGATTTATTTAATTAATAGGAGATGATGACTTAATTAGATAAAGTTGATTTATTTAATTAAGAGATGAAGAGTGATGAATTTAATCAAATACAAATTATTCGATTAAATGACTAGCAAAGGAGATGATTCAGGATGAAATGGTGTTAGTAAATCAGGATCCAGTGTGTCAGATCGAATTGTGCATTTTTCATGTCTACATTTTGCCCCTCTTTGAAGCAATGTACTTGTTGCATTGATTCAAAGAATAAACTGCTGCGATCAAAGTCAAAAATTTCTCGATTTTCAAATGCCCCATTGTTGCCCCAGCGAGAAGAATTACGCTGGTATATTTCCCCTCGAGAGATCGAGTGGAAATGTTTGATTTTCCGATCAAGATCGCGATAAAATGCGAGAAGAGTGGTTCTATTGATCAAATGACGAAAGATAATTATTTGATGTAGACAATTCTGATGATGTATAGACAGTCATCAGCCATGGGTAGCCTCGTGTATATTTTGATATAACACACCGATTTTAGATAGAAATGTTAGTAAAGATAGAAGAATAAGAAGAATAAGATGGATGGAAGGAGGATCCACACAAGTTCACATTAATACCGATGATGATGATGTAATGCTTACTAGGAGTTGGGATTTTCAAAGGGCCAATTACTTTATGTTTGATAACACACATAGGTACGATGCATCAAAGTATAAAGGACTAGGATGGCGTTGTACCTAGTGTGATGGACTTTGACTCGTCAATCAGATAGGAGTATTCTTGTTCACACTTGACATACATAAATCTTGCTAGGACGGACCTGACAAAGCAAGTATTCGCCAAGTTATTTTACAAGAACATCCAACAAGCATAGCAGATAAAAAAGATAATGATCATTGCCCCATTCCTTTCTCTCTAAACTTGTTTTATTCAGGCATCATCGAGAGGTCCTTGGAATGAACGCAAAATAAGATAAGTCAAAAGACCAAGATAAAGCAAACAAACAAGTTAATGTTCTTCGTACCGCTAGCCAAAGTTAAACTAGAGTGAGGTACCTAATGCTTATGTCCATTGTGGGAAGGATTCATCCTAGAACATGTAGTGATCAGGGTTTTGGTGAGACTGATTGGATGATAAGCTATTGATACTCTGAATTGATCAAGTTGCTTGCTTACTGACTTAGACTTTGAGATTTCTGACGATTAGGTGTTCACTTTGGAACCTGCTAGACTTGCTTCTGATTGCTTCACCAAAGGATGAAGGCCATGATTGATTTATTAGGAATGAGACAATCACAGGTGAAAGCGAGATGAGATGGATGCACCATTTTGGATTTTCAAATATATTGAGGTTGTTTTTGAATTTTTGAAATGTTTTACAAATGTTTTTGGTATTTTCACATTTTTCAATGTTTTTGGCATTTTGTGTTTCGGGGCCAATCAAGGATGGCCTTGCCTACATTCCAGGTCAGAGACGAAATAGTTCAGATGACAATTGTCTTAATGGTGAGATAGATGGGCAAACAAGTTGCCATTTTATTGCGATGGACGCCTAAATGACTGACTTAAGATGTGAAATAGATGGGCAAACAGATTGCCAATGCGACAGACGCCTAAAGGACTGACCTAAAATGTCTCGGGGGATGATCAAAGATCAACCTTGCCTACGTTCAAGCTTAGAGATGATGTAGTTCGACCGGATGACTATTTTTTTTTTTAAAGATTTTGACATGTTTTGAATGTTTTTGAGATTTTTGAAAGATTTGGATTTTTTTTTTTGAATTTCTGATTTTATGATTTTTTTGGTTTTTTGCATGATTTTGACAATTTGGATGTGATATTTGATGATATCAGTGCTCCGTTTTGGGATTTTGTTGAAAACCAAGCTAAGGTTGATTGATCAGATTGATGGATTGATAGTTTGACTAAGTGTGTTAAGTCAAACAAGGTGATAATGCACTTGTAAAATCTAGGAAATTATGTTATCCTAGAGTAAATTTGTACAAGAGGGTAGTTTGACTAAGTGTGTCAAGTCAAACGAGGTGGTTTTGGATTTGATAATTTGGTTAAGTGTGTTAAGCCAAACAAATATGATAATGGACTTGTAAACCCAAGGAAGTAGTGTTATCCTAGAGTAAACTCGTACACAAGATGATAGTTTGACTAAGTGTGTTAAGTCAAACAAGGTGATAATTGATTGGATTCAATCGATCAAGATTGATGAAGTTTGATTTGGAACAAAATAACTTTGATAATTTTGATGTGACACTGACATGCACATTAGATGCGACTGATATGAATTGTTTGGATTGTTGTTCGATGAAAGATAAAGCTTGATAAAGAATATCATCTTGTCAAAATAATGCCATGGGCTAGTGATTTGGATTTTGGTTCACTAATGCCTTAACCAATTTGATTTCACGTTTTCCAATGTTCGGATCACCACATAAGTTAGAGGATGTAGATCAAGATTCATTCCCGAAGCAAGATGTAATTATCTACCCCCAGTGTCTAGCAATGTTTGAACGACCATGGGTGGACTCTTGGATAGATGGATAAAAAAATGGATATGGACCATCTTGCGATAAGATAAAGTGTTTGTACAAAGGATTCTCATTTGGATAATGCTTCAAGGCTCAAATATTGCTAGGTAGGATAGGATCAATGAAAATGACCCATGTCAAGATGTTTACCATAAGCAAGTATAAAGTGTGCACCAAATTTTGCCAAGATCAAGATAACTTGGAGTATGGATGCATATGGATTGGATAAATGGTTCATGGATGATATGGTTGAAATATTGGCTTTATTATGGATGTGATAAGATGCTTTCTCCTGAACTGGCACATGTAGATGCTCGATTCTACACATGATGCATGTTTGCCAGGTTTTCATCATGGTACTTGTCCAAAGCGCCACTGAAGTGGTTTTCACTAGAGGACGATTTTTTTCTTTACTATTTTCAATCATTTTTCTGATTTTTTTGGATTTTTATGTTTTTTGATTTTTTTGTATTTTCTGAGAGATTTTAAGTTGATGCTGAACCACCTGGTGGTGCTGATGCTGATGCTTCTGTCATAATGTGTCATCAATATCCTGCTTGAAGAAGTTGCTTTGCCAATATACGTGTACTTGAAAACAACTTTTGAGATCCCCGATCTACTTGGCTGATACCGGAGTTAACTTCGTCTTTGTGCGCACATCGTGATAGAGTGCCCTCTAATCCTTATGATGAAGGGTGCCTGCCAATACATGGTCAATGTGAGAATTGGATATTATGCATGGAGGCATGGATGGTGGAGTGTGTTTAGGAATAAAAAATGGATTGGTTGATAGTTTGGAACCTTTGACTCTCCAAACTTGGGAAGATGAGCAATAATGGGTGGATACGGAAGTGTGCGTGGAATTAGGACCAACTACTTGATACACTTTGTATGTCGCTTGAGAAGCCTATTTTTTCCTTTGTGGACATCTTTGATGGATACTTGCCCCATTTTTATTTTGCCCCATAGTTTCTTTGACCAATGGAGTTTGATAGGGATTATCTTTCTTTGTATTTTTGGCATCCATATGTATTTGATTTATCCTTCGTGCTTCTTAGCTTCTTTTTCTTTGATAACGTTCTTCATGCTTTGATTCAAGTCTTTGTTTTGACGTTGGTCCCAATTCGTGAATGGGGTGATGGGTGGATGAAGATTCATGACATGACTGGTTGTAGTATTGGCATTGGTTTTATCATAAGGATTCTTCGTGCTCCCTACGTTGACGCTTGCTTGAGATGATGTTGCCCCTAGTATGGTGATAGTAGCACCTTTTTTCTTTGATTCTCCTTGTTTTGAGATGTCTTGTTCAAAATGTATTCTCTGACAAATGACCACTGCAGATGACGTTATTCCAATTTCCTACTCTATTGACTCTAGAATATCCTGTTCATTCTAACCTGTTTCCTTGAGTGGATAATGTTGGATATCTTCACACATGATGTCCTCAGTCTGAATTTGGGATATATCTAATCCTGATGTTGTTGACAACTCAGTTTGACTGTAGGAATCAATAACCTGCTCTTTTTGTGTAATAATGTCAAGAGTAAAGGAATCCTGTTTTGAATGAAAATCATCTACGTGTCCATCCAATGAAAGAATCTCATGGGTAGATGGAGGAGTATGTGCTATGTGGATGTGGCCATCTTGTATAGATAGGAGGGTGTCCATTATATCATTGTAATAGCTTGGAGATGTAAATTCTTGATCTTCAATGATTTTGGAATTTCCTTCGACATGCTTTGGATCAAGTTCTTGACATGGGTCAATTTCAAAGAATGGATTATGTTCTTGGATATCTTCATTAGGCATAGGAAGATTCTCAAATGTCATGAGGTCAAAGGATGTCCATATATTTTGGAAAGGATCATTGCTAGACCTTGGTGAAAGATGTTGATCATGCTTTAGAATAAATTCTTGAGATATGTCCTCTAACTCATTAGTTGATGTAGAGACATTTTCAACATTATCATTGGTCAAAGGATCTTGATCATCATTTTGAATGATTGTGGTGGGAATCAGTTGCAAGCTTTTCTGAGGGAGTAATTCCTATTTTTGTTGCTGAGCCAACAATGCTTGTTGTTGGTCATGTTGTTGTGCCAACAATGCCTTTTGTTGGGCTTGTTGCTGAGCTGCTTGTTGATGGATTGCTTGCAATAGTGCCCTAAATTGTGTTTGCTCCTGTTGAGCCTGGTGCTGGGCTTGAGCTTGAGCCTATTGAGCCTGGTGCTAGGCTTGGGCTTGAGCTTGAATCTAGTTTTAAAAAAATTGAAAACCTTGGTTTGGAAATGGAAATTCTCAAAGAAAATCTATGTTTTTGGCTACAAATGATCATTTTAATTACGACTTGCTCAATTAGTTTTGTAAATTTCTTGTGGGATATTTAAACATATATATATATACATGTATATATATATACAAAGAGATATATATACATACATATATATATACATACATACATATATATATATATATATTATTTATGTTTTATATGGGGTTTTTGCTGTTAATGATTAAATTAGGAAAACCCCTGATTGAAAAAATTGATTTTTGGATTTTTAGAAAATCTCCAGGGGTTACAGATTTATTTATTTTATGTTAAAAAATAAAAAAATAAAAAAAAGGGGGAGGGTTTTGGGGGAGTCGCTAGGGGCTCACCCCACCATGCCCCCCCATGGGAGGTGTGTGGGGGAAGCCATGCCCAGCGTGGACCCCACGCCGCCTGTAGTCGTCGCCCAAGAGGGACGACTGTGTGTAAACACAGTCTCCGCCCCATAAGGGCGTCGATTGTGCTTACACATAGTCGCCCAAAGCTTTGGGGTCAGCTGGGTAAGCCATTGCCCCGAGCTTGGGCCAGCTGTGTAAGCCTTTGACCCAGTCCTAAACAAGGCACGTGGCCCGAGGAAAATGTGTGGGCCTTTTCATTTGGCTATTTTTTTTGATATATAATATTTTATATATCATAATTTATAATATTAAAATATTTATAATAATATTTTATAATATTAAAATATTAATATATATATTATTAATAAAATATATATCATATTTTATAATATCATAATATTTAAAATAATATTTTATATTATGATTTTTAATATTAAAATATTAATATATATTAATATAAAATATATATATCTTTATAGTTGTGGATATAAATTTAATGTGCATAGGAAAATGTTGATTTTCAAATGGCATGATTTAAATGTATTTGAGAAATTTTAGATTAATGCATAATAGTCGAATCGACGAAATTATTTTAGGGTATTGTATTTGAAAAGATAAATATTGAATTTAAAAGAGATGTGTTTAATAGCAAGATTAAATGATTTTAAAATGATGTATTTTGCAAAGGACCAATAGTTATTTGTTTTAAATGTTAGGTTTTGAATCATAGAAATAAATGGTTATTTTATTATTATTTCAAAAGGCAATTAGGGAATTAACTGTTGGTTTAAATTTCATCTTGGTCTGAAAGAGATATTATTAAATTAGTTTCATTGAGAAAATAAACTACTGAGTTATATTAAGGAAAATGGATTTAATATATCCAAAATTAGTTTTTTTCCTCGCAATTGCTTTATGTGATTATTTCCTCTGTGTTCATGTTTGGGGAAATGGGTTAATTGTCTTGAATATGTAAGTCTTCCAGAGGACCCTAGAGGTTGGGGGTTGTCATTTTGTGATGTCAACCGTTTGTCAATTCCCTTGGGTAGTGCATGAAGTTATGTCAATGTTATTACTCGATTTCCACGAACGGGGATGTTTTGTGCCTCCAATGGAAGGAGTGGATTATGTGATTTGTGCCTCTTTGTAAGGAGTAGCTTTGTTATGTTTGTTACCTCTAGTGTTGGAGTGAGTTTCTTTTTATGTTTCCTCTCGAGGAATGGGTGGTTGTGATATCTAGTTTGTATGCACTTTGGCACCCTTGTTGATTGATTTTGTTTGGTATGTTGTCAAGTAGAAGAGTGGCTTTTGTTAGGCACCAGAGCCCAAAGAGGTAAACTGAATAACCTTCAGAAATGGTTTAATCAAGTGATAACTAAATCAAAACTTAGAAGATTAGGTGGTACTTCTCACTAATCAAGATAATTATGTCTCACTCATAGACACAAGTGCTCGTTTAGGCTTGGGATGAGTGAGAAGGCCTGAAATGGCAAGGTCATCTATCTTGTCTTTATGAAAGGTATTTGATTCTGCATGAGTGATTATGGGGGCTGAGATTCGATTGAGGCCACCAAGATAACCCATAGTGGGGGTCGAAGTCTATGAAGATTCCCAGAGGATATCCCATGACGAGCTGTGTGATGACACTCTGTCTAGGACAATAGTTGGTACTTGTTTATTATGTGTATGGTTTTCTTAACATATTCGATTTGTTTTATATCTGGAAGCAATGTGACCATGTTATAGTTGTACTTTTGTTGTACATGTGATTGGTTGTGTCAGTTTGATTCAGTTATGTACTAGCATGTGTCTAAAGGTAGATGGTCTTGTCTTGGAATCCTTGTTACTATCTCCTAGCACAGGGGGTGGGCCTTCGGGTACCACTTGGTTGGGTGGAACGTGCACCTTACTCCGTTGGGCTTTCTTCTTGTTCGTTTTGACGAGATTTCCAGTTGGAGAGCTCATGGGATCCAGTTACTCTTTATGCTTTTATTCATTTTAGTTGACTATTGTAATTTATTACCCCTCATTTGTTATCGAGGTGGAAAGATGTAATTTGTAACCATGCTTATTGGATTTACCTCATTCGGGGAATGAGAGATGTAATCTCCTTATTAGATTATTGTACTTTGGGATATTATGGTATCTCTTATTATTTGATCTAATTTATCATGTATGGATTGTATGTGTTTCTAATTTATTAAGTAAATAAATGTTATGGATTCATTTATATTGTTTGTGGGTTAATAAGTAATCTCAGTCTCGTAATCTTAGAGGTTGTTGGCAATGGGTAGTGTACTTGCATATTAATTGTACTTTAACAAAAAAAATTAGTTTGTTTGAGCAGCAAATTGAAACTTCCTCTAGGGTTATGTGGCGGGGCGTTACACAGTCTATGAAATGTTAATTAAAACCTTGATAGGCTTGCAATTCAATTTTTATTACAATTGAAGAATTAATTTGAAATTATCTCACAAATGCTCATTTTTCTTTTGTTCAAACAAAGGTCGCTAAATATATTCAACCTTGCAATAAAATTTAAGTTTTTGAAAAATCAAGATGCGCTCCATTGTGACATTATATTTGTAAAGTGTTAACTTCATTCTCTCCCATTGTTAGATTAATTTTTCTTCCCCAAAAAAAAAAGTCTAAACAATCGTAAATTATTTATTTATAGCAAAAGAGCATTCAAGACATGATTCTTAAGACATACAAGTTTCAATTTCTAGCATTAGCTTTCAAAACAATTATGTTATAAAGTAGTAAATATTTTAAAATTCAATTCAATAATTACTATAGATTCTAGTAAACACTCATGACAATTTTACAAAACATAACATTAATTATGCACAACTTTTTATTTGGCTTAAATAATATAGATACATACAATTCAATTAAAAAGTATAGATTAAAATGTAACAATAATCATTTCATAAACAACTACAAATTCTGTAAAAATAATACCCTTCAAACATCCTTCGTAATCCCAAAACTAGTTCATGAAATGCTAATAAATTAAAAAATGGGCCCATCTTTGCTAGTTATTTGATATTTTAATGCAATTAAAATTGAGCTGTATTGAAGTTGCAACATGGAATAGAATAAATCTAACTAAAATATCATAAAATAGTATATATCACATACAATTCAATTAAATTTTTTAATTACAACACAACATCATTCATAAATAAGTACAAATTTTGTAAAAGCAATACTCTCTTTAGCACTCTATATAACTAGTCTATGAAATGTTAATTAAAACCTTGATAGGCTTGCAATTCAATTTTTATTACAATTGAAGAAATAATTTGAAATTATATCACAAATGCTCATTTTTCTTTTGTTAAAACAAAGGTAGGTAGATATATTCAACCTTGCAATAAAATTTAAGTTTTTGAAAAATCAAGATGCACTCCATTGTGACATTATATTTGTAAAGTGTTAACTTCATTCTCTCCCATTGTTAGATTTATTTTTCTTTCCAAAAAAAAGAAAAGTCTAAACAATCGAAAATTATTTCTTTATAGTACAAGAGCATTCAAGACATGATTCTTAAGACATACACATTTCAATTTCTAGCATTAGCTTTCAAAACAATTATGGTATAAAGTAGTAAATATTTTAAAATTCAATTCAAGACTTTACTATAGATTCTAGTAAACACTCATGAAAATTTTATGTAACATAACATTAATTATGCACAACATTTTATTTGGCTTAAATAATATAGATACATACAATTCAATTAAAAAGTATAGATTAAAATGTAACAATGATCATTTCATAAACAACTACAAATTCTGTAAAAATAATACCCTTCAAACATCCTTCGTAATCCCAAAACTAGTTCATGAAATGCTAATAAATTAAAAAATGGGCTCATCTTTGCTAGTTATTTGATATTTTAATGCACTTAGAATTGAGTTGTATTGAATTTGCAACATGGAATAGAATAAATCAAACTAAAATAACATAAAATAGCATATATTGTAACGCCCCGCCACACAACCCTAGAGGAAGTTGCAATTAACTACTTAAATAGACTAATTTTATTTTGCTAAGTACAATTAATAAGCAAGTTCACTAACTAATGCCAACAACCTCTAAGGTTACAAGACAAAGGTTATATAGAACCTCAACAAAAAACATGAATCTAAACCATGACAATTATTTAATTAAGAAATAAAACACATGCATTCCAATTAAGATAGTTTACATCAAGCATAAGAGATAACTTTCAACTTCATTAATCATAATTAAACAATATGGTTATAACTCTCATTCCCCAAATGAGGCAAGTCCAAAGAATAAGATTACAATTACAACTTTCCACCTTGATAACAAATGAGGGGTAATAAATCACAAGAACAACTGAAATGAAATAAAACAAGAACTGAAATTGAATCCCACGAGCTCTCCAATTGGTAATCTCGTCCACACGAACATGAAGAAGGCCCAACAGATTAAGGTGCACACCACCCAACCAAGTGGAACCCAATGGTCCACCCCCCATGCTAGGAGATAGTAACAAGGGATCCTAGCCAAGTCCATCTACCTCTAGACATAGTTTAACACACAACTGAACCAACTGACACAACCAAACATATGTACCACACAAGTACAACTCTAACATGGTCACATTGCTTCCAGATATAAAGTAGATCAGGTATGTTATGAAAACCATACACATAGAATCAAATACCAACTATGGTCACATCAGGTATGTTAAGGGAAACCATACCCATAAAATCAAGTACCAACTGTTGTCCTAGACAGAGTACCATCACACAACTCGTCATGAGTTACCCACTGCGGATCTTCATAGGCTCCGGCTAACCTGGTGGCCTCAACCAATCCCCAACCCTCATACTTACTAATGCGGGATCAAATACCTGTCATAAAGACCAGATAGATAACCTTGCCATTCCAGGCCTTCCCACTCACCCCAAGTCTAAACAAGCACTTGGAAATATGATCGAGGACAAAAATTATCTTGATTAGTGTGAAGTACCACCTAACTTCTAAGTAAATTTCTTTAGTTATCACTTGATTAACTACTTCTGAAGGTTACCCAATCTTACCTCTTACGAGCTCTGGCCCCTAACGGAAGCCACTCTTCTACTTGACAACACACACACCATCCAATTGCCAAGGGTAACAAAGTGCAAACAAACAAGATAACACGACCACTCCTTTCTCAGGAGGTGACATAAGTCAACACCCTCTCCAAACATTGGAGGTAACAAAATATTAAACTCACTCCTTACCAAGAGACACAACTCACATAATCCACTCTTAATCCAGGGAGGCCCAAAACATCCCCTTTCATGGAAATCGGGTAAATAACTGATAACTTCCCATGCACTACCCAAGGGATTCAAAACGGGTTGAAAACATGACACGACAACCCACATAATATAAAATCCCCATCTGGAAGACTTAACAACCCTTCTAACCACTTTTCCCCAATGCGATAACATAAAAGATTACTTTTAAACAAGCAGTTTAATCCGAATTAATCTACTTCAGATTTCCTATATCCACATCTTTCATTTACATTTAGTACTTAATCGCCTTAAGAAAACTGAATTAAATATCGTCTCTTTCAGTCGAAGGATGAAATTCAAACCAAAAGTTTAATTTCACTAATTGTTTCAATGGTAACAAGTAATCATTTATATTTCTACGCTTCAGAACATAACGTTTAGAAATTACAAAAGGTTTATTGCAAAATAAATTATTAAATAATTACAATGCTAAACACATTTCTTGCTAATTCTATGTTTCACCTTTCAAATATGCATTTAAAATTTCAACTGATAATTTGACTAAAAGTTACATATTCTAATTCTCACATGTACATTTAAAACATCCCTTGATTTCAACTAATATTTTTAAAATATGCCATGGAGAAATATATATAAAATTATATAATCAAATTACCAAAAATAATTCTTCCTTATATATGTATTTCAAAAAATACCCATATATAATTATTTATATATTAATACTTTAATATTATAAAATATAATATTAAATATTAATATTATAATATTATATATTATAATAATAAATATATATTATATTATATATTATAATAATAAATATTAATATATATTATAGGTACTATACATATATATTAATATTTTATATTATAAATATATAATATTAAAATATTAATATTAATATATTTTTTTGAAAAAAAACAAAGTGAAAAAAAGGAACCACATGCGTCCTTGGTCGGTGCACACCATACACAATGGGCGGCTGTGTTTACACACAACCGACCCCCATTAATGGGGGCGACTGTGTGTAAACACAGTCGTCCCTGTTGGGCACGACTGTGGAGGGGAGAGGGAAGCGCGCTGGGCGCGGCTCCCCCCACTCGCCCCCCATGGGGGGCGCGATTGGGGTGAGCCCCCAGCGACCTCCCCCAAAAAACTTTAAACATTTTAAACCCTAAGCAAAAAAAATGTGAGTCCATTTGTCGACTGCAGATTTTTACAAGAAATCTGCCCCTTTTTAATCCAATTTTCTTCAACAACAAATTTTTTAACAGGATGTGTATATGCATATATATATGTATATATATTCTTCAATGTATATATATATATGCATATATACCCATATATACATATATTATATAAGTTTTCTTTTTGCAAAAATACTCAAATTAGACATCTAATTGGGCAAATAAATTCTAGGAAAGAATTATAAACATACATATTTCCATTTCTTTGAAGAAATTCATTTCTAAACAGGATTTTTTGCAAACCAAATTCATATTCAACATGGGTTTTTTCCTTGAACTTCACAAGCAGAATTTAAATGATTTCCAATAGCATAATCAAATCGTATAACCTTTCAAAATGAAACTACAAATTGAATGAACCTAATTTTTCTTGAGCTTGTGAAGAGATCCAGACGGTGCTCAACTTCCAACTTCAGTTCCACAAATTCTTACAGCTTCAATCCAAAATCCACAAAATCCAACAATTCCTCCTCTTTCTATTTCAATCTTTTCCAAAATTTTCATGATCCAAAATTGTGAAGAAAAATTCAATAATAAAGAAATTCTTCAAAAATATGATGCACCAATCCTCATAAATTTCTGAAAATAGAATAGCAAATATCTTCTTCTTTTTTTTTTTCAATTTTGAATTCAAACTTCTAAAAATGCAATTTATATCATTTTCCTTTATTTTAAATTTCATCTTTTCAATATTCTCAATTTCACACAAAATTCTATTAACTCCAAAATTGAAAAACTTAATTTATTTCAATCAATTAATTTAATAATCAATAAACTAAATCTAATCAAAGATTAAATTTATTTATTAATAAATTAAATCACATTTCAACATAAACCAGATAAAGTTAAATGGCAATTTAACTACCGAGCATATATTTTAACATTTTTTTCCAATTTAAACCGAAACAAGGCAAATAGAACAATATTAAAACAACTGGACCACACTAAAACCGATGACACACTATGACCAGGGTGATGACTTGGCACGAAAATCCTAGCTACTATCTCCCAATCGAATGTCGTTGGGCAATGGACATGCTCAAACCTGTGAAACTAGGTGGAGTCGATGTCCTGTACCTGTCAACTTGCGAACAAAGAGTATATCCACATGCATACATAGGTCATAAATAAAACCCATCGTGAAGAGGAAATCTCAGAATCGCAGGGCGCTCGCAAGCGAGTGATGCGATGCCATCCCCTTCACCAATACAGTGTAACTAACTGACAAATCTAACATACTAACATAATCCAAAGAATAAAACATCATTGATTCAAACATTCATAATGCTAATCCAAAACATGTCATAATGATCACATCATAATAAAATACCATCACATCAAAATATAATATTCACGTCGCTTTATAGATAGCGATCAAATAATAGTCGAGTACCATAGTCAAGGTACTAACAGAGAATACAACATAACAAAACAGAACATTGTTCAATCAAAGGCACAAAACGGAGGGGTATTACATTTATCATATACAATTCAATTAAAATATTTAATTACAACACAACATCATTCATAAATAATTACAAATTTTGTAAAAGCAATACTCTCCTTAGCACTCTATATAACAAGTCTATGAAATGTTAATTAAAACCTTGATAGGCTTGCAATTCAATTTTGATTACAATTGAAGAATTAATTTGAAATTATCTCACAAATGCTCATTTTTCTTTTGTTCAAACAAAGGTCACTAGATATATTCAACCTTGCAATAAAATTTAAGTTTTTTAAAAATCAAGATGCGCTCCATTGTCACATTATATTTGTAAAGTGTTAACTTCATTCTCTCCCATTGTTAGATTTATTTCTCTTTCCAAAAAAAAAAGTCTAAACAATCATAAATTATTTCTTTATAGCACAAGAGCATTCAAGACATGATTCTTAAGACATACAAGTTTCAATTTCTAGCATTAGCTTTCAAAACAATTATGGTATAAAGTAGTAAATATTTTAAAATTCAATTCAATAATTACTATAGATTCTAGTAAACACTCATGACAATTTTACAAAACATAACATTAATTATGCACAACATTTTATTTGGCTTAAATAATATAGATACATACAATTCAATTAAAAAGTATAGATTAAAATGTAACAATAATCATTTCATAAACAACTACAAATTCTGTAAAAATAATACCCTTCAAGCATCCTTCGTAATCCCTTGAAACTAGTTCATGAAATGCTAATAAATTAAAAAATGGGCTCATCTTTGCTAGTTATTTGATATTTTAATGCAGTTAGAATTGAGTTGTATTGAAGTTGCAACATGGAATAGAATAAATCAAACTAAAATAACATAAAATAGTATATATCATATACAATTCAATTACAAAATTTAATTACAACACAACATCATTCATAAATAATTACAAATTTTGTAAAAGCAATACTCTTCTTAACACTCTATATAACTAGTCTATGAAATGTTAATTAAAACCTTGATAGGATTGCAATTCTATTTTTATTACAATTGAAGAATTAATTTGAAATTATCTCACAAATGCTCATTTTTCTTTTGTTCAAACAAAGGTTGCTAGATATATTCAAACTTGCAATAAAATTTAAGTTTTTGAAATATCAAGATGTGCTCCATTGTGACGTTATATTTGTAGAGTGTTAACTTCATTCTCTCCCATTGTTAGATTTATTTTTCTTTCCAAAAAAAAAATTCTAAACAATCATAAATTATTTATTTATAGCACAAGAGCATTCAAGACATGATTCTTAAGACATACAAGTTTCAATTTCTAGCATTAGCTTTCAAAAAAATTATGGTATAAAGTAGTAAATATTTTAAAATTCAATTCAAGAATTACTATAGATTCTAGTAAACAATCATGACAATTTTACAAAACATGACATTAATTATGCACAACATTTTATTTGGCTTAAATAATATAGATACATACAATTCAATTAAAAAGTATAGATTAAAATGTAACAATAATCATTTCATAAACAACTACAGATTCTGTAAAAATAATACCCTTACAAACATCCTTCGTAATCCCAAAACTAGTTCATGAAATGCTAATAAATTAAAAAATGGGCTCATCTTTGCTAGTTATTTGATATTTTAATGCAGTTAGAATTGAGTATTGAAGTTGTAACATGGAATAGAATAAATCAAACTAAAATAACATAAAATAGTATATATCACATACAAAATGTCATATCACCTAAATCCCTATGAATGATGTTGTGTTGTCCTAGAGTTTGCAGATTTTGATGTTCTACAAAATGGCGCTAGAAGGAGGGCGTTTGAGGAATTAACCCATGGGCTGAGTGTTGGCTATTCACTTTGCTAAAACCCAAACATGGCCTTGGTCACAAAAAAAAAAAAAAAAGGAATCATTTTAGCTTTTACAGCTATATTGGTAGTCCATTCAAACTTCATTTAACATAGATGCTTGGGGAGCAAGTCTTAAAATGAAATATGTGTTGTCGTTTTCTTTTTCTTAGAAGGTCATTTAAAATGGATTGTCCATACAACTCTCTAAATTTTTTTTGCAGGAAATCTCTTGATTGTTTTCTTTATTTTATTCGTGGAGAAGCGAAAGGGATACATTTTGACTTTCGGGCCTAGCGTAGTTAAGTTGCTCATGTGATTCAAAATAAGGGGGTTGAAACTTTTGAAAAATAAGGCAAGGTGCATGAGGACACCTTAGCCTCTGCATATTTTTGAAATTGCTATTGTCTATGTCCCTTAACTATATCATTAGTTTTAGAGATAATGTCAAACTTTACTGCCGAGCACGACGCATACTACCATGCTATTAGTCTTTAATTCGAGGTCTTTACTTGTTATGGTAGTTAAATATCAGATCTTTAAATCGTGGTCCACAGTATATTTCCATGATCTAAAGATAAGTAAATGCTCCTTTCCAAACCTCCGACCTGCCAATACATTCCAAACTCTATATCGATTACGCCATCATAATATTCATTTTTTTTATTGGTAGCATTAAAGGGTACGCCATTTGTTTGGTTCGCCTTTCTGATTTCAACTATTTTTTTCTTATCTCAATTTCCCTTGCATCGTTAAGCTTGAAAATTCTTATCAGGGAAGGTTTTAGAAGGTTTGTTGTTTGAATGGCAATCACATAATAAAATGACTTCTTAAAAATTCATTTCTGATTTGTTGTTGGGGAAGTGGAAAAGACTTTGATGATCACGTCTTCATTTCTAGTTTCTTTTTTTACCAATGTATCTAATCATGTATTCAGTTTAAGATTCTTTTTTTACTACAATCAATCAGAATGAAATAGGCACTGGTGCTAAGACACAACTGTTGCACACAGGCTTCTTCTTTTTTACTAGAATGTAGGCGCTGAGATCATCATTTTGCACGCATGTATGACAATGGTAGTAGCCTTTTCACCAGCCTGTATGACAACTGCTTGCACATCCACCTCAAGCCTACCTGCCTTGCAGAGAGATCTGAGGTAGTTTGCGCATGATGATCCATCTGCATGCTTGGATGTAGTCAAGTGAGTAGTGTGGATGACATGCAGTAAGGTGAGGATGTCCAGGTTGTTGACAAGATTACTGAGAGCCCAAAGCATCGCTATCTTTGCCTCTAGAGAGGCATCGACCACCACCATTACATTCTTTTTGTTCCTGCACAGTTCTCGCTCTCCATCTCCCAACTCTGAAAGATTTTTGTAGTTACTCCACCTCTTACTCCACACTGCACCGCCCGACGAATCTCCTCGTCTGCTAAGTTGCCTCAACTTAACTGTAGCACAAGCATTCATAGGCATTGTTTTGGGATACTAGGTTTGCACGCATGTTTCCTAAGCCTTTGTTTTCTCATCTCCTAAAATAGGCATGGAGGAAGCGACTTGTAAGGTCATCTCTTCATCAACATGCATTGAATAAATCATACAACTGCTTTGGAGTTAGATTGACATGTATGTAGATAGTCAATATCATTAAATCAGTTTTTAATCTTGCACCAATGAGAGTTCAACATTAATGACACATTGTTATGGGTAAAAAATATTATAGTTGGCATGTCAAACAAGAAAATTTCATATCAATATCTTTTGAAAACTCATCTGAGGGTTGGACAAAATATTGACTGTGAAATCTAGGCCCGCAAATTTAGTTTGTACACCGTGACTATAGGGATCAAGGTCATAATTGCCAAGTGATATTTTGTTTTGGCTTTGAAATTTTTGTGGGGATCAATATATATTAATTTGTCTAAACAATTTATTGGTGTTGAAATTTATATCTTAGTTGACATATATATAGCAACAATAAAGTAAAATCATAGTTGACATTTATATCTTAAAGTTACTCTTTTGTTACAAACGTCCTAATTAATTGGTGTTGCTCATTTATGAATTTTGCGGGCTAAGTAAAGGTGATTTGAAATCTTACTCAAATTGTTGTAAATCTTTATCTATCTATCAAGACTCTAACTAATGCTTGATTAAGTTTGAAATCATTAGTGTTTTCATTTAAAATCATTCTATTATTTGAAGTTAATACTTAAAAAATGAATTTAATTTAACAACTTTGTATTCACATGATTTGTCTTTGTTCTTTTACAGGAAGGCAAGGAAAAGGAACAAGGTTGACATTGAGGTTGAACATTGGGATCAAGCAAAAATGAAGGTGAACGAAGCGGAGTTGGAAATCTTTTTGAAATCAAGATTTGGAAAAAGCATTTTTTAATGCTTGTGGTTACAATCTAGAGCTTCCATTTTCTACCCTTGTTTTATATTTTAAACCAACTCACTTTTCAATTTGGGCTTAAAATCAACCACTGATTTGATCTTTTCAAAGTTGGATTAAAATTGAATCTTAGAAACATACTAGAATCTAGATTTTAGTCTAAAATTGAACAAGAAATCTTCCACACTTGGTTTTGGTGCTATAAAATGAATTCATCATTGCTTGAGGATTAAAGTGAACATGTGTCTTTCTTTTTTTGTAATCTTTTTTTGCAAACTAATACCATCTAAATGCGTATGCGCTTCTCTCGCGCTTCACGACGATCTTGAGAATCAAAAGATTTTTTGTGATATTAGGTTGTCTAAAAGATTGCCTCCACATTTCATTTGGGTTCTAAAATTGAACAAAACTTGTCTAGTGTGAGAAAAAAGCATTGTGAGTGTTCTCTCTTTGTTCACACAAACAAAGATGATCGAACTACGAATGCACTTACTCGCTATTGTGCACCTTTAAAGAGCCTGACTTGGTGGGAAAAATTACTCACTCCAAGGGAACGAATCAAGAGGTAACTAGCTAAAGCCAAGCTCTTCCAAACCACTATATAAATTTGTGTTCACGGTGAAAGCCATGGACAATGGGAAGCGGCACATGATAACTCTCCCCCAATATCTTTATAATGCGTAAAGCCCTTGTTCTAAGGGTTGGGAGATCTCTCACAAGGATTTTATCATTGCACCCCCTAAATTGGATGCCCTTACTACAAGCTTTTGTTTAGAAGCCAAAAATCCTTTCTACATCTTGGCGCAAGAGGTCATGTCCTCTGAAGCCGGCCCACGTATACATGCGGTTCTGTTGTAGAGATGAAAAGTATGCCATGGGAGATTCATGAGTACTGATGCTTGGCTAACCCAAGAAGCGAGTGCATTGTAAGGGGGAGCCTATGTGGTCAAGCATCTAATCATCCGCACTAAATATGCGCAGCTGGATTTATCCAAGTGGGAACCCAACAAATATTGTCTTTTCAGCCTATGGTTGTGCATGTCATTGGAATCAAAACACTCTGCTTGGATCTAAAACATTGGAAAACAAACATTCATAGATAACTTCAAAATTTTAAACCCTTTGGAGGAAGAAAATATCTTTTGACAAATCTAAGTGTTCTTGCTTGCCCTAGGGATTCTATCCTTAGAGGTTTCTAAGTACTTGGGTTTAATCATTATTTGTTTCCACTAAAGTCAACTTAGGGAACTATGCTCTTCAAACCTTGATTTTCACATAATGGACCTTGTGGAATGAAAAGGAATTGAGACATAGACATTTAGTTTGAAACTCTAAATCAAAGAACTGTTTGTGATAAAAATAATTCATTAAGCAAAGATAAAGACAATTGACTCCACACATGTGTTCTCTGAAATGATTTCCCGCAAGATCAAAATCCAGAAACCCAATTTCAAAATTCTTAGTCCAAAATCTCATGAGGAATGTCTTGAAAGACTTCTCAAAGTTAGAGAAAGATTGGTTTACAACTTTTACAAGAAAGCTTCAAGAAACAACCCTGACTTGTATGAGTTTTATTATCAACAAAATCCTGAGCTTTTTGAAAGGTTTGTTTTTCTCACATAGGAAGTCAAGCGTGTTCTTCAAAACCGAGGTCTTGTAAGAAGAAGTGTTATCTACGTCAAAGTCTAGGATCAAAATCAATCATTTTCATCCACCTCTCAACCATCAAAATCAGTTAAAAAATCACTTCACCAACTACTCTTGGAAACTTTGAAAACATCTTTTATGCTAAACTTCTAGATGAAATCAAATCACTTTGTATGACTTAACACACATAGTCAAACTATCATCTTTTGCATGAGTTTTCTCTAGGATAACACAACTTCCTAGGGCTTGCAAGTTCATTATCACTTTGTTTGGCTTAACACACTTAGCCAAATTATCAAATCCATAATCACCTTGTTTGACTTAACACATTTAGTCAAACTGTCCTCTTATGTACAAGTTTACTGTAGGATAGCACAACTTCCTAAAGTTTACGAGTGCATTATCACTTTGTTTGACTTAACACACTTATTCAAACTATCAATCCATCACAATCAATCAAATCAAGCCCTAAAAGTTTAGCATTCTCTTCAAAGGTTCTTTAAGAGTTTCGTTCATCCGCATCGCTCATGTGTCATTTATCTCATCCTCACCATCACTTTGATCCTTCAATTATCCTAGTTCTTCACTTCTTTGAACCTAAGGTTTAGACCAATCTAAAGGATTAGTGGTTCATCTCTTACATTCTTGAAAATTGATCTTTATTTTATGGTACAAACTCGATCTCAACACAAGAAGAATATGGAGCAAAACAAAGAAACATCCATTTCAAGTGACCTAAGTCAAACCAAAACAACATTTGAGCCGATGATAACAATTGATCTCCCAATCAATCCTCCTCAAGAACCTCAAAATTCTCAAGAGGAAGGTCATATAGAGGACATCACTGACAATGGAATGACACAACCAAAACTTCTAGAAATGGTGCAAAACCCTGAGAGTCATTGAATTGCCAGTGCCATGCTGAGATTGTACCCATCCCAATATATGCTTGAGTTAGCGAAATAAGGGGCTAAACTCCCTTCTGACTTTGATGTAAGCACTATTGTGGAGAGGTCTCTTGGTATCATGCCTTCACCCACATCCACACTTCCACTTCAAAGCGTCACTCAAGACATCCCCCAAATCATATCATCTATCGCTTTAACCCCGCCAGTTGTTAACAAGGGAAGTGCCATGTTTCATGAACTTCAAAAACATCACCTTGTGAACAATTGAAGGTTGAATGAAAGCACTACATCAGATCAATCCGTATCGGTAAATCCACTACACCCTTACGTCCAGCTCATGTTTCATGATCATACCAATTCATCTTCATTTCATGCAATGCCAGAGTATCCTCTCGACATGCAAAATTCTCTCCCAATCTCACAAGGAGAAGGTGACTTGTTTGGAGTAGGATGAATCTTGGATCCATCATCATCACTTCCAGGGATTGCACCACCCATCTTTCACCATTTCCACCCTTACCGCTCACATCTACATCATCACTCGGGTTGGGTCTTCCTCCTCTTCCCGTCGTCAACCAATCAAATCAGAACACTTTATCAAATCCACCAGCTATGCCATCAGTACCGTAACAATAGATGGCAACCATCCAAGCAACCACAATGATTAACACATCCACCATTCCTCAAAGCATGGTTTCTTAGGGACCAAGCACCTCGATCACACCTTCCATAGCTTGAACTATGATCATCAACACAACTATTCCACTCATCACAATGGTTGACGTTCTTCCTAATCCACTGCCATTACCACCAAGGCACAACATAGCCAATTCATTCACCATGATGTTGCAAGCTACTCGACAAGCTGCCCAACAAAAAACACTCCAAAATCAACAGGCACGGCAGGCTGCATAAGCCCAAGCCTTGTTACAACAACAACAAGCCGAACAAGCTGCCCAAGCTACATAGGCAACTCAAGCTGCTCAATCCTCACAAGCTACACAAGCCACACATGCTAGATAGATTGCACCTACAATCCAACAAGCACACACTCAGGCATGAGCCTAATTCCAAGCTCAACAAGTGCAAGCGCAAGCATAGTACCAAGAAAAATTGCAATTGCAACAAGAAGCGTATCATCAAGCCTTGAAAGACTATCAATTACAACAACAATACGACCAACAACAAGCATTGTTGGTGCAACAACATGACCAACAACAAGCATTGTTGGCACAACAACAATATGACCAACAACAAGAATTGTTGGTGCAACAACAACATGACCAAAAATAAGCATTGTTGGCGCAACAACAACATGATCAACAACAAGCGTTGTTGGCACAACAGCAACAACAAGACCAACAATAGGTGTTGTTGGCTCAACAAAAAGTGCAAGCATCACTTGCTCAGAAAATCTTGCAACAGAACCACATCAACATCCCATATGTCAATCCCACACCTCAGAATGTATTCACTCCACCTCCCGATCCACAAGGTGACATGATTGCACAAATCAAATTGCTTTCGCAGCAAGTGCAATATTTTCAATCAGGAAAGATAGTCACGACACTAAGCAACTTGTGCCCTTATCCATTTGACAGAAGCTTGGCAATGGTACCATTCTCGAAGGGATTTGAAATCCCCAAATTTGATAAGTATCATAGGATGGGAAACCCTGAAGATCACATTAGGGAATTTCAGGTACATTGCATGGAAGTCACCTACAATGACACATATCTAATGCAACTATTCCCTCGAAGCTTGGTTGGTGATGCTATGGAATGGTTCTCTTGTTTGCCTATGAGAATCAAAACATTTCAGGAAATCAAAGACACTTTCCTCCAAAATTACGCATTCAACATTTTCGTGGATGTTAGTTTGGAAGAACTCTCGGTGCTCAAACAGAGTAAGGGGGAATCATTCACCACCTTTCTCCAACGTTGGTGAGCCAAGGCCAATTGAAGCAAGTGGGCCATGCTAGAAGAACAATAGACTGCCAATATAGACAAAACCTTGGCATTCTATCTAAAGATGCAATGCATCACTATGTATGATCAACTGATCCCCAAGGCACTCAATATTGAATGAGCTCTTGTTACACAAGGGGGCACACCCACTTATCATGAACATAAGGACAATCGCCCATCCACCAATTTCAATGAAAAACCTCACACATGGGCAAAGAATCAAAATGTCACCAATGATGGCGTAGTGGATCCCAAGGTTGTCATCAGTGCCCGCAAGCCAAGTAATCAATCACATCATCATCAACCGTAAAAAAACAACTGAAATAACACATAAACAAATGTGGTAAACCAGCAATCACCCCAAAACTAGATCAACAATCTTAATAATCAAGGAGGACCACCTCCGCAAAACAAGTTCCCCCCCAAACAGAAATTCACAACCCTTGGGGAGTCAATCGAGTCCATCATGAAAAAGTTGGTCAATGAGAACATCATCAAGGTCCCAACCCATGATAATTACAGTGAACCCCAGGTGAAGCCACCTTGGTACAATGAAAATCTCTTGTGTGATTATCATAAACTCAAGGGACACATGATTGCCAACTGTATGAAGTTGAAGAACATCATCTAGGACCTTACTGAGGATAATAACATCAATGTTGAACAACTAGTTGGAAATCAAGACCTAAAAATATACACGAATCCGATGCTGAATCATAATCAAGGAAATAGTTAAGGAAATAATCAAGGGAACAACAAAGGGAAGCAAAAGTATGCTAGTGAAAACCTTGTATATGAAGATATTGTCGCATACGTAGATGAAATGGCCACTTTCATTAGCGTCAGAGGAGCCAATGCTGATTATGGAGTCACCACACGTAGCAGAAAGGTTACTATTATAGGGGCATCACAACCATCTAAGACCCCCATTTAAAACCCAAAGACTGTTCCCTATGATTATAATGTCATCGACCAACTAAAAAGAACACCCACTCAAATCACCATCATGGAGTTATTGAAAGTATCCACCACCCATAGGAAAATACTTGATGAAGCATTAGTTGCGTCCATTGTCTCCGTTAACCTTGATACAAAACAATTTTAGGCTATGGTTGGCAACATCATCACACCAAATCTGTTGACCTTCTCCAATCAAGATTTCCCCACCCAACCATCTCATAATCGTGCACTCCACCTTCAAGTGTTGGTTCACAAAAATAAAGTGAAAAGGGTTCTGGTGGATGGAGGCGCAGGTCTCAACATTCGCTCAAACTCATAAAGAACTTTGGATTCTCAGAGGACTCCATCGACAAGAACAAAGGCATCACCATAAGGGCATATGATGACCAAGAAAGAGTGTCTCAGGGCACTATCAAGATCCCAATCCAAGTGGGGCCAACCACCATGGAAACCACATGTCAGGTCGTTAACCTTGACCTACCATACAACATCCTCCTAGGATGCCCATGGATCCATGGAATGAAGGCGGTCACCTCAACATTCCATCAATGCGTCAAATTCCTATACCAGAATGATGAGGTCACAATACATGGTGATCCAGAGCCATTCGCCTATTGCAAAAACTTGGAAGCCAAGTTTTATAAAATTCCCCAAGTGCCAAAAAATGATGAAGGCCCATCCACTTCATACATAGATCCATCTAACCTCGCATCCACTCTATGACAAAGACACCCTCCATCCCCAACATATCCGACATCAAGCTCATGATCCAAGATAATGGGTGTGGAGATTACAGAATGAGAAAAAATTCTTTCATTGTAGGAGAGTTACCACAATCTCGTAGGTCACATGGGCAACCCCCATCAGTTGAAACACCTATCCACACTTTTATGGCAGAGCCTTTTGGATTCCACCATTGGGGGGATCTCACTCGAGAAAATGTGGAGGAAAGAGACATTGCAATCTCATTATACTGAAACGAAAGGCCCACACCCACCCTACCCATGGATGAAACTAACAAAGGATTGCAAATGATGCTTGGTATGGGCTACAACATAAATGAAAGCCTTGGACAAAATAGCGATGAATGACTGGAACCCATCATTGTGGAGAGACGAATGAGAAATCTTGGCCTTGGATGTACCCCTCTGAGTATAATCATACATGGCTGAGGTACCCCTAGTAGAGCAGTCAGGACTCCCCCTCAGTTATCGACAACTGCTCTTCAACTACCCGTATGCACAGGTCTACTCCTAGATAATTTCACCTTTGACATAACTGATGTCTGTAGTGGTAGTGATGATGAGGATACCATAATGGGCCTTCCCATGCTTTTTGAGAATTTTTGCTTATGATTAGTGCCTCACCCGCTGAGTCAAACTGATAAACCCACAAAATCAACTTAGTGTACCCGTAACTCATCTATTACGACCAACAAGGACCACCAGTTCTAGACACATTCAAAAACGATGAGGCTCTCTCAGAATTCATGAGACTAAGGGATACAATACCATGCGAGGATCACAAAGTTGGGTTCGACATCATGTTAGACACACAGGCATATTACGGGGAGACGATTGAGTCCTTCAGTCGCAAAAACAAAGGAATGAGAATAAGCTCAAGGTCATTGAGTGAAAACCATACTGTGGAACTCTCTAACCACATAATAGTAAAAATAAAGGACGCATCCAATGGTGAAAACCTCTTTGAGGCACCGAAGGATGGAGGATTCGATCTCCCCCCTACTACACTTCATCAAGAGAAATCAACAATCTTAGCAGAACAATGCAATCTCGTCAATCTGGGAACAGAAGCAGCGCCACACATCACCTTCTATGTTGAATCACTTCTATCAAAAGAATAAGAACTATTAGCAGCATTACTAAGAGAAAGAAAGGTGAACTTTGCATGGACATATTTTGACATGCCGGGTCTTGATTCAGAAGTTGTGGTTCATCATTTAGCTGTGTACCCAGGGGCAATGACAGTAAGACAAAAATTGAGAAAGATGCACCCTCAAATAGCCTTGCTAGTCAAGGTAGAATTATAGAAACTCTTGGATGTCGGCTTTATACACCCAATTGATTATCAGGAATGGGTATCAAAT
This sequence comes from Sequoiadendron giganteum, assembly GCA_007115665.2. NCBI lineage: Eukaryota > Viridiplantae > Streptophyta > Pinopsida > Cupressales > Cupressaceae > Sequoiadendron > Sequoiadendron giganteum. The sequence continues at coordinate 394,389,118 of CM021100.1, read as the reverse complement.
CTTGTGTTAGTTTCAAAACCAAATGGAGGCATCTGTATCTGCATTGACTTTAGAGACCTGAACAAAGCCTATCCCAAGGATGGTTTTCCACTACCTAACATTGACATGATAGTGGACATGATGACTGGATACGAGATGCTATCACTGATGGATGGCTTCTCAGGGTATAACCAGATCATGATCGCAAAGGAGGACCAACATAAGACAACATTTACATGTCCATGGGGCACCTACTGATGGAACATGATGCCATTTGGGCTAAAGAATGCAGGAGAAACATACCAAAGAGCCATGACACTTATTTTCCACGACATGATCCATAAAACAGTGGAAGACTATGTAGATGACATATTGGCAAAATCTAGAAAAAGACAAGACCACATAATAGCCTTGAGCTCTATTTTTGACAGATTGGAAAAATATAAGTTTTGTCTCAACCCAAAGAAGTGTGTCTTTGGGGTACAATCTGGAAAGCTCCTGGGATATATAGTATCAATGAGAGGAATCAAGGTAGATCCCACCAAGGTCAAGGCAATCCTCGACATGGAAGCTCTCAGGACATTAAAGCAGCTGAGGGGTCTATAAGGCAGGCTTCAATCCATCCGCAGTTTAATAGCACAGTTGGTGGATAAATAGATCCCATATTCACATCTGCTATACAAGGGAGTAACATACAAGTGGGACGACAAGAGTGATCAAGCGTTTAGCAAAATTAAAGAATATCTACTTATGCCACCAGTGTTAATGCCACCCATTGCAAGAAAACCACTGATCCTATACATCTCGGCAACAACAGTAGCCCTTGGTGCTCTTTTAACTCAGCACAATGAAAATGGGACAGAGAGGGCCATCTATTATATCAATAGAACAATGTTCGGCCATGCGTTAAACTAATCATTCATTGAAAAAGCCTATGTAGCAGTAGTGTTTGCTTCACAAAAATTTAGACATTACATGTTGGCACACAAAATCAAACTCATCGCCAAGATCGATCCCCTAAAGTATCTACTATCAAAGGCAATGCTCACAGGAAGGATGGATAAGTGGGTCATGATACTATAAGAACAAGATATTGAATATGTAGAGCGTAAGGCAATCAAATGCCAAGTCATCACAGATCAACTTGCAGAGGCTCCAATCTATTCAGATAATCCACTAATATCAGAGTTTCCAGATGAATCAATCTTTAATATTAGCATAGCCAATCATTGGAAACTCTACTTCGATGGCTCATACACACAACATGGGTCAGGAGACGATGTTTTCTTCATCACCCCATAGGGAGATTGTATTCCTAGATCCTACAAATTAGCATTCCCTTGTACTAACAACATTGCAGAGTACAAAGCTTTAACCATAGGTCTCAAGATTGCAGCACAGTGGCGAATCATGACACTAAAATTTTATGGAGATTCACAACTTATTATCAACCAGGTCAATGTTGAGTACCAAAATAAGGATGACAAGCTGACACCATACAAGAAGTTAGTAGAGAGACTCAAAGAATCATTCATTGATATAACCTTTGAGCAGATACTGAGGGCTAATAACAGAGCAGCTAATGCCATGGAAACAATTGGATCCTTACTGGATATCCCTTGTAATGTCCTAAAACATGAATTCTTGGTAGAGCAGCTTCTCGTACCCACATTCGAGTTACCGGAGTTTGAATATGTGTGCGAACTCATTGGTCCCGATGATCCCTGGTATCACAACATCTATACTTACCTAAGAATAGGAGTCCTCCCAACTAACATAACCCCAAACCTCAAACGAGCCTTTGTCAAAAAGTCCACCCGTTTTGTAATCCTAGGAAAAACTCTTTATCGTATGAGTATTGAAGGAACCTTATTGTGTTGCTTACACCCTGAGGAATCCTTGACTGCTCTAACTGAGGTCCACAATGGAATTTGTGGTTCACACTCGAGTTCTATGACCTTGGCTAAGAAGTTGTTGAGGACTAGGTACTACTGGCCAACAATGGAAAGGGAGGCACACGACTTTGTCAAAAAGTGTTTACAGTGCCAACAACATGGAGACCTTATTCATGCACCAGCTCAGGAACTCCATCCTATTGTTACACCATGGCCCTTCTCATAGTGGGGCCTTGATCTCATCGAAAAAATCACACCCACCTCATCCAACAGCCACAAATTCATCATCACCGCCACAGAGTACTTCACAAAGTGGGTCGAAGCAATTCCAATGACCTACATAACTGGAAAGAAGATATCTAAGTTCATCCTGAACTATCTCATTTGATGATACGGTGTCCTCCAATCCATTATCTCTGATACTGGGACACCTTTAAAGAATCATGATGTGCATGAGCTTTGCCACAAATTCAATATCCAACATCGCTTTTGCACTCCGTACTACCCACAAGGCAATGGCCAAGCAGAAGCCACTAATAAAACTATCTTGAAAATCCTGAAGAAAATAGTCAATGACTCTGGTCGTGATTGGAATTTGTAGCTAAATCTCACCTTATGGGCCTACCACACCAGCATCCAAAAGCCAACAAGTGCCACCCCATTCTCCCTGGTCTACGGATCATAAGCCATCCTCCCAATCGAGATCGAGCTCCCATCATTAAGGATATCATTACAAAATCTCATTACAGATGAGGAATATCGAGTTTCAAGGATAAATGAGTTGGAATGATTAGATGAACAACGCATGGATGCCCTCAACCATCTACAGGTCTATGAGAACCCCCTAAAGCGCAGTTACAACAAGAAGATTAGGAGACACACCTTCCAAGTCAGTGAACTTGTGCTGAAAGAGAACCATAAGAACTTGTCAAACCCAGATAACAAAGGGAAATTTGAACACGACTGGTTGGGACCTTTCGTCATCACAACAAGCTATAAGTCAGGGGCATATCAACTGTCAACACCAGAAGGTGAGTGATTAGAAGGTGAGTGATGTAAGCTGGGGTTGGACGGAACACTCACTGTTCCATGCTCTGGGTCTCACCTTGGCAATCCCCTATGGTGGCACTCTCCACCATCTTAACCTATAGGTCCTATCTCAGGTATAGGTACCCCTGGTTCTACTAGCCATGCCCACTTTCATCCAAGTTCACATCTATCAAACCAATCTTGGTGCTTTGCCACTATCTCACCCTTGACCCTTAATCTTCCCTAAAGGTCAAACACACTCAACACTCAATTAGGTTCTTGCAGGGGTGTAGAGATGGAAAATCAAGGTTCTTAGTATCCAATTAGGGTTATTTATCAACCACTAGGCTCCCATTCTCCATCGCTTCCACCAAACCCTCACCTAGGGTTAAAAAGGCCACAAGCCTAAAACCCCAAATTAACCCTCCTAACCCGAGAACAGTGGATATTTCTCCAAACTCTTCCAAAGAACCCCAAAACTTTCCTATGGATTCTTGGTCCTGTTACCAAGCCCTTCAGTATTTTCAAGGTCTTAGTCCTTGTCTTGCTGTACACAAGCTCATCCAACAATTTTGCAAGTTTAGGTTTTTTCAGTCAATTCTTGGCCACCCGGTGAATTGTTAGGGAGTTCTTCCATCAAACGGATTGGTGTAGCCTCTTAATTGATACCATACCTCTATAGGGCCTCCATCCACCTTTCTACCATGGGATTCAACATGGAGAAGTCTCCCCTGCAAGTTAGGTGCTTCACACCCCTTGACTTTCCTAGCCGGGCACTGTTTAGCTCGCCTAGGAAAGGTCTTCTTTCATGAATAGCTGACCCCTAATGACTCCTACCACTACTATAAGTACAGGCATGGAACCTAGCCACTATTTCCAAGATCCCATACACTAGGTATAGGGGAAGAGTGGTCTAGAATTCCATTTATTGCAGGTTGCCAGTCAGAATTACCAAAACAAGAACCAAGAGAACTGAAATTGAAGGCTTTAAACACAGGAAAAACTACCTACAGACCCAACCAATGCTTGGAAGACAATTAGATCACATTCCACATGCATAACAAAGCCTGGTTATGCCATTAACACACCACTAAGAACAAAACACTGAAAAATTAGTGAATCTTCTACTGTCCTTGCTTGTCCTTCATGAAAATCTCAAAACTACAAAACTTGTAATACCTTCCAACCTTTCACACAGGTCGAGGCACCCCTTATAAAGGTTCAAAAAGTGGTTACCCTTCCCCTTGGTCAGACATAACCACCACATTAGGCCAAAATTGCACAAATGCAACATTTTGGACTTTATTTCCAATTGTTAGGGAATCCTAGTGGAAATAAAGTTGCTAAACTCATCCACTCCTGATAGCTCCTGACCAAGACATTTTAGGTCTCTTCCTCAATTGATTGCAATGGTCAACATGACCTTATCACATTAAAAAAAAAATTCCTAAGCCTAGTGTTTCCTAGGTGCTTTCTAGGTGCTCCTGCACCATTCTCCCCCCTCTCAACCAAACACTAAGGAAAGGAAGGAGAGATGAGTGACATATCTATGCCATTATTCTAGAACTGATCCTCTTGTACCCATGTAGCCTCAAATTCAGGCTTGTTCTTCCATTTGATAAGGTGTTCCATGTACACTTTCTTTCTTGTAGACTTTTGCACTCTTGACTGTAAGATCTTTTCTGCCTGAAGGTTGTCTGGAATAGGTAGTGCTATGTTACTGACATCTTGGAAAACCTCTCTACTATTCTGATCTATCTCTTGGACTGGTCCCTTGTACTTGATCAAATCTGCAACATTGAAAACTGGTGAAATTCCCAAGTCAGAAGGTAACTCCACCTTGTATGCACAACCTCAAAAGGACTCTTCCCTGTGGTTCGGTTCACACTGTCATTATAAGCATACTCAGCTTGTGAGATCACCATGTCCCATGTCTAGCCATATTCTTTAGTTAAGCACCTGAGAAGGTTACCTAGCACCCTATTAACCACCTCTATTTGACCATCGGTCTGAGGATGGTAAGCTGATCCAAAAGATAGGTTGGTACCCAGTCTACTCCATAGAGTCTTCTAAAAGTGACTCATGAATTTAACATCCCTGTCTGAAACAATGCTTAAAGGTAAGCCATGAATCCTTACAACCTCCTTAAAGAAAAGATGAGCTATGTAGCTAGCATCATGAGTGGATTTACAAGGGATAAAATGATTCATTTTGCTAAATCTGTCCACCACTACATATACATTGTCAAAACCAGTCTTGGTCTTAGGAAGGCCTACCAAAAAATCCATACTCACACACTCCCATGGTCTGTTAGGAATGGGTAGGGGTTGATATAGACCAGCATTACTAGCTCCTCCCTTAGCTTTCATACACACAACACATTGTTCCACATACTTTCTAACATCTCTTGCCAACTTAGGCCAATAGTAGAACCTTTGTACTAGTTCTAAAGTCTTGTTGATGCCAAAATGTCCACTAAGACTTCCATTATGCTTTTCTTGAATGAGATTTTCCCTCATTGACCCTCTTGGAACACATAATTGATTCCCTTTAAACAATAATCCACTTTGCAAAGTATACTTAGCATATTGACTATGAAAATGATTCTCAAAGTCAGAACATACCTTATAGGCCTCTGAGAAATCTTCATCCTCTCCATAGAGATCTTTAAAGCTTTCAATCCCTATGCTCTTCACTTGTATCTCTTGCACTGTCAACAACCTCCTGCTTAATGCATCTGCTACCTTATTCATCTATCCCTTCTTGTGCTTGATGGTGAAGGTAAAAGCTTGGATGTATTCCATCCACTTCAAGTGTTTATTGCTCAACTTCTCTTGGGTATTCATATAGTTGAGTGCTTGGTTGTCTGTAAAGACTACAAACTCCTTGGGTAGAAGGTAATGCCTCCATTTCCTAAGTGACTAAACCAAAGCATAAAGTTCTAATTCATAGGTTGAGTATTTCTTCTTTGCTTCATTGAGCTTCTCACTAAAGAAGGCTATAGGCCTGCCCTCTTGACTTAGCACTCCTCCTACTGCAACTCCACTAGCATCACACTCAACAGTGAACAATTTGTCAAAGCTAGGTAATAAGAGAATAGGTTGAGTTGCCACTTCTTGTTTCAGTTTCTCAAACCCTTTCTCAGCTACTTGATTCCACACAAACTTGGTTTTCAAACCACCCTTGATTGTCTCTAGAACTGGTGCACATATACCACTAAAGTTCCGTATGAATTTTCTATAGAATTGAGCCAATCCATGGAAACTTCTTACCTCAGTCCCTGTTGTTATTGTAGGCCAGTTTAGGATAGCTTCCACCTTGCTTGGGTCCATCTTCAATGATCCTTGAGACACTAAAAATCCCAAATAGACAAGCTCTTGTTTAAAGAACTCACACTTCTCCAGGTTGATAGCCAACTTTTCCTCTTGCAATCTTCTAAGTACCAACTCCACATGTTTGAGATGCTCCTCTATTGTTTTGCTAAAGATGAGGATGTCATCAAGGTATACAACCACAAATATCCCTGTAAAGTCCTTAAGTACTTCATTCATGAGTCTCATGAATGTGCTAGGGGCATTGGAAAGGCCAAATGGCATAACTCTCCACTCATATAAGCCATCTATTGTCTTGAATGTTGTCTTCCACTCATCTCCATCCTTGATTTTGATCTAATGGTATCCACTCTTGAGATCCAACTTGGTGTAGTACTGAGCTCCTCCAAGACAATCCATCAAGTCTTCAATTCTAGGAATAGGGAACCTATACCTAATTGTGATTCTATTGATTGCTCTAGAATCAGTACATAACCTCCAATTGCCTCCTTTCTTGGTTGCTAAAACTACTGGTATTGCACATGGGCTGATGCTCTTTTGAATCAATTTTTGATCCAACAACTCTTGCACTTGTCTAGCTACCTCTAGATTCTGATCTGGTGTAAGCTTATATGCTACTTTGTTAGGCAATGATGCTCCAGGTATGAAGTCAATTTGATGACTAATAGCTCTTTTAGGAGGTAAAGTTGCAGGTGTACCATCACTTACTATGTCTTTATACTTTTCAAGCAAATTCTGGACTGTTCTGGGTATGACTGGTTTTTTAGTCTTATCTTCCTCTTTGGACTGCAATAAGACTACATATCCTTCTCCTCCTTCATGTAGGGTGTTAAGGAACTCCTTCCCACTACTTAGTAGAACACTTGGTGTCTTTGACTGTCCTTCCTCTTCTTCTGACAGTGACTGCAACTTAAAAGTCTTCCCATCCTTCTTGAAGGAAATGCTATTCTCTTTCCCATCATACATGACATTTTTGTCATACTACCATGGTCTACCTAATAGTAGATGGCATGCATCCATGGGTAAAACATCACAAACTAACTTGTCCTTGTACCCTCCAATGGAAAACTCCACCATTACTTGCTCATTCACTAAAACACTTTGCCCTTTGTTAAGCCATGTGACCTTGTAGGGGTTAGTGTGGGGTACCTTCTTCAATTTCAGTTTCATTACTACCTCTTCTGAGATGATATTGTCGGTTGAACTTGAATCTACAATGACCTTGCATACTTTACCAAGTATCTTGCACTTTACTCTAAATAGAGCTCTTCTTTATTTTGGTTCTTCCTTGACCGGTTGTCCTATCAACACTCTTCTAAACATCAGATTCTCTCCCATCTCAGATTCAATGTGACTGACCTCAGGTGACTTAGGACTCATGGTGTCCTCTTGTGCATAAGCCACTCTCTTCTCATTGCTTGATGAAGATGCTTTCTCCGGGCACCTATAAGCTGGATGTCCAACTTGACCACAATGGTAGCATTTCATGTTTGCAAAGTATGAATTGCTCCTGCCTGCTCCTCTTCCTCTATTGGATCCTCCTTGAGAACCTCTACCTCTATTATACCCTCCTCTAGAAGGTGTTTCATTGCCATGATCTGTGGATTTAAACTCTCCTTGGTTTCTTTGGTCATTGCCTCTACCTTGGTAGCCACCCCTTTGCCCTCTTTGATCTCTTTGTTCTCTGCCTTTAGAATTGGAGTCTTACTTCTTTTTCAACTTCTCCTCCACCTTAAAAGCCATTTGAAAACAACTATGGAGATTGGTGAGGGTAAAGAGACTCAACTCTTCTTGGATGTTCCGTTTGAGGCCATTTAGATACCTCGCCACCTTGATGCTTTCCACCTCTTGCACCCTAGACCTAAGGCTTAGTTTTTGGAACTCCTCGGTGTAGGTAGCTACATCTAGGTCTCTTTTCCTAAGGTTTTTCCTCTTCTTATGCAATTGGACCTCATAGTCTTCAGGTAGATAATACTCCTTCAGTTTAGCCACCATAGCTTTCCAACTTGAAATGTGTTTCTTGCCTTCATTCTCCCTTTCTTCTTGTAGGAAATTCCACCAAGTTAGTGCTTGTCCCCTTAGCCTTGATTTTTCTATCTTCACCTTATGTGCCTCAGTAACTCCATCACACTCAAAGTTATTCTCCATCCCTTCTATCCATTCCATCACCAACTCTGCATCCATTCTGCCTGTGAAGATGGGAATGCCTTCTAATGCTTTGCCACTTAAAGCCTTCAATGCCTTGAGGAAGGGTTCCTCCTTTAGTGGAGGATCAGGGACTAGTTCAATGTCCTCCTCAACCTGATCCTCAGCCTTGTCTCTCACTACTGCTAGTTGTACCTTCATCTTGCCTGCAGCCTCTACCACCTCTTCTAGCCTTTGCTTCATATCTTCAACTGCCTCTTCCAGTTGCCTATTTTTCTCTTGTTGCTCTGTCAGGTCTCTTTCCAATTCTGCATTGGTCACCATGGTGTTAGATCCACTTGATTCAAACTCTGACATACAAGTCTCTACCCCAAATCTTTAACTTGCTCTGATACCAATCTGATGTAAGCTTGGGTTGGATGGAACACTCACTGTTCCATGCTCTGGGTCTCACCTTGGCAATCCCCTATGGTGGCACTCTCCACCATCTTAACCTATAGGTCCTATCTCAGGTATAGGTACCCCTAGTTATACTGGTCATCCCCACTTTCATCCAAGTTCACATCTACCAAACCAATCTTGGTGCTTTGCCACTATCTCACCCTTGACCCTTAATCTTCCCTAAAGGTCAAACACACTCAACACTCGGTTAGGTTCTTGCAGGGGTGTAGAGATGGAAAATCAAGCTTCTTAGTATCCTATTAGGGTTATTGATCAACCACTAGGCTCCCATTCTCCATTGCTTCCACCAAACCCTCACCTAGGGTTAAAAAGGCCACAAGCCTAAAACCCCAAATTAGCCCTCCTAACCCGAGAACAATGGATATTTCTCCAAACTCTTCCAAAGAACCCCAAAAATTTCCTATGGATTCTTGGTCTTGTTACCAAGCCCTTCAATATTTTCAAGGTCTTAGTCCTTGTCTTACTGTACACAGGCTCATCCAACAATTTTGCAAGTTTAGGTTTTTTCAGTCAATTCTTGGCCACCCGGTGAACTATTAGGGAGTTCTTCCATCAAACGGATTGGTGTAGCCTCTTAATTGGTAACAGACCTCTATAGGGCCTCCATCCACCTTTCTACCATGGGATTTAGCATGGATAAGTCTCCCCTGCAGGTTAGGTGCTTCACACCCCTTTACTTTCCTAGCCGGGCACTGTTTAGCTCGCCTAGGAAAGGTCTTCTTTCATGAATAACTAACCCCTAATGACTCCTACCACTACTATAAGTATAGGCATGGAGCCTAGCCATTGTTTCCAAGAGCCCATACACTAGGTACAGGGGAAGAGTGGTCTAGAATTCCATTTATTGCAGGTTGCCAGTCAAAATTACCAAAACAAGAACCAAGAGAACTGAAATTAAAAGCTTTAAACACTGGAACAACTACCTACAGACCCAACCAATGCTTGGAAGACAATTAGATCACATTCCACATGCATAACAAAGCCTGGTTATGCCATTAACACACCACTAAGAATAAAACATAGAAAAATTAGTGAATCTTCTACTGTCCTCGCTTGTCCTTCATGAAAATCTCAAAACTACAAAACTTGTAATACCTTCCAACCTTTCACACAGGTTGAGGCACCCCTTATAAAGGTTCAAAAAGTGGTTACCCTTCCCCTTGGTTGGACATAACCACCACATTAGGCCAAAATTGCACAAATGCAACATTTTGGGCTTTATTTCCAATTGTTAGGGAATCCTAGTGGAAACAAAGTTGCTAAACTCATCCACTCCTGATAGCTCCCGACCAAGACATTTTAGGTCTCTTCCTCAATTGATTGCAATGGTCAACATGACCTTATCACATTAAAAACAAAAAATCCTAAGCCTAGTGTTTCCTAGGTGCTTTCTAGGTGCTCCTGCACCAGTGAGCCTCTACAGGAGCCCTTGAACAACTGTCATCTCAAAAAAAATTATGCCTAAAAACTTGCAAGGTATAAAACCAAAAAATATAAAAAAATCAAAAAAACGATTGAAAACAGTAAAGAAAAAAACTGTCCTCTTGTGAAAACCACTTCGGTGGCGCTTTGGACAAGTACCTTGGTGAAAACCTGGCAAAAAGGCACCAAGCGTAAATAAAGCACTCTCCATCCACCTGGATTATCACGGCCTATTCCACACACTCACTTATCCATTCACATTCCGTACCATAGCCTGATCTTGTGCTCATATCACATTCCATCATAGTACTACTTGGCATATTCCTAAGGTCAGTTTGTCCCGCCTTCATCGAAGTAGTCTATTGCATCATGCTGGGGGCATGTTGTTGTACTTGCATCAGATCAAATTCGTGTATATTCTTCTGATCTCCCTAAAAATCCAAAAACATTTAGAAAATCCATCAAAAATCCAAAAACATCAAAAAAATTAAAAATCCAAAAACATTCAAAAAACGAAAAAAAAAACATCCAAATCATTCAAAATCCAAAACATGTCAAAATCCAAAAAATCAAAAACAAATTCATCAATCGAACTACATCGTCTCTAAGCTTGAATGTAGGCAAGGTTGATCTATGATCATCCCCCGAGACATTTAGGTCAGTCCTTTAGGCATCCATCACAATGACAATTCGTTTGCCCATCTATTTCACATTTAGGTCAGTCCTTTAGGTGTCTGTCGCAATGGCAATCCGTTTGCCCATCTATTTCACATTTAGGTCAGTCCTTTAGGCGTCTGTCGTAATGGCAACCCATTTTCCCATCTATCTCATCATTGAGTCATGTCTGTCGTCAGTCGAACTACGTGGTCTCTACGTGTATAACGTAGGCAAGGCTAATCTATGGATCAACTCCCGAGACCCCTAGGATAGGTCTTTAAGTCAGTCTCATGGTCAAAAAATTTGAAAATAATAATTTTTTTTGTAAAACATCACAAAATTCCAAAAATAGCCTCAAAACATTTGAAAAAAACCCAAAATGGTGTATCTGTCTCATCTCGATTTCACCCACAATAATCATCATTCATAATAAATCAAATGTCACCTTCATCCTTTGGTAAGTCAGTCATAAGCAAGTTTAGCAGGTTCTAAAGTGAAAGCTTAATCGACAAAGTCTCAAGTCTAGATCAGTAAGTCAACAAGTTGATCAACTCAAAATATCAATAGCTTATCACCCAATCAATCTCATCAAAACCCTAATCACAACATGTCCTAGGAATGTGACCTTCCGACAATGGACATCAGCATCAGGTATCACCGTAGTTTAATCTTTGGCTAGCGGTACGAAGAACATTAGCTTGTTTGTTTACTTTATCTTGGTCTTTTTAGACTTATCTTATTTTGCACTCATTCCAAGGACCTCTCGATGATGTCTAAATAGAAATATTTAGAGAGAAAGGAATGGGGAAACGATCATTATCTTTTTTACTATTGTGCTTGTTGGATGTTCTTGTAAAATAACTTCATCATGCGTGCTTTGTTTTGTTTGTAGGGAGGATGTTTTAGGTATCTTGTTGACCACATAAGAAGGCCTTCCTTTTTATGTTTTGGCCCGAGATGTTTAAAATATCCGAATCGCATTCTAAATAAGGTTTAATTTGTCGAGTGTGAACAAGAGTACTTCTATCTGATTGACGAGTCAAATTCCATCACACTAGGCGCCACGCCATCCTAGTTTTTAATACCTTGATGCATCACACCTATGTGTGTTATCAAACATAAAGAAGGGTATGCTCTTTATCTCTCCCATCCTTGGATAGCAATACAGATCATCATCATTCATTATCATATCCAATAAAGTCTCCATGACTAGTGGACTTGTTGGACTTCTGCATCTTCTTGGATTTAAGGGTTCATCCCTCTCATTCTTCTATGCTCTTTCGCACTAACAATACATCCATCCTACATCCATCCTTTCATCTTGCATAATCACGTTATATCACAATAGGACAACATCATCCATCTCATCTATCTCACATGCATTGCATAGTAATCATTTAAGATGTTTAAAAAAATATAGATTTGTTATTCTAAGCATCTTCCAAACATCTCATTTGCATAATCATTTAAGTTGTTTGCAATAATATAGATTTGTTATTCTAAGCATCTTAAAAACATCTCATTTACATCATCATTATCATATAGATCATATAGTCTAACCATTCATACATCCATTATGAACCTCTTTGTCGCGAGATCGACCTCAAATCGGATATTTTCGCTTGATCTCTCGAGGGGGCAATGTACTAACATACTTCTTTTCGTTGGGTCATCTGAAAAAAATAGATTTTTTTTTAATTTCGATGTTGGCGACATCATTATTTGAATCAATCCAACAAGTACATTGCTTCAAAGAGTTGCAAAATGTAAACATGCAAAATTTACTCATGCACCTAATCATGCTTCATTAACATCATTTCGTCTATTAATTAAATAAATCAATTTAATTAATTCATGAAGGTTATCTCTTTAATTAAATAAATCATTTTTTATTTGATCACCTCCTAAAGTTCCTTGATTTAACTAAATCAAATGTATTTAATTAAATATCTAATATCATTATCTCCTCTCATTTTGATTTATTCTAACCCACAAGTCTAAGTCAAAATGTCATATCACCTAATCCCTCATTAAGTTAATCCAATCATGATTAATTTAATCTAAACCATGTCCCATCCTCTAGCTTTTCCCACTTGCACAATAAATCATTTGGTTTGATTTATTAAAACCCTTATTTTTCTCACAAAGCATATTCCCAAGGAATATGCCCTCATTAACTCCCCTTGTTTGACTTTTTTGTTCAAACAAATTTCCCCCCAAATCCTTCAACTACATGCATTTATTGCCATTTTCAAATTTGAAATGGGCACATTGGCCAAAACTTGCACAACCATGGCTCATTCACATGGTAACAAGTGGCTCTTTCCTATTTGTTGGGGATTAGTCCCACATTCTTCAACTTGGCTTCTCCTCTCCTCAATCTCTCCTATAAATTTGAGGCCTTTTCTCTCATTTTTCATCTACAATTTGAGCATTCTCACTATAGGCAACTTGAATTCACTTTGCATCTCATTGTCTATCATCTCATTTGGATTATCAAGGGTTGGGAAAGGGCTACCTTCTACACAAAGAGTAGCACCAATATAGTATGGAATAGGTATATTTCATGTTTTAAATGCTTTATTTATCTTTATCATTTGCTTGCATTTTAAATCATGATGTATTATTTCATAGGGATATTAGATGTTTGCTTGGTTTTGAAATACTAATCATGCTAAAGGTGTGTGTTAGAGTTTTAAAAGTTTAAAGATTTTGATGTCCTACAGGCTTGCAATTCAATTTTTATTACAATTGAAGAATTAATTTGAAATTATCTCACAAATGCTCATTTTTCTTTTGTTCAAACAAAGGTCGTTAGATATATTCAACCTTGCAATAAAATTTAAGTTTTCGAAAAATAAAGATGCGCTCCATTGTGACATTATATTTGTAAAGTGTTAACTTCATTCTCTCCCATTGTTAGATTTATTTTTCTTTCAAAAAAAAGATGTCTAAACAATCGTAAATTATTTATTTATAGCACAAGAGCATTCAAGACATGATTCTTAAGACATACAAGTTTCAATTTCTAGCATTAGCTTTCAAAACAATTATGGTATAAAGTAGTAAATATTTTAAAATTCAATTCAAGAATTACTATAGATTCTAGTAAACACTCATGATAATTTTATAAAACCTAACATTAATTATGCACAACATTCTATTTGGCTTAAATAATATAGATACATACAATTAAATTAAAAAGTATAGATTAAAATGTAAAAATAATCATTTCATAAAAAACTACAAATTCTGTAAAAATAATACCCTTCAAACATCCTTCGTAATCCCAAAACTAGTTCATGACATGCTAATAAATTAAAAAATGGGCTCATCTTTGCTAGTTATTTGATATTTTAATTCAATTATAATTGATCTTTATTGAAGTTGCAACATGGAATAGAATAAATCAATCTAAAATAAAATAAAATAGTATATATCACTTACAATTCAATTAAAAAATTTAATTACAACACAATATCATTCATAAATAATTACAAATTTTGTAAAAGCAATACTCTCCTTAGTACTCTATATAACCAATCTATGAAATGTTAATTAAAACCTCGATAGGCTTGCAATACAATTTATAATACAATTGAATAATTAATTTGAAATTATCTCACAAATGCTCATTTTTCTTTTGTTCAAACAAAGGTCGTTAGATATATTCAACCTTGCAATAAAATTTAAGTTTTCGAAAAATCAAGATGCGCTCCATTGTAAAATTATATTTATAAAGTGTTAACTTCATTCTCTCCCATTGTTAGATTTATTTTTCTTTCCAAAAAAAAAAGGTCTAAACAATCGCAAATTATTTCTTTATAGGACAAGACCATTCAAGACATGATTCTTAAGACATACAAGTTTCAATTTCTAGCATTAGCTTTCAAAACAATTATGGTATAAAGTAGTAAATATTTTAAAATTCAATTCAATAATTACTATATATTATAGTAAACACTCATGACAATTTTACAAAACATAACATTAATTATGCACAACATTTTATTTCGCTTAAATAATATAGATACATACAATTCAATTAAAAAGTATAGATTAAAATCTAACAATAATCATTTCATAAACAACTACAAATTCTATAAAAATAATACCCTTCAAACATCCTTCGTAATCCGAAAACTAGTTCATGAAATGCTGATAAATTAAAAAATGGGCTCATCTTTGCTAGTTATTTGATATTTTAATGTAGTTAGAATTGAGCTGTATTGAAATTACAAAATGGAATAGAATAAATCAAACTAAAATAACCTAAAATAGTATATATCACATACAATTCAATTAAATTTTTTAATTACAACACAACATCATTCATAAATAATTACAAATTTTGTAAAAGCAATACTCTCCTTAGCACTCTATATAACCAGTCTATGAAATGTTAATTAAAACGTTGATAGGCTTGCAATTCAATTTATATTACAATTGAAGAAGTAATTTGAAATTATATCACAAATGCTCATTTTTCTTTTGTTCAAACAAAGGTCGCTAGATATATTCAACCTTGCAATAAAATTTAAGTTTTTGAAAAATCAAGATGTGCTCCATTGTGACATTATATTTGTAAAGTGTTAACTTCATTCTCTCCCATTGTTAGATTTATTTTTCTTTCCAAAAAAAATAGAATCTAAACAATTGTAAATTATTTATTTATAACACAAGAGCATTCAAGACACGATTCTTAAGATATGTACAAGTTTTAATGTCTAGCATTAGCTTTCAAAACAATTATGGTATAAAGTAGTAAATATTTTAAAATTCAATTCAATAATTACTATAGATTCTATTAAACACTCATGACAATTTTATAAAACATAACATTAATTATGCACAACATTTTATTTGGCTTAAATAATATAGATACATACAATTCAATTAAAAAGTATAGATTAAAATGTAACAATAATAATTTCATAAACAACTACAAATTCTATAAAAATAATACCCTTCAAACATCCTTCGTAATCCCAAAACTAGTTCATGAAATGCTAATAAATTAAAAAATGGGCTCATCTTTGCTAGTTATTTGATATTTTAATGTTATTAGAATTGATATGTATTGAAGTTGCAACATGGAATAGAATAAATCAAACTAAAATAAAATAGTATATATCACATACAATTCAATTAAAAAATTTAATTACAACACATCATTCATAAATAATTACAAATTTTTTAAAAGCAATACTCTCCTTAGAACTCTATATAACCAATCTATGAAATGTTAATTAAAACCTTGATAGGCTTGCAATTCAATTTATATTACAATTGAAGAATTAATTTAAAATTATCTCACAAATGCTCATTTTTCTTTTGTTCAAACAAAGGTCGCTAGATATATTCAACCTTGCAATAAAATTTAAGTTTTTGAAAAATCAAGATGTGCTCCAATGTGACATTATATTTATAAAGTGTTAACTTCATTCTCTCCCATTGTTAGATTTATTTTTCTTTCCAAAAAAAAAGGTCTAAACAATCGCAAATTATTTCTATATAGGACAAGACCAATCAAGACATGATTCTTAAGGCATACAAGTTTCAATTTCTAGCATTAGCTTTCAAAACAATTATGGTGTAAAGTAGTAAATATTTTAAAATTCAATTCAAAAATTACAATAGATTCTAGTAAACACTCATGATAAATTTACAAAACATAACATTAATTATGCACAACATTTTATTTGGCTTAAATAATATAGATACATACAATTCAATGATAAAGTATAGATTAAAATGTAACAATAATCATTTCATAAATAACTACAAATTCTGTAAAAATAATACGCTTCAAACATCCTTCATAATCCCAAAACTAGTTCATGAAATGCTAATAAATTAAAAAATGGGCTCATCTTTGCTAGTTATTTGATATTTTAATGCAGTTAGAATTGAGCTGTATTGAAGTTGCAAAATGGAATAGAATAAATTAAACTAAAATAACATAAAATAGTATATATCACATACAATTCAATTAAAATTTTTAATTACAACACAACATCATTCATAAATAATTACAAATTTAGTAAAAGCAATACTCTCCTTAGCACTCTATATAACCAGTCTATGAAATGTTAATTAAAATGTTGATAGGCTTGCAGTTCAATTTTTATTACAATTGAAGAATTAATTTGAAATTATCTCACAAATGCTCATTTTTCTTTTGTTCAAACAAAGGTCGCTAGATATATTCAACTTTGCAATAAAATTTAAGTTTTTTAAAAATCAAGATGTGCTCCATTGTGACATTATATTTGTAAAGTGTTAACTTCATTCTCTCCCATTGTTAGATTTTTTTTTCTTTCCAAAAAAAAAAAATCTATAGAATTGTAAATTATTTCTTTATAGCACAAGAGCATTCAAGACATGGTTCTTAAGACATGTACAAGTTTTAATTTCTAGCATTAGCTTTCAAAACAATTATGGTATAAAGTAGTAAATATTTTAAAATTCAATTCAATAATTACTATATATTCTAGTAAACACTCATGACAATTTTACAAAACATAACTTTAATTATGCACAACATTTTATTTTGCTTAAATAATATAGATACATACAATTCAATTAAAAAGTATAGATTAAAATGTAACAATAATAATGTCATAAACAACTACAAATTCTATAAAAATAATACCTTTCAAACATCCTTCGTAATCGCAAAACTAGTTCATGAAATGCTAATAAATTAAAAAATGGGCTCATCTTTGCTAGTTATTTGATATTTTAATGCAGTTAGAATTGATCTGTATTGAAGTTGCAACATGGAATAGAATAAATCAATCTAAAATAACATAAAATAGTATATATCACATACAATTCAATTAAAAAATTTAATTACAACACATCATTCATAAATAATTATAAATTTTGTAAAAGCAATATTCTCCTTAGTACTCTATATAACCAGTCTATGAAATGTTAATTAAAACCTTGACAGGCTTGCAATTCAATTTATATTACAATTGAAGAATTAATTTAAAATTATCTCACAAATGCTCATTTTTTTTTGTTCAAACAAAGGTCGTTAGATATATTCAACTTTACAATAAAATTTAAGTTTTTGAAAAATCAAGATGTGCTCCAATGTGACATTATATTTATAAACTGTTAACTTAATTCTCTCCCATTGTTAGATTTATTTTTCTTTTCAAAAAAAAAAAAGGTCTAAACAATCGCAAATTATTTCTTTATAGGACAAGACCGTTCAAGACATGATTCTTAAGACATACAAGTTTCAATTTCTAGCATTAGATTTCAAAACAATTATGGTATAAAGTAGTAAATATTTTAAAATTCAATTCAAGAATTATTATAGATTCTAGTAAACACTCATGACAATTTTACAAAACATAACATTAATTATGCACAACATTTTATTTCGCTTAAATAATATAGATACATACAATTCAATTAAAAAGTATAGATTAAAATCTAACAATAATCATTTCATAAACAACTACAAATTCTTTAAAAATAATACCTTTCAAACATCCTTCGTAATCCCAAAACTAGTTCATGAAATGCTAATAAATTAAAAAATGGGCTCATCTTTGCTAGTTATTTGATATTTTAATGCAGTTAGAATTGAGCTGTATTGAAGTTGCAAAATGGAATAGAATAAATCAAACTAAAATAACATAAAATAGTATATATCACATACAATTCAATTAAAATTTTTAATTACAACACAACATCATTCATAAATAATTACAAATTTTGTAAAAGCAATACTCTCCTTAGCACTCTATATAACCAGTCTATGAAATGTTAATTAAAATGTTGATAGGCTTGCAATTCAATTTTTATTATAATTGAAGAATTAATTTGAAATTATCTCACAAATGCTCATTTTTCTTTTGTTCAAACAAAGGTCGTTAGATATATTCAACCTGGCAATAAAATTTAAGTTTTTGAAAAATCAAGATGTGCTCCATTGTGACATTATATTTGTAAAGTGTTAACTTCATTCTCTCCCATTGTTAGATTTATTTTTCTTTCCAAAAGAAATAAAATCTAAACAATTGTAAATTATTTCTTTATAGCACAAGACCATTCAAGACATGATTCTTAAGACATGTACAAGTTTTAATTTCTAGCATTAGCTTTCAAAAAAATTATGGTATAAAGTAGTAAATATTTTAAAATTCAGTTCAATAATTACTATAGATTCTAGTAAACACTCATGACAATTTTACAAAAGATAACATTAATTATGCACAACATTTTATTTGGCTTTGTAATGCCCCGCCACGCAACCCTAGAGGAAGTTTCAATTCGCTACAAAAGTGTACTAATTTTTTTTTTGTTAAAGTGTATTATACATACATGTTCACCTAAATTGACAACCTCCCCTAAGGCTACGTAACTAAGATTACTTAAACCCCATTAACATACACATCTTAATTACATTGCTTTAATGAACTCAAGTAATGACATACATCTAACATAGGTAAATATAATATAAAATAGGTTAACTATCACATAATTCCATTATAAAATTCCATTATAAGTTTACAATCCTCATTCCCAGAATGAGTAAAATTACATAAGTAGAATAATTACAAGATTACAAGATTACAAGATCCACCTCATACAACAAGAGGGGTAAATACAACTGATACATGAAGAGATACAATAGTAACTGAAGAGAGTAACAATATTCGCAAGCTGTCCAACTGGATGTCTCGCTTCCACGAACTGAAGAACAAAGGGGGACCCAATGGTTTTGGTGCATGTTCCTCCCTACCATGTGGTACCCGTAGGCCCAGCCCCCATGCTAGGAGACAGTAACAAAGTAACATGGACAAGAAATCTATTACCTCTAACCAAAGGCAGACTCATACTGACACATACTAACTCAACCAACATATGCACAATATAAATCTAACACTGACATGGTTACATTGCTTCTAGACATATAATAATCAAGTGTGCTAAAGAAACCATACACACAACATACAAACAAGGTTATCCTAGATAGAGTGTCATCGCAAGGTGCGTCATGAGATCTCCTCTGGGCATCCTTCATAGGCTCCGGTAATCCTGGTGGCCTCAATCGAATCCCGGCCCTCATACTCACTCAAGCGGAATCAACTACCTTTCATATGGACAAGTTAGTTGACCTTGCCATTCCAGGCCTTCTCACTCACCCCAAGTCTAAACAAGCCCCTGTGTCTACGAGTGAGGTCAATTTTATCTTGGTTAATGTGAATGCATCCTAGTAATCTAAATACTTTACTTTAATTATCACTTATTAAACATACTTTCAAAGGTTACCCGGTTTACCTCTTTGGGCTCCAGCCCCTAACAAAAGCCACTCCTCTAATGGATAACTCTCTACTCAAATCTAGACTCCAAGGGTGAATCAAGTGTTATAGAACTGAATAACTCTGTCTCTCCTAATCTAGGAATCGACAATAAGAATCCCACTCCAACATACAGAGGAAAACAACTCAAAATAACCTACCCAAGGAATAGACGAATATTAATTAACATGGGAATGACCCACCTACACTGGAAGACTTTACACTACTTAACACAATTACCCGTTCCCAAAGCATTCATTAAAAAGGGAAAATAACATACTATTGCATTGATAAAGAAACAAACACTATGTTCAGATATATTAAATCCATATTTCTATTTAAGCTTCTCGCAGAAAATAAACATTATCCTTATTAATTTTCACTACAACACAATAAATTCAACACTAAAACAAATACTTTTACAACATTATCCAATCGTGATCAATAAAAAAGTTTTCGTTAAATCTGTTGTCAAACTACATGCATGTGTTAACATGTTGATACTATTCATCTAAAGCTTACATATATAAAGTATTATTCCAATAATTTAAATTAATAGTACACTATAATTAAAATCATGCATGCACTTTTACAAAAGAGAATAAATAAACTCTGTTAATAAAATTAACAATCTGAATATTAAATACATATATGTTTAATTAATACAACTAATAACACAATTTCCATAGTTAACCCAAATTTCACAATTAACCCAAATTCCACAATTCTGAAAAAGAAACAAAAATAAAATAAAATTCTATATTTATTTAACTCATTCACTTATTCCTATATAATATATTTATATATATATATATATATATATATACATATAGTATATGCATATATATATATTTTATATTATATTTATATAAAATAAATGTTATAATTATAAAACATTATACAGTATTTAATCCTGAATATACTATGCTAAAAGTTTTTCCCTAAATTCGAATTTAAAAATTAAATTATACATATAAAAATTCGAATTTAAAAACTAATTTATACACATAAAATTCGATTTAAAGCAAATAGGAACGAAAATAATATAAAATAATTTATAAGCAATATAAAAATAATTGAAGTGACAGTGATGGGATTGGACGGTAGGCCGCACCTCCCATGGGGAGTGCGTCCCGCAAGGGTGGGCGCACTGCCCATGGCAGGTGCGTCCTACCCTCGGCATCCGTGGGGTGGGGGTTTGACCTCCCCACCGCCCACTTAACAATTATTTTATCCTATAAAATTTTTTATATATATTTTTTAAAATATTTTCTTTTCCCATATGCGTTTTTATAAAAAAATAACACAGTTACCAATATTGTACTCTGTACTTTTCGTTATTGATTTTAATGCGAAAAATGAAAACTCAAATATACAGAGGGTTTATATATTTTTATATATATATTATATGTAATTTACATATAATATATATTAGTTTACATATATTAATATATAAAAATTTACCAGAATTTCTATAACTGGTAAAATTGAAGAAATACAAAAAAAACCAGAACAGAAAATTCTTTAAATTTTTCAGAATTTTATTCCAACATTTAAAAGGATAAAATTTAAATTTCTTTCAACCCTATTCATTAAAAATTCACAAAAACTTAAATAAGGAAAATTCAAATCAAACTATTTACTGAAGGTTTTCTCATAGGGTTTGAATTTTCAATAATATTTTCTTTAGGGTTTAAATTTGCCAAATAGATTTGTTTGATTTACAAACTAGATTTTTTTCACAATAAATCCTAGATGTTTGAGAATATTTTAATTTGAAAATTGAAATGATGGATCTATAGGTTTTGTTTTCTAAACAATTTCCTATAGTAAATAAATTGAATTTTCACAATCATTAATTTGAAAATTGCAATAAACATCAAGTATAAAACCTGGAATATGATGCTCCAGAAGATGAAGAAAATATCTTGATAGAAGCCTCCTCTGAGCTTTTCCTCAAAAGTGCAAACAATTCCAATTCCAAAAACCAAAGTTCGATTCAAATCCCTGTTTGTGCAATTCTTCAAAATTCCCCAAAATCTTTTGAACAATAATAATCCTTCCAAAACTGTTCTTCTTCTTTTTTTTTCTTTTTTTTTAAATTGCAACATGCATTCATATTAAAACTAAAATATCTAACCTAACCCTAATTTCCTTTTCGCATGCAAAATAAAAACAGATATTTATTTCCTTTTCCCATTTTCGAAAACTTCAAATTGATTTCTAAATGCAATTTCACTTTTCTTTCAATTCTTTTAATTTAATTTAATTTAATTTAATGCAATAAACATAATTAATTAATTTTAATTATTTAATAATTAAATTCAATCTTTTCCAAGATTAATTTAATTAATTAAATAAATTAAAATTTAATTAATACAATTTCATAATCAACATATATATTTCATCTAAGCATATATATCACTTAATATTAAAATAAACTCTACTTTCAACAATACAATAATTCTAACATTTTAATTAAATAACAAAACATCTAATTAAATCATAAACATTAAACCAAGTAGATTCAACTCACAAACAGAATGAACGATACACTAAGGCTAGGGCATAGACCTGACACATGTTACCCAATTACTATCTCCCTTTCCACATAACCGTTGGATCGACACGCTCAGACCTGTGAAACCAGGTGGAGTCGGTGTCATGTACCTGCAACCTGCAACCAAATAGCAACATAATATATATATCCAGTATATAATACACACCGTGAAGAAGAAATCACGAATTCGCAGGGCGCTCGCAAGCGAGTGATGCAAAACCATCTTCTTCACCAATACACTCATCAAAGACTGACATTACATCATAATCATAAATCACGTAATACAATATCTCATGCTAACTCTACTAATCATCAATAATCCATAAAGCATGTGTCACAATAGTCAGATAATCCACATCACACAATAATCAATGTCGCTCAATAATAGCGATCAAAACATCATAACAAAGCGTATCCAATATCAAGGTATCAGCAACCAAATAAAGCATAAAGCAAACTACACAAAAGCTAATCGGAGGGGTATTACAGGCTTAAATAATATAGATACATACAATTCAATTAAAAAGTATAGATTAAAATGTAACAATAATGATTTCATAAACAACTACAAATTGTATAAAAATAATACCCTTCAAACATCTTTCATAATACCAAAACTAATTCATGAAATGCTAATAAATTAAAAAATGGGCTCATCTTTGCTAGTTATTTGATATTTTAATGCAGTTAGAATTGATCTGTATTGAAGTTGCAACATGGAATAGAATAAATCAATCTAAAATAACATAAAATAGTATATATCACATACAATTCAATTAAAAAATTTAATTACAACACAACATAATTCATAAATAATTACAAATTTTGTAAAAGCAATACTCTCCTTCGTACTCTATATAACCAGTCTATGAAATGTTAATTAAAACCTTGACAGGCTTGCAATTCAATTTATATTACAATTGAAGAATTAATTTAAAATTATCTCACAAATGCTAATTTTTTTTTGTTCAAACAAAGGTCGTTAGATATATTCAACTTTGCAATAAAATTTAAGTTTTTGAAAAATCAAGATGCGCTCCAGTGTGACATTATATTTATAAAGTGTTAACTTCATTCTCTCCCATTGTTAGATTTATCTGTCTTTCCAAAAAAAAAAAGGTCTAAGCAATCACAAATTATTTCTTTATAGGACAAGACCATTCAAGACATGATTCTTAAGACATACAAGTTTCAATTTCTAGCATTAGCTTTCAAAACAATTATGGTATAAAGTAGTAAATATTTTAAAATTCAATTCAATAATTACTATAGATTCTAGTAAACACTCATGACAATTTTACAAAACATAACATTAATTATGCACAACATTTTATTTGGCTTAAATAATATAGATACATACAATTCAATTAAAAAGTATAGATTAAAATGTAACAATAATCATTTCATAAACAACTACAAATTTTGTAAAAATAATACCTTTCAAACATCCTTCTTAATCCCAAAACTAGTTCATGAAATGCTAATAAATTAAAAAATGGGCTCATCTTTGCTAGTTATTTGATATTTTAATGTAGTTAGAATTGAGCTGTATTGAAGTTGCAAAATGGAATAGAATAAATCAAACTAAAATAACATAAAATAGTATATATCACATACAATTCAATTAAAATTTTTAATTACAACACAACATCATTCATAAATAATTACAAATTTAGTAAAAGCAATACTCTCTTTAGCACTCTATATAACTAGTCTATGAAATATTAATTAAAACGTTGATAGGCTCGCAATTGAATTTTTATTACAATTGAAGAATTAATTTGAAATTATCTCACAAATGCTCATTTTTCTTTTGTTCAAACAACGGTCGCTATATATATTCAACTTTGCAATAAAATTTAAGTTTTTGAAAAATCAAGATGCGCTCCATTGTGACATTATATTTGTAAAGTGTTAACTTCATTCTCTCCCATTGTTAGATTTTTTTTTTTTTCCAAAAAAATAAAAATCTAAACAATTGTAAATTATTTCTTTATAGCACAAGAGCATTCAAAACATGATTATTAAGAAATGTACAAGTTTTAATTTCTAGCATTAGCTTTCAAAACAATTATGGTATAAAGTAGTAAATATTTTAAAATTCAATTCAATAATTACTATAGATTCTAGTAAACACTCATGACAATTTTACAAAACATAACATTAATTATGCACAACATTTTATTTGGCTTAAATAATATAGATACATACAACTCAATTAAAAAGTATAGATTAAAATGTAACAATAATAATTTCATAAACAAGTACAAGTTTTATAAAAATAATACCCTTCAAACATCTTTCGTAATCCCAAAACTAGTTCATGAAATGCTAATAAATTAAAAAATGGGCTCATCTTTGCTAGTTATTTGATATTTTAGTGCATTTAGAATTGATCTATATTGAAGTTGCAACATGGAATAGAATAAATCAAACTAAAATAACATAAAATAGTATATATCACATACAATTCAATTAAAAAATTTAATTACAACACAACATCATTCATAAATAATTACAAATTTTGTAAAAGCAATACTCTCCTTAGTACTCTATATAACCAGTCTATGAAATGTTAATTAAAACCTTGATAGGCTTGCAATTCAATTTTTATTACAATTGAAGAATTGATTTAAAATTATCTCACAAATGCTCATTTTTCTTTTGTTCAAACAAAGGTCGCTAGATATATTCAACCTTGCAATAAAATTTAAGTTTTTGAAAAATCAAGATGCGCTCCAGTGTGACATTATATTTATAAAGTGTTAACTTCATTCTCTCCCATTGTTAGATTTATTTTTTCTTTCCAAAAAAAAAAAGGTCTAAACAATCGCAAATTATTTCTTTATAGGACAAGACCATTCAAGACATGATTCTTAAGGCATACAAGTTTCAATTTCTAGCATTAGCTTTCAAAACAATTATGGTATAAAGTAGTAAATATTTTAAAATTCAATTCAAGAATTACTATAGATTCTAGTAAACACTCATGACAGTTTTACAAAATATAACATTAATTATGCACAACATTTTATTTGGCTAAAATAATATAGATACATACAATTCAATTAAAAAGTATAGATTAAAATGTAACAATAATCATTTCATAAACAACTATAAATTCTGTAAAAATAATACCTTTCAAACATCCTTCGTAATCCCAAAACTAGTTAATGAAATGCTAATAAATTAAAAAATAGGCTCATCTTTGCTAGTTATTTGATTTTTTAGTGCAGTTAGAATTGAGCTGCATTGAAGTTGCAAAATGGAATAGAATAAATCAAACTAAAATAACATAAAATAGTATATATCACTTACAATTCAATTAAAAATTTTAATTACAACACAACATCATTCATAAATAATTACAAATTTTGTAAAAGCAATACTCTCCTTGGCACTCTATATAACCAGTCTATGAAATGTTAATTAAAACGTTGATAGGCTTGCAATTCAATTTTTATTACAATTGAAGAATTAATTTTAAATTATCTAACAAATGCTCATTTTTCTTTTGTTCAAACAAAGGTCGCTAGATATATTCAACTTTGCAATAAAATTTAAGTTTTTGTAAAATCAAGATGTGCTCCATTGTGACATTATATTTGTAAAGTGTTATCTTCATTCTCTCCCATTGTTAGATTTATTTTTCTTTTCAAAAAAAAAAAAAAGTCTAAACAATCGTAAATTATTTCTTTATAGCACAGGAGCATTCAAGAAATGATTCTTAAGACATACAAGTTTCAATTTCTAGCATTATCTTTCAAAACAATTATGGTATAAAGTAGTAAATATTTTAAAATTCAATTCAAGAATTACTATAGATTCTAGTAAACACTCATGACAATTTTACAAAACATAACATTAATTATGCACAACATTTTATTTGGCTTAAATAATATAGATACATACAATTCAATTAAAAAGTATAGATTAAAATGTAACAATAATCATTTCATAAACAACTATATATTACATAAAAATAATACCCTTCAAACATCCTTCGTAATCCCAAAACTAGTTCATGAAATGCTAATAAATTAAAAAATGCAGTCTATGAAATGCTAATTAAAATGTTGATAGGCTTGCAATTCAATTTTTATTACAATTGAAGAATTAATTTGAAATTATCTCACAAATGCTCATTTTTATTTTGTTCTTGAACAAAGGTCGCTAGATATATTCAACTTTGCAATAAAATTTAAATTTTTGAAAAATCAAGATGCGCTCCATTGTGACATTATATTTGTAAAGTGTTAACTTCATTCTCTCCCATTGTTAGATTTATTTTTCTTTCCCACTCTTTTCTTTCATTATATATATTTTGTTGTTTTATAATCTAGCATTTCAATTTCTTAATTTTTTTTTCAAGTCATCCAACTCCTAATATTTTCACCCAACATAATTTTTTTGTTGATGGCCTACATCTTTTATTTCCAATTTTTCACTAGCCCCAATCTCTTTCGTTTTTTTTTTTTTAATTTTCAAGCCTTATAAAATAATCTACTATCATTTGCAAAGAATGACCATTGGATTCTATGTTTTTTATAACACCAACTTTATTTCAATTTTGCACCAAAAAAATTTAAAAAGAATGAAAATGTGGCATTCATTTTTCATTTATCAATTCAAATTGACAAAAAATAAACTATGGATGTTTGACATATCTGAATAATGAAGTTCATGTTTTTTTTCAATTTCCAACAAACAAATATCTAACTAATGAACGATACCTACAAGCCAACCAAATCTTTGGCTATTCTTGTTAGATATAATATATACTAGCCTAGTCTATGATAATTGAGGTAGCCCTTCCACTCTTGAAGAAATTTTTTGCTACTTGTTGAGAACATTTGAAAGTAAGAAAATACATCTTATTCTTCTTTGATATACCTAACAAAAATTAACTCTTTTAGAAGAATTTGTGGCCAATAATTTTTGTTACTTGCATAAAAATGTGTAAAATGATAGAACATTATAATTTTTATAAAATAATTTTTTTATTTATAAAAAATAAAGTGTATAAAACTAATTTGGTTGGGTTTGTTATTTTTTTTAATTTTTTAAAACATGTTTACCAATAAGTTATTCTCAAAATAGGCTTTGACCTACACCACTTTTGACAGATTCTCTTTCATTTTTTCAGGCAAAGCTTTTCTTTCTATTCGACCAAGTAGTCTTTTGGTTTCAGTACTTGTCATTGGTTCTGCATCTTGCGTTTGTATTTGAGAAGATAGGTCAGGTAAGCTGCTTTGACAAAGAGATCGCCCATCAAATATTTTTTTATCATAGTAAAAAATAAATTTTAAAAATTATTTATTGTTTTTTGATTCAGTGGAATTAGGTTGACTCTATATATATTTTTTATCTATTGTATATGAATGTGTTTAAGATGTTTGAAATTAAGGTAAAATATTAAAATTATAATAAATTAAAATAATAAATAGGTAAAAGATTTAAAAATACACAATTAAAAGTATTGCTAGTGTTAAATATATATCACAAAATTATAATATTTATCACATTTATTATATTGCATAGTAATTGTATGTTAATTACATATTCTTTATTTATTTATTTATGGAATCTTTCATCCATATAAGATTATGAATTATTGCTCACATCT
Organism: Sequoiadendron giganteum; assembly: GCA_007115665.2. NCBI lineage: Eukaryota > Viridiplantae > Streptophyta > Pinopsida > Cupressales > Cupressaceae > Sequoiadendron > Sequoiadendron giganteum. Next base: position 394,360,685 of record CM021100.1, on the reverse strand, counting down.
CTTCATTGTATTACAGTTTAAAACAAATTTAAATTTTATCTAAATCCCAACCAAAAGATTTGCAAAGTAATTTTAAAAAGTGCAAAATCTGGGTTGTACAATCGTATTTGGTAGCTAGGGTAGAGGTACATCTATATAGACTTCTTTCTCCAAGCTTAACTTTTATTTTTCTTCTTTCTCCACGCTCAAATTTTATTTCTCCTTTCTCCACGTTGAACTTCTATTTCTCTTTCTTAATCTTTAATTTTTATTTTTGACTCAACTTTATTTTTTTTCCCTATGATTAACAAATTTTTTGCATCACATTCAATTTTTAATATTTTATAAATAAAATATAATAATTCTTCTTATCCCCCTAAAATCTTATATTATTTATTTGTCTCTATCTGCCTTAAATATTTTATCTTGACATTTTTACCATATATGATTCTGAACCAACCCTTCTCATTTGATTCTTGTAAAATGTCCAATTGTCCTAAAAAAATTTTAGATTACTCTTCGCTAAGCTCAACAAAGTCAAATGGAAGTTGTATAATCTTTTGGAAATAGTTGTTTGTTAGTTTCTGATAATATTTAAATGTCCTATTAGTTTTTGTTTTTCCATATCTTTTAATTATAATCATTTATATCGACCATTTCTCAATTCCTAACATGTTTAGTTTACACACTTACAACATAAGATTGATGACTGATAAAATCTATGTCAAATGTATATTTGTATTATAAATTTGGTATGTGATACAAATATTGTTGCAACTAGTATACTAATCACACTAAATATTTTTACTAGATGGAAATAAAATATTACATTGCATATACTTACAAAATGATAACTTCTTTGCAATGATCAAGATTATCAATAAAAAAAATTATTCACAGATTAGTCTAGATGTGGAGATTATTTCTTGATTAACGTGATCTAGATTTCATGATTGAAAAATATTTTTGTCACTCACCATTAAAAAAACAAGATCCATAATATAAAAATAATTGCATATACACACGAATAGACTTTGAAAACCATATAAAGTTTTTTTATCAATTTTTTTGTTCAATAAATTAATATCTAATATCACCTTTCTTAATAACCTAGTATGATCTAGGTATGATATATAATTCATCACCTGAGTAACTAACTAGTTTTAAAATGTTCATTATTGACTTTGTGACTCTCCATAATATTATAGTACAAATTGTTGGTGAAGATGTATATGTTGGTATTGCTCAATTATTAAACATATTTGATTTATCAAGAATTACCCATAATATCTAAGTAATTGTACATGTAAAAACCATTGCAAAAAATGATGAATAAATAATTTCAATCCATATATTATATTTATTTATTTTTCAAATATATTTTTAACATGTGTTAAGTCATTGAGCCCTTGTTATAAGTCTTTCCAACTTTTTGGTGATTTCTACTACCATATTTACTAATGCTTTTGTTTAATTATTATATTTTCATGCATTATATTTTACATTCACAATAGCTGGCGTATTTTTCTCTATTAGAGAATCTATTGTTGGTTGCAATGAAAGTTAACACTTTATTTTATTCTATTAAAAATATAAATAATTATTTCATTTTTATTAATCAAAATTTATCTTTAACCATAAACTATATTATTTTTAAAAATAATTCATTAAAGAAATATTAAAATATTTTCTTAATTAAATTTAAATCCTTACCATGTCTTTCCTCAATTTTCATATAAACTTTGAATGTGGATTTTGAGGTTTTCAATCTTCTCGAAAGGTTTTGGTTGTGAACTGGAAACAAACATAAATATTTTCAATTAAGAATTAGGTTTCAATTTTAAATAGTTCACTTGACTGTTAAGTATTAAATTATTTTAAAGCACTCTTATTATGTTGCCACTATCCATTATAAAAAGTGATTTTAAAATCTTACAATATTTAGTTTGGTAATTATTTAAGAATTCCACGAGACTAATTTTTCTCTCATGTCTAACCTACCAAACAAATTTTTCAATGAGTATATGGTTTAAACAATATTTTAATATGTATAGTGAAAAAACGATACATTTATCTTGGATATCAAAATTTTTATCTCTATTGAAGATTATTCTCTGTTGTTTTTCTTTACTTAGCTCCAAATCTTATCCTTCATAATAAAAAATAAAGTTTTATTATTTTTTTAATAAAATCAACATATCATTTGATTTTACATATTTTTTTTCTTTTTTGGATAATTCACACATTGTGATCTCAAACAATTCTAAAGTTGAGGATGACAATAATGTTATTTGAGTTGTTTGTAGCAAAATGTTTTTTTATCTAAATTGTTAAAAAACCAAATAGAATTTACATGAAATGATTTACAATGAAAATAATTGTTTGTATAAGCTTAAAACAAAATTAAATGATATATGTAGTATTAAACTAGATTTATGGATTTTCATCATTCGGATATCCCAATGGCAATAAATTTTTTAATTAAGATATCAACAAATATGTAGCAAAACCACATGCATAGCCAATTGTCCCTGATCAATTGACTAAATTTAAGATTAAAAATAAAAAACATTATAATATGATAAAAACTAAGATTGATATCTCTCAAAATAAATACGAGTTGATTTTTATTTATCGAGGTTATCCAAACTAGTTGGATGATGATTTTCCACTAACAATTCTTTGAAGATTGTTTAATGCTCCATACAAAATAAGTAACCCTTAATCGAAAAACAATTGTCATGTAAATACTAAAACACTCTTCAAAGGATTAAAAATTATATTTTTTTATATTATTTTCACCTTTTTTTGTTAATCATTACTTCCATTCTATATCACATATATATGTAATCTAATAATCTAGGGAATTTTTTTTTTTTCATTTTTTAATCTCTCATGGAAGTAATAATTTTTAACAAAGTCTGAGTATGTAGTGATACTTTAATCTCTTCCTTTTAGTTACAAGAGATTTGTGAAGTGAATCATCGTTGTTGAGACTTTTATCAACGGTGCCTAAGTTATCTGTAGATGCTCATAACAAAAGACATTTATCTTCATTATTTTCATGCTTTTTTAATAACATATCAATCTATTATTTTATTTTGTTTCATTCAATTTTGGTTTTCATAGCGTAATGACATAGATGGACACTTAACTCAAATAATAGATATGCAATAGTGTTTGTTTTTCCTAGTAAAACAACAACATGCAAACGTGTTAAGTCATTTCAATCTATTAAGGTTTGTTGAATATGTTCACTACAAGGTGTATGAAACATCACTTTTATTATTTCTTTATGATTTCTTTTAACTGCATTGTACATAAGGATTTGTTCATTATAGTCTTTCAAAAGTATTATTATTAATTTTGCAAATCTCTTCACATCCGCTCAAAGCGGCATCTAGAGAGTGGTCCTCCCCCTTTTGTCTTGTTTCATCACCAACCTTACAAAATCTCTATTAGTTTTAGATAATTCGATGACCATCTCAATTTTTCACTCGCATCTACACACATAGCAGCTAAATGAAAAACTGTTATTCTTTCATCATTACTTTCAACAACTGACAGTTATATTCCCTTCTCAACCATGTTGGAAATAATTCCATCTACTTGTCTTTACTCCTCTATTTTAGCACAATAAAAAGCACCAAAATCTTCAAATTCTTGCATCATCCTTTCCATTCATTGGCACTTGCAAGAATTATTTTCTCCAACTCAAATACATATCATCTGTCTCCAATTTTCTATTGTAGAATAAAAATATAAAATGAAATTAATTGTTTCTCTTTTGTAAGATTTTCCCACCATGTGAGAAGCCAAGAAAATAATTGTGCTTGATTTGATTTTTTATTTTATTTTTTTCTCTCTATATACATTGAATGAGTACGGTTTATGGAGAAGTTTGAAAAATTAAAAGAGAAGGTTGTTCATGTTTTTTTGGGCTCTGTCAATATAAAATAGAGCACCCTTGTATGTTTTTGTGTGCAACACCTCATACTTATATGATAATAAGGTTTGTATAAATGTGATACTATTTTTTATGTGTGCAACAATAGTATCACCTTGTTGTAAGGCACAAAAATTATTAACATGACTAACATAATTTTGGAAATATTTTGGTATTGACTATTTGAAGCATATAATAGTTAAAACAAGAAATATTGTCAAGATTATATTATGGATTAAAATTTTCATGTCTTTATATGACTGACATAAGCATGTTGAGAAAAGTGGATGAAGTTTTTAAGTTTGTTTGGAAACAAGTACTTTAATAAGAATACTTTAATTAAAATATAGATATTGTTATTTCTAATCTTTATGATTAGGTTAATTACAAAATGATAAATAAGCATACATCTAAATTAGAAGTCATCCTTCAACTAAGCAGTCATGAGTAGAGGATCATGTCCTTAATTAGTAAGCATACATCTAAACCAAGAGTTTCATTCAGTTAAGCAACAATGAGCAAGGAATCATATCCATTGAAATCACATGTGGCATGGACTTGGCCCAATTGTGTCTTTAGGAGTTTGAACCTTGATCTATGGCATAGTTACATCATCCTTACTAGTTATACTCAACCAATTAAATTGTAATCCTAACCTAAAATGAGCATTTAGAAATAATTTGCACTTAATATATTAAATAACATATTAATTGATATTTTATTATAATAATTTTGTATAATATTAATTGCAAAAGGAATTTACCTTATATTTATAAAATAAACATGTGAGAAATGATTATTTTTCATGAACATGTTACCTATCAAATGATATGCCTAAAGTTGCCCAAATATTCTTAAGGAAGATGTACATGCACTCTTAGCTTTATGGATTATACTCCAAGCTCATTGGACTAAATCTACAATTTTAGTTGGCATGAACTTTTTATAGTTCATGTATATTTTTCAATTGATATTTAGGATCACACTCAGTGATCCATCATCATGACAAGGATAGTGATAAATTGGATTTCAGAATTAGCTTTAAAAAAGAGGTAGAGGGAGAAGCTAAAATGAGGATCTAACAATGAAGCATAGATAAGAGGGATAAAATAGGATGGACCCAAAAGATAGCATAAATAGATGATAAAAATATGACAATTCAATACAATAAATAAATAAATAAATAGACAAATATGAATAATATAAATGTAATATATATTTATGTATTAAATTTATACAAACTTAAAAGTCATATAAGCACATTGAGATGTTGCTTATGAAAACATACAACATGGGTTCTCTATTCTACATTGGTAGAGCTCAAAAAAGCATGAACATTTTTTTCATTCTTCACACATTTTTAAAAAATTTCTCATTCAACTATATGTAGAGAATAATAAAAAAAAAAAAATCAAATTAATTATAATTAATTCCTTAACTTCTCACATGGTAGGAAAATCATGTTAAAGAGAAACAATTAATTTCATTTTAAATTTTTGTCCAACAACAATGAATTTGAAGCATGGATGATGTGTATTTAAGTTTTTTTTAAAAAGTATTGCAAGTGTGGACGGACAAAAAGGATTATGCAAATATTTGAAGAGTTTGGCATCTTTTGAGTGTAAGAAGACAAAGGAGTAAAGACAGGAGGTTGGATTATTTCCAAAATGGTTGAGAATGAAACAAAACTGCCAATTGTTGAATGTAATCACTAAAGAAGAACAATTTTGCATTTAACTGATATGGGTGAGAATGAGAGTGCAACAATTGAGATGGTCAACAAATAATCTAAAAATAACAAAGCATTTACAAGATTGGTGATGAAACAAGATATAAGAGGAAAAATCGCTCTTTATGAGACTGTTTTGAATGGACATGAGCTTTGCAAAACTTTTCTGCATGCAAAATCAATAATAATTTTTTTGAAAGACAATGATGAACAAATTCCTACATACAACGGTTAAAAGAAAACCATAAGGAAATAATAAAGATGATTTTTTGTGCACCTTATAGTGAACAGATTCAGTGGACCTGGTCAAATTAAAATAACTTGAGACCCTTGCACGTTGTTGCTTAACTAGGAAAAACAAACATTGTCAAATATATTTTGTTTGAGTTACGTATCCATCCGTTGAAAGAATGAGATTGTGATGGTTGGACTCTACTTCATTACGTTATGAAAGCCAAAATTGGACGAGAAAAAATAGAGCAATTGATTGATATGTTATCACAAAAATGTGAAACTAATGAAGAAAAGTGATTTTTTTATAGGAATCTACAATAGGCTTAGACACCATTGAGAACTATTTCAACAATAATGATCCACTTCATGAATCTTTTGTAACTAAAATTAGTAGATTAAAGCACTACTACCTATTCAATTTTTTTTAGAAATTTCTTGCTTCCATGGGAGATAAATAAATGACAAAAGAACTAATTGTCTGCTATTATCGGATCATATATATGTGATATAGAATGGAGACAAAAATTAATAAAAAAAGTGAAAATAATGTAAAGAGAGTTTATTTTTATTTTTTGCAAAATGTCTTAGTATTTATATGACAACTATGGGTTACTTGTTTTTTTTGTAGTATTATGTAATCTTAAGAGAATCTCTAAACAAAAAAATGGCCAACCAAATGTTTTGGATAACCTCGGTAAATAAAAATGAACTATTTTTTACCTTGAGAGATTTCGATCTTATCTTTTTATCAAATTATAATATTTTTTATAATTAGTCTTAAAGTTTTTCAATTGATCAGGTACAACTGACTATACATGTGGTATTCTACATCTTTGTTGAATTCTTATTAAAAAAAAATATTTTCATGGGGATATATGAATCTTGGGGAATCAAAAAATCTAGTTTAATGCTACAAGTATCATATAATTTTGTTTTAGGCTTATACAAATAATTATTTTCATTGTAAATCACTTCATCTAAATTTTATTTGGATTTTTAACAATTCAGATAAAAATATTTTGCTACAAACAATAATTCAAATGACATTGTTGTCATCCCCAACTTGAATTCTTTTTGAGATCATAGTGTGTGAATTATCTAAAAAGGGAAGAAAAAAAGATGAAATCAAAAATATGTCGAATTTTTTTTGAAAAGTAATAAAACCCTATTTTTTATCGTGAAAGATAAGATTTGGCTAGGTAAAGAAAAACAATAGAGAGCAATCTCACATAGAGGTAAATTATTTGGCATCCAAAATAAATGTATTGTTTTTCATTATACATATTAAAATATTATTTGAACCATATACTCATTATAAAGTTTATTTAGTAGATCAAACATGCTGTGCAAGATAGTCTCGTGAAATTCTTAAATAATTATCAAACTAAATATTACAAGATTTTTAAATCACTTGCTGCAATGGACAATGGGGACATGGTAAAAGTGTTTTAAAATAATTTAATAATTAATAGTTGAATTATTTCAAGTTGAAAATTAATTCTTAATTGGAAATATTCATGTTTATTTTCAGCTCACAACTAAAACCTTTTGAGAAAATTGAGAACCTCAAAATCCACATTCAAAGTTTATGTCAAGAATGATGTGAGATATTGTGATGGTTTAAATTTAATTAAGAAAGTATTCTAATATTTTTTAATGGATTATTTTTTTGGTAAGTGAACCCTTTTGATTGGAGTTTTGAACCAATGAGGTAACATTCAAGGGGCCTCATCCCCATCATTCATCTCTCCTCTTCCTCCATCTCCTCTAGCTCCTCCATCTGCATTCTACCTCTTCCTCCTCTCTTTCTCTTTGCCATCTTTCTTCCTTTCCTCTAGTTCCTCTGTCTCTACTCCTCTCCTTTCCTCCATCTCTTCTCCTCCTCTCCTCCATCTCCTTTATGCTCCTCTCTTCTTCTTCCTTACTCTCCTTCCCCTCCACCTCTCATCCTTCATCTCCTCCTCTCTACCTCCTTCAACACACCCCTTACACCTTCTTCCTTGCCTCCAACTCCATCTCCTCTTCTATCACTACTTTGTTTCCTTCCTATTGCCTACCACTTCCTGCCACAGTGCTTCATTCTGCCTCTCTCCCTTCACATAGTCTCCTTTGTCTTTGTACAACCACCTCTGATGGTACTCCTCTCATTGATGTCCTCTAATAATCTGTAGGTACCAACACACCAGTGTTGAGTGTGTCTCCCCATCCATTATGTCATGCCTCCACCGAGCTGCCCAAACTCCAAGCTCCATTATTTGATCCTGTAGTAACACCATATCTTCATCCGTCCTCCATCTTTCGTGCACAGTCCTCCGTCCACTAATAATTTGTCCCACCATTCGCTTGGTAGTATTTGAACACCTAATAGTAGTGAAACTACTACTTGCAACTCACTGTTGGACTGCGGAGTCATCCCCTTCTAATGGATTACTTTTAAATATAATATAGTTTAATAATTAAAGATAAATTTTGATTAATAAAAATAAAATAATTATTTATGTTTTTAATAGAATAAAATGAAGTGTTCACTTTCATTGTAGTCAACAATAGATTTTCCAATAGAGAAAAAATGTTCCAACTATTGTGATAGTAAAACATAACGCATAGAAATATAATAATCAAACATACACATTAGCAAGTATGGTAGTAGAGATCATCAAAGAGTTGGAAATATTTATGATTGGGTCTCAATGATTTAACACATGTAAGAGATATACTTTGAAAAAGTAAATATTATAAATGGATTAAAATTATTTATCCATCCCTTCTTATAGTGGTTTTGACATGTATAATTACTTGGATATTATGGGTAATTCTAAACAAATCAAAAAAATTTAATGATTGGATAGTATCAAAATATGCATGTTTACCGACGACTTTTGTTAGGATATTATAGAGTGTCATAAAATTAGTAATGAGCATTTTAAAATCAATTAGTACTCATATAAAAAATTATATATCATATTTAGATCATAAAAGCAAGTTAGGTTATCAAGTAAGGGTGATATCAAATATTAATTTATTAAAGAAAAATTAGTAAAAAGCCTTATATGGTTTTCAAGGCCTATTCATGGGTATACGCAATGTTTTTTATATTATGACTCTTGTTTTTGAATGGTGGGTCAAAAAAATATTTTTTAATATTGAAATCAAGACTTTGTCAATTCAGGAAATAGTCCTCACATCTACGACTAGTCCACGAATAATTATTTTTATTGATTATCTTAATCATTGTAAAAACGTTATTTTTGTAGGTATCTATAATGTAATTTTTTTTTCTATATAACAAGAATATCTGGTGCATGATTAATATAATAGTTTAAACAATATTTGTGACCCATACAAAATTTGAAATATAGTTATACATTTAACACATTTTATCAGACATCAACCTTGTGTTTCGAATGTGTGAGATAAATGTGGTGTTGGGAATTAAGAAATGATTGATAGAAATGATTATAATTAAAAGATATGGAGAAACAAAAAATAATAGGACATTCAAAGATTATCAAAAACTAGAAAACATGTATTTGCAAAAGATTATACAACTTACATGTGACCTTGCTAACCTTAGTGAAGAACAATCTAATTTTTTTTTGGAAGAACAATTGGACATTTTACAAGAATCAAATGAGAGAGTTGATTTAGAATTAGGCATAGTCAAAATATCAAGACATAAATTATCTAAGATAGGCTAGGGTCAAATAATTAATGTTAGACTTCAAAGGGATATGAAAAATTCTGATTTTTTTTTTCTACTTTTTATTTGTAATATATTCAAAAATTAGATATGATGCAATTTGTTCATCGTAGGGACAAAAAATGAATATGAGTCAAAAAGAGAAATCACGCAGGGAGAAAGAGAAATATAAGTTGATCATGGAGAAAAAAAGAGAAATTTGTATAGATGTGCTTATACCCTCAGTTGTTAGAATGATTATACAACTCAATTTTTGCACTTTTTAAAACAACTTTGTAAGTCTTTTGGTTGGTATTTATAGATAAAATTTAAATTTTTTTAAAATTTTAAAACAATGGAGACATTAATAAAAATCCATAATCCTATATGGATGAAATATTTAATTAATAAAAATAAGATTTATGTAATTAAATACAATTATATGAAATACAATAAATATGATAAATATTCTAATTTTTGATATACACTTTATACCAACGATACTTCTAATTGTTACTTTTATATTTTTTACATATTTTTTATTTTAATTTATTATAATTTTTAATATTTTACCTTAATTTCAAACATTGTTTTAAATACATGCATATACAATAGATTGTGAAAACAAAAACAAAATATAGAGTCAACCAAATACCACTAAAACATAAAACAACAAATTTTTTTTTATTTTTTTGTCTTACTATGATAAAGAATATTTGATGGATTATATCTTAATCCAAGTAGTTTACCTAACATGTCTTCTCAAATAGGAAGGGAATATGAAACTGAACAAAAGATGGGTATTGGAACTGGAAGGTTACTAGGTCAAACAGAAAGAGAAGCTCCACAAGAAAGAGATGAAAAATAATCAACTGAAAGTGATGCAGGTCAAAATCTATTTAAAGAACAACTTACTAGTAAGCATGCTTTAAAAAAGAATAGCAATTAACAAACCCCAAAAAATTAGTTTTATGCACTTTATTTTTTATAGACAAAAATTCCTTTTTATAAACCTTAATATTTGAACATTTTATACATGTTTATACAAGTAATAAAAATTACCAGCCATGGATTTTTTAAAAGAGTTGGTTTTTATTAGGTATAGTGAAGCAAAATAAGATGCATTTTGTTACTTTGAAAACTTGTCAATAGATAGCAAAAAAAATTCTCGAGAGTGGAAGGGCTACCTCAATTATCATAGACTGAGGTGGTATATATTATATTATTTAACTATAGTAGACAAGGATTTGGTCGGTTGGAAGGTATAAATTATTAATTAGATATTTTTTTGTTGGGAATGTGAAGAAACCTTGAACTTCATTATTCGGGTATGCCAAATTTTCATAGTTCATGTGCCAATTTGAATTAATAAATAAAAAATGAATACTATTTTTTTCATTTTCTTAAAAAAAAATTGGTGTAGAATTGGAACGAAGTTGGTGCCATGAAAACCCTAGAATTTGATGGTCCTTCTCTGAAAATTATAATAGACAATTTAATAGGGCTTGAGAATAAAAAACAAATGAAGGAAAATGGGGCTAGTGAAAAAGTGGAAACAACTTATGTTGGGCCATCAGAACAAAAGAAATCAAGAAAAGAGATTATGTTGAAGATACTAGAAGGGAAGAGTTGGATGACTTGAAATTTTTTTTAAGGAATTTAAATACCATATTATAAAAGAGAAAAATATAAATAATGAAAAGAGAGGAGGCAAAAAAATGAAGCTAAAACGGTGGGAGAGAATGATGTTGACAATATAGAAATATTTTGTCACAATAGAAGGCATCTTGATATTTCAAAAGCTTAGATTTTATTGCAAGATTGGACATATTTTATGGCCTTTGTCTGAACAAAATAATAATGAACATTTGTGAGGTAATTTCAAATTGATTTTTCAATTACAAAAAGAAATTTGAATTGCAAGTCTATCAAGGTTTCAATTAACATTCCAGGGAGACTAGTTTTAGGGTTCTAAGGAGAGTATTGCTTTTACAAATTTTGTTGTTGTTTATGAATTAGGTTGTTGTGGTGCACTCTAATTTTTAAATTGAATTGTATGTGATATATATTATTTTATTTTATTCTAATTTAATCTATTATATTGTATGCTAAAACTTCAATATAGCCCAATTTCAGCCACACTAAAATGTTAGAACAACCAACACAAAGGGGCCCAATTTCTAATTTATTAGCATTTCATGAATTAGTTTTGGAATTATGAAGGGTATTATTTTTACAAAATTTGTTGTTTATGAATTAATATTGTTACATTTTACTCTATAATTTCTAATTGAATTGTATGTATAAAAGTATTATACGGTATGTGAAGGATCATGATGGGTCAAAAAGTGGCGATATGTAAGTGATATGATGGCCCATGTGGCTGACAACTTTTTTTTTACCCAAAATTGATGAAATGAAAAGGGTTTTTAAACGAGATTCTTGGCTTTCCACCAATATAAATTATGCTTTACTTTGAATTTAGTAACTAATTATTATTAATGTTTTTTTTGAATTACGACTAAAGTCCTGATTGATAGGCTGATTGAAAAAAATCTATAGCTTTCAAAGGGTATCACATTTTTTTAATCTGAAACATGTGTCACATTCTATTCTTCACATAATATAGGATTAAAAAAATAAAAATTGAATTTCATGAAGTTTTGACCAAGTTAAGGTGGTCAGACGTACAATTTTTTATATTTTTTAAAAGTTGTAATAAAAAATTCATAATTAATTATTTAATTGGAAAAAAATTACAAACAAATATGCATCACATGAGGACATGAGTCTTCTACTTATATATAAAATATTATAAGAAAATATTATCATTTATTGTGGTTAGGGTGGTTAGACAGACACCTACTTCTTATTTTTTCCTTGAAATTTAAAATTTTCACCAAATAGATTTTTTTAAAACAAAAATAAAGCTAGTAGTTTAGAAACTACATTCAATTTGCAACAAATTCTATTCTTACATATTTTTTAAATAATTTAACTTTTACGTCAATTCGCCTAACTTTGATTTTTCTGAATTTATTGCCACTTAAGTGCCTGTTTTTTCCATGATGATCTTGCACATGCCCTATACATAATTAATATTATGCTTTGTAAAATTGTCATGGGTGTTTACTAGAATCTAGAGTAATTTTTGAATTGATTTTAAACACTGTGTTGTTTTATACCATAATTTCTTTGAGAGCTAATGGTAGAAATCAAAATTTATATGTCTTAAGAGTCTTTCCAAGTTTTGTAAATATGACATGAATACTCGTGTTAGAGAAACAATTTATAGCTATTTAGATTGATTTTATTTTGAATAATTTTTCTAAAGTTCCTAATTGAAGAAATTAAGGTATGCTATTAGGTTGTCAAAAATAAACTAAATAGAAATTTAATTCCCTACCAAAATATGCATACATGACAATTGTCCAATATAATAATGAAATTGTTTGAGCATGAATTTTCACCCCTAACGCAAATTCCCCTTTCACCCCTTAACACTTTAAAAAACCAAAGGCAGAGGCTTAATTCCACTTAAGCCCACTGCTCACATTCCACTTGGTGCCTTGTTTGTGTGTCAGTGGGGGCATTTCTATCGGGGACGCCCGTGCGGCTCACAGATGTCTGTGCAACACACTTACGTCCTTGGCAGATTCCTATGGCTAGAGACTGCAGAGGCATTACATTTTCGATTGGAAGTCGAAGAGTAACATCCCTCTTTGGCTAGTCGACCCGAATATAGCCGTTTTTCACCCTCTCCATATTCTCACTCCATTCTTCCATTCTCAAGTTTTGAACAAGTTGGAACACTCTCTCCATGCTTTGAGCATTCACATCCAAACTTTGTAGCAGAATTCTTCACTCCATTGTAGCAACCCACTATTCCATCACTCCAACAGGGCGAGCACAAGACAAACACCGCGGTAACAGATGCTTGAGTCCCTCTCGCTCTCTCCTCCACAAGCCTTGAGTGCTTTGGATGAAGGTCGTAAGCTCCTCTAATCTCTCCTATTGTTTTGGATTGAGTAAGCATGTACTGTTTGAATTGTTTTGTGTTTACGTAGCTTGTATTCTTTTTCTTTATCATTATCTCTACTATTCCAAACTTGGTTGTTCGTGGAGGTGAAAACACCAAGACGGGGGTCTAACTGAGGCAGGCCCCTATATAGCCCCAACAATTTCTCCCTTTATTGTGTACAAGTGGAGAGAGTTCAAAGCAAGCTAGCAAGGAGGATATTCTACGAGATCATCTTCGCCACCCTCTCGATAATATACCTCTTATATCACTTCAGTATTTACTTTTCTCTCTTCTTAATCTCATTCTATAACTTTTGACACCTTTAGACTAGGTTGATAGTCTCCCCTTTAGAGTTAGAATCTCATCTTTCTAGTCCTCTGATCGTATAGATGCCAGCGCACCTGTGAGACACTAGTGCATCATGCTGTCATCCTGGAATTGTGCTTCCATCCTCAAGCAGGGAGCTTCTTGAGACACGGATATGACTCTAAAGGTCGACTCACCTAGCCTCTGTCCGACATTTGGGTTTGCAGAGTGGTCAAAGGACACATAGTCCTCATCATTCTCATCCCTCCTATCCTAACTATCCGTTAAGCTGAGGTAAGTTAGGGCAGCCTTTCCGCTCTTTCCCTTGCAATGGGTGGTCCCCCTCTCTTACATTTTTGGTGAACCCAATGTGAACCAATGTTTATCCATTTGTCGGCATCCTAAACTTTTTCTCATATACCTCTTGGTCATTGTACCCTGGTGTGTTGATAAAGTTTATGATTTTCACGACCCAGTCTAAGACCTATGGGCATATTGTTAGAAGAAGTCTGCGACACCTTCCGATGGACAAGACGAAGGTCTCCTCTAACTTCACTACCTACCTTTTCTCCGGTTTTGCAGTTGGTATGTCCGCACAGGAGCACGTATCACGAGGAAAACCTAGGTTTCTTGACGAAATTGATCGCATCCCTACTCCTCCTGCATCGCCAACCTCTTCATTTGTATATGAGCATGAGGTCATCCGTATCCCTTCTGAGTACATCATTAGTATTGGTAAAGGGTTAGGTGCATTGGAAAATCACCTGGAAGGCAACTCAAAGTTGGCTAGGGCTGCTAAGGTGATCAGTGAAATAAGATACATGGTGGAAAAAGACCAAACATGTGTAGAACTCTTAGCTAGTCTCGCTGGTCCGGCCGAAGCATGTGCCCCCTCGAGCTTTGGTTGCATGATACGAGGTGGCCTCTTCGAGGAATGCGAGAGGTAGCTGGAGATGTCAATGCCTCCTATATCCATGTATATGGTTGACATGGTCCCCTCAGTCAATATACCCTCTACCTCCAAAATTTTGGATACTGTCAAAGTAAATAGGAACCCTTTGGGCTTCCACTTCACCCCTTTTGTTGCCTCCGGTGGTAGAGGATTTGGCGAAATGATGGGCGGAGGCTTTGGCAGTAGGAACTTCGGAAGTGGGGGTGTCGTCGAAAGTCATGGTGGTGGCTTCAGCTCTGGTGGTGCCCCCGGTGGAAGTCACACGAGTGGCAATGGTACTGGTGGCAATTCTAGTGGTAGTCACATAGCGGTGGCTCTAGCGGTGGTTCTGGTGGTCCTATGTCTTCTAATCACCCTATTCTAAATACCCTTCTTCAGAATATGGGGAAGATGCAAAACCAACTGGTGAACCTTTCCCAGGCCTCAACCCAACCTATCTTCCAGCCCTTCTTCCAACACAACCCTTTGTCAATTGCAATCCTAAACACTCATTTCCCATAAGGGATGGAGATTCCAAAATTTGAGAAATATGGTGGTAAAGGGGACCCACAGACACATGTTTCCACCTTTAACGCCTTATGCACATAATTTTTCCATCACAATGCATTGATGGCTAAACTATTTCCCCAATCCCTCAAAGATACAACACTGAACTGGTATTGTTCTTTGCCCGATAATTCCATCTTCACATTCAATAAGCTTGTGAACTAGTTCTTGCGATAGTTCCAAGCCAACATCAGACTGAAGATGACCTTCTCAAACCTTGTTAGATGCGAACAAGGGGACAATGAAAAGATTACAAACTTTATAGCATGGTACCAAGCACTCTTCTCACAGATCTCATATCTGTTACTCAATTCTAATGTATAGAAGGTCTTCATAGGGAACTTCAAAAGGCCTTGGCAAGAGAAGTTCGCCCTTGTGAAGTATCCTTCTTTTGCACACTTGTGTATAACTTTACAAGAATACCAACAAATGGTGGTTCAATTCGGGGGTCCTCCCTCACGCTCCCATTTTGAAGGAAGATCTATTGTATCAATCTCAAGAAGAGGTAAAACTATTGCAAATGTAGTAGCCGTTGTGGATAACAAAGACCTCAAATGCAACCGAAATTGTACAAAGATATCAAAATCTTATTCTTCCATCTTGCAAAAGTTGGTGAAGGATAAGATCCTTACCCTGCCACCTCCTAAACTAGTTAGAGAACCATACCCTAGTTGGTATGAAGAAAATACTTATTGTTTATATCATCGAGTTAAAAGACACAATACCGAACGTTGTATGCACCTGCATCATGAGATATAGGATTGCATCAAGGATGGTAGTATCCATCTTGATGGAGGAAAACAAAACATGAACAAATCAGTGATGAAAGCTAACAGTGAATTGTAGATATACACAAACCCATTTTCATCACATTCTACTAACATGATTATCAATCCCACTGATTCTACTTCTCATCTCGAGGCATATGTTAACATGGTTACTGTTACTCCCTCTCCTCGTCTTGTGACTGACTCATCAAATGTGATATTTACCTCACAAGACGTTCTAGCAAATAGCGAGCCTTCTCCGCTTTATATTCCCGCTTGCCTCAATGGTAACATTGTGATAGGGATCTTGGTTGACCCCATGAGTAGAGTGAATGTCATCACGGAGGAGACGTTACTCTTAAACTCCCTACAAAGGGAGGAATACAACAAAAAAAAGTCCATCATCCGCACACATGATGGAATTTCTCTTAAACCGCATGGATCGAGAACGTTGTCTATCCTAGTTGGACCTAGAACTTGTAGACACGATCTTCGATGTCATCCCCAAGTCAGACCTATTTAGAGTGAAGCTAGGCATACCTTGGGTAGCTTCCATAAATGAGATCGCCTTCATGATTCATAAGTGCCTTAAGTTTTCCCACAAAGGTGGCGTTCATGTAGTTCATGACACTGGATATTAGCTTGTGGTATCCCATGGGTGATATTCATTGGATCACTTTTAGCCCACTCTAGTTGGTCCACTCCCATAGAGAACGAACCTACTTTACAAGAACTATGTTAAGACAAAACTGGGGACAAGGGACAACCGAAGTTGACCCTTCCTGTGGTAGAGCAGCCAGCTACCTCTTCCTCCCAAAAAGGAAAGGAGAAGTTCACTCCCTCTCAAGCTGATTTGTCCACTCCCCCCTCTTGGGAAGAGTACTAGATGAACAAGCCCAAATTCTACCCACTAAGTCCGATGATGCCTCCTTGGAAAAAGCCCAAGGTCAGGATATCGGATCTCCCTAGCGGGTCCCCAGGACCCTGGTACTATTTGTACGATGGAAATAAAGGCTCATGGAGATAATTTTCCCCTTGACCTATTCCTATTCCCCCGAACAAGAAAGGATCCACCTCTAAGGTGGTAGAATCAACTCCTCCCACCATTTTTGAACCTGCCCCTCCTTCTCCCATTCAGGAGCCTACCCTTCCGCTAGAGATAGCCATGGATGACACTCCTATGGTTGAGTAGGATCCTTCTGTCCCTTCACAAGTTTTGGCTTCTAGTTCAAAGAGCCGTAGAAACCGCCTTGCATGTGAGCGTAAGCACCGACACAAGGCTCTCCTAGCCGACCAAGCATCCTTACAAAAGGAGGAGGAAGAGAAGATCACATCTCCCGTTGTGTCCTCCTCTTTCCCTCCTTCCATCTTTGGATCTCTTCCAGCTCCCGCTATGAGCACACATGTACTCGGAAGGGTGCAAGTGTTCATTGCTCCTTCGGTAGAGCCACCCTTGTTGACTTTTGTTCCGGATGTCTTATCTTTCCCAAAGCCTATGGATATGGTAACCACTTTGGTTGTGTCCACGGTGGTTCTTTCCTCTTCTGCCTCAACCCTCCTTGTTTTATCTATGATGAGTTCATCTCCTCTGATGAAGAAGAAGGTAGAGCATGACCCCTCCAACAATGGAGGGCGTAAGAAGAGCCCGCCTTCTCCAAAAGATGGCCCCAAATTGACTTGTTTTTTCTTAGTAATGGAACCAGTCTCGGCCTCCCCCAAGTTTTTCACTGCTCTTGAGTCTCTCGGTGAACCTCGCGTGCAAAATCCTCTATCCACCGAGGTGAAACATGGCACTCCTGTTAAGTGCATGTTTAAATCGGTGGATGAGGTCTCAACCCTATCAGCAATCTTCGCGAGGTCATTGAACCTAGACCCACAAGAGCTAAGCGATGGAGACCTTACAGGTCCCTCTGCCTTGGCCCTTGTTGAGAGAGGATCAAAAGCTCTTCCCCTTAACATTACACCATTGCAGGCTCATCATCCTTCCTTTGACGATCTAGAGTGGGAAGGTGACGACCTCTTGGTTGACCAGTGTTAGAGGAAGACCCTCTTCTTAATCTTTAGATTAGACATGTGTTCCCCCATGATTATGCTACATGTGCATGGATGACCCTCGTCACCCCTATTGGTGCTTGGATATAGGCGTGGTGTTTTTTTTGTAAACCTTCCTCTATGTTTGTCATCATTCTTCCATGTTTTTGATTGACTTTTGGTAAATTGGGTATGATGCAAAGCATCAGGAGCATTTAGGCCTCCTTCCATGTTGACCCAATTTTTATTTTTACTTTGTCTTTCATACATTCTCCCTGATCTAGTTGGGCATTTATGATATTTCACCTCTTACTGCAGTTACCTACATATATATAAATAAAGGTAGATCTGACCCCACATAACTAGACCCCCTTGTGCCCTTTGTGCGTGATATGTTTTCTTTATCTTTCACTTTATCTTTCTCTCTTCTTTGCTTGAGTTGTCCCTTTCATGTGTGACAACGCCACTTCTACATTACTTGGTCTTTAGAAAAAACATTCACTTTCAAACGAATCTTTTCTCGAAGACCCTTCACACACTTCTTTGTTAGAATTGCCTTCTCAACTTGAAACCCTAAAGGAACATGTTTCCTTCATCATGGGTTCATAAAGAAAGGAGTTGGAAATCCTCCTCTGAAGCAGGAACGGTCTTAGTCTTCCCCTCGCATGAGCACATCTCCTTCCTTTCAAATTCCTTAATGAAGTGAACATCTTTCAAAAGGATTCCTTAGTGACGAATCGATTCGAGAAGGAAGATATTAAGCTTTTGAATAGTGTTTCCCTTGACTGGACCCCTCTCTTTCATGTCAGGTTCCCGAGGGACCCCTTCGAAAGTTTTTCAACAAAGTTCTATGGCATTTAGCTCGGGGGCGGCTCGACTAGACTAGTTTCACATCTTTGTGTCTAGTCCAGGGGCAGCCTCACTAGGCCAGTTTCACATCTCTACATCTAGTCTGGGGGAAGCCCGACTAGACCTACTTTGAATCCTTATGTCTAGCTTGGGAGTAGCTCGACTATTTCAAACAGCGCGTCCCTTAAGTAGACCCTCCTTCATTTTGAAGGGTTCCCGAGTGACCCCTTTGAAAGCCTTGCAACTTAGAAATGGTCTGTGTGATTGTCCATTTACTTTCCTATGCGGTCGCTTCCTGATGTTTTCTATCTGCAGGTAAACATGTCACCATCTCTAACTCTATAGATTCCCCTTTGCACGGTCTCCCTCATGTGAGAGTTCTTGGGGGATACCTTCCTTGTAGGTCTACGGGTGTGTAAGGTGCTTTTCTCAGTCTCCCTCATTTGAGAGTTCTTGGGGGATACCTTCCTTGCAGGTCTGTGAGGCTGTAAAATGCTTTTCTTGGTTTCCTTCATGTGAGAGTTCTTGAAGGATACCACCCTTGCAGGACCATGATCCTGTAAGGTACTTTCGTACTTCAACTTTGTACTTCTATGGAACTATGAAGTCCTCTCCTGCACTTTCGAGTTTTCCAGACCGTGCTTTGCTTCCTCGTCGGTTCAAGTATGCATCTCTTACTCTATTACTTCTTTACTACTCTAATTTACTGAAGCACTAATCAGTACTCATGCTCGCTAAAGTGGGGGGGAAATGTATGAGCATGAATTTGCACCCCTAACGCAAATTACCCTTTCACCTCTTAACACTTTAGAAAACCAAAGGCAGAGGCTTAATTCCACTTGGCACCTTGTTTGTGTGTCGGTGGGGGTGTTTCTATTGGGAATGCTCACGCGGCGCGTAGACATTCATGCGATGCGCTTACATCCCTGGTAGATTCCTGGGCTGGAGACTGCAGAGGCATTACATTTTTGATTGAAAGTCGAAGAGTAACGTCCCTCTTCGACTGGTCGACCTGAATATGGTCATTTTTCACCCTCTCCTTCATATTCTCACTCCATTCTTCTATTCTCAAGTTTTGAACAAGTTGGCACACTCTCTCCATGCTTTAAACATTCACTTCCAAGCTCTATAGCAACATTTTTCACTCCATTGCAACAATCCACTACTCCATCACTCCAACAGGGCGAGCACAAGACATACACCACAACAACAAAGGATTGAGTCCCTCTTGTTCTCTCCTCCACAAACCTTGAGTGCTTTGGACAAAGGTGGTAAGCTCCTCTAATTTCTCCTATTGTTTTCGATTGAGTAAGCACGTACTGCTTGAAGTGTTTTGTGTTTACATAGCTTGTAGTTATTTTTATTTATCATTATCTCTACTATTCCAAACTTGGTTGTCCGTGGAGGTGAAAACACCAAGACGGGGGTCTAACTGAGGCAATACAGCCCCAACAATTTATCCCTTTATTGTGTGTAGGTGGAGAGAGTTTGAAGCAAGCTGGCGAGGAGGATATTCTACGAGATCATCTCCATCACCCTCTCGGTAATATACCTCTTCTATCACTTCAGTATTTACTTTTCTCTCTTCTTAATCTCATTCTATCACTTCTGACACCTTTAGAATAGGCTAATAGTCTCACCTTCAAATTTAGAATCTTGTCTTTCTATTCCTCTAGTCGTACGGATGCCAGCACACCTATGAGACGCCAACACATTGCGCTATCATCCCAGAACTGCACTTCCATCCTTAAACAAGGAGCTACCCAAGACACAAATTTGACTCTAAAGGCTAACTCGCCTAGCCTCTGTCTGACATTCGGGTTTGCAGAGTGGTAGAAGGACACATAGTCCTCATCATTCTCATCCCTCCTATCCTAACTATCCCTTAAGATGAGGTAAGTTAGGGCAGCCTTTTTTGCTCTTGGCCTTTCGTGACTTGGGGCCTTGTAGTGGGTGGTCCCCCTCTCTTAAAGAAACAAAATGGGTGCATCATTGGGTGGAGTTGTTGTGGTGTTTTTGGATGGAGGTAAGGATTTTTCAAATTTTGGTAAGGCGAGAAACTCTGCTCTAGGGACTGGTTTTAATGGTGGAGGTCAGGTTGACGTTGGGAAGCTGGATGGTGGTTGTCTTTCAGATGAGACATCTTGTGGGTCCTTTTTATTGGGTGTCTCAAATGTCCTTCCTCCCTCTAGTGGTCTAGGTCCAGATGGTACTTCTTTCTATTGATAATCTCATTGCTTCAAGGCGTAGGCTTGTTTATGCTCGATTGTGTCCGATTCTGGACCGGGCCACAAATCTTCCTTTGATGATAAAGATAAACTCTAAGTTGGGAGTGTGGGAGCAAGCGGTTGAGTTTGAGTCTATCCCTTTTGCTTGCTTCCACTATAAGAGGGTGGATCATTAGGCAAAGAATTTTCCTTTGAAGCCTTTGATCCCTCCTCGAAAGGCCCCGACCCCCTCTCAAAAGGAGGCCAAAGTTTGGAAGGAGGTTGGGAAACGTCCTATTTTTGCAGTTGAGACGAGATCTATTGAGCCTTTGGAGGAGGTTGTGTTTGAGGGTCCGCCTCTTGGTGAATTGGGTGTGAAGGATCCTATTGTTTCTCTGGGTCATCCTTGCCTTGCTGAGGAAGCTCCTTCTGAGGAGGGTGAGGTGAAAGCCCTATGCATTGATGAGTGTGTTTATAATCTGGTGAAGGAGGTTGGTGTTGATTCATTGGCTATTGAGGTTGTTGATTCTAAGAAGGTGACCCCTCTAAAGATGGTCTCTGAGGAATTGTTTTTAATTTCCAAGGAGGAGCTTTCAGGTCCCCTATTGGTGGAATCTGTTGTGGTCAAAGAGTAATTGTCCTCTATTGAGCCATTCGTGGAATCAGTTTCTAAGAAGTTGGTGCTCACCTCTTTTGTCAATGATTGTTCTTCCTGTGCTTCTCAGGAAGAGGAGCCATGGATTAATGTTCATTATGCTTCAAAGTCTCGAAACAATAAGAAACCAAACCCCTATGTGGTGGGGATGGCTACAAGGAACCATCTGAAGCTAGATTGTGGTTCGGAGCCAAGGGGTAAAGGAAGGCCTTCTTCGCAGAAAGTTCAGGAGAGGGAAAGAAAATGTGATATTGTTGATGGCTCCTAAGGTGGTTGTTGGCTCTAACTTGTTTGATTTTGAGAATCATGTTGTTACATTGTTTTTTGCCTCACAAATAAGTTCTCTTTGGTTTTACCGAATATCTATGCTCCAAATGTGAAACGCTCTCGTAAGCATTTTTGGGTGACTTTGAATACCTTTAAGGCTCAATTCTCTTTTTAGAACTAGCTGGTGATGGGGGATTTTAATACCCTGCTGAATGATGTTGATAAGTTTAGGGGATCTCAGGTGGCTAATGATAGTCGTCTTGATCTCATGAATTTCATCAATGATAATCTGTTGTTGGATCTGGATTTCGGATGGGTGTCCTATACTTAGTCCAATAGGTGTGTTGGGGATGCTCTTCTTCAGGTCAAGTTGGATCGAGCTCTTATTTCTCCTAATTGGTTGCATTTTTATGCTTGTTCTCTTTTTGCTCTTACTAGGCTTGGATCAGATCATTTTCCTATATCCTTGAATGTTGAACCCTTTGGTTGTAAAAAGGCTTTTTCGTTTAGGTTCGAGAAAATGTGGACTAGCCATCCGAACTTGCGATCTAAAATTGCTGAGTGGTGGAATAATAATGTTGATGGGTCAACCATGTATAAAGTTGCTAAGAATTTTTCTTATGTTAAGCAGGACATGATTCAGTGGAATAAGGCCTCTTTTGGAAACATTTTGAGGAAAAATCAGAGCTTAAGGCGAAACTGGATATTGTGCAGCAAAGAATGCAGGCTTCTGGGTTTGATTCCCCGCTTCTTCAGGAGGAAAGTGTCCTTTTGGCTAGTTTGCATAATATTGTGGCTAGGGAGGAGGAGTTTTGGAAGTAGATGTTTAGAGATATTTGGCTTTGAAGTGGGGATAAAAATACCCGTTTCTTGCATCTTAGTACTTTGGAGCATAGATCCTCTAATAGGATTTCTAAAATGTTTGTGGATAATTCTCCTCTTGAAGAGGATGATGAAATAAGATTTGTGGCTTGGTCTTTCTTTGAGGACCTTCTCTCGGAGGATCATCCTCTAGATTTTTTTTTCCAGAAGGGCTTCCTTAACATTATCCCTAACTTGATGTCGAAGGAGGAAAATAGGGCCTTGACTGGTATTCCGTTGGATGAAGAGATTATAAAGGTTGTGTTTTCTTTTGAAGGAAATAAATCTTTGGGACTTGATGGGTTCCCTATGCTATTCTTTCTGTCTTATTGGGAGATAATTTTTAAGGATGTTTTGAATGCCACTAAAGGATTCTTTGGGAGTAGGCAACTTCTTAAGGAATTGAATTCCATGTTTATAGTGTTAATTCCTAAGAAGCCTAGGGTTGAGCTTTTTGGTGATTTCAGGCCTATTAGTCTTTGTAATTCCATTTATAAGATTTTCTCAAAGGTTCTTTCTTCAAGGTTGTAAAGGGTGCTTTCTAAGATTATCTCGCCTTAGCAGAATGGTTTTGTGTCATAACGGCAAATTTTGGATTCTATTCTCACGGTGCATGAAAACATCCATTCTCTTAAAGTTAACAAGAATCTTGGGCTCATTTTGAAGCTTGATATGGTAAAATCTTACGGTTGGGTGAATGTGGCATTTCCTCAACAACATTCTCAAGGTGTTTGGTTTTTCGGACCGAGTTCTGCAATTGATGTGGCAATTAATTTCCTCTCCCTTTGTGATGCTTATCAATGGGTCGCCCTCTACCTTTTTTAGAAGTTCTCGTGGTCTTCAGCAAGGGGATCCTATTTCTCCCTTTCTTTTTATCATTATGGTGGAGTCTCTGGATAGGTTTCTTCTTCAGGCGATGTCTAATGGGGACTTCAAAGGTCTTTATCCACCCTTGTGTCAACTTTGTTGCTCCTATCAACAATTTGTTGATGACACTTTTATTCTTGTGAATGCTTTTGTTTTTGCGGCTAAATCTATTCATCTTATTCTTTAGCAATATGAGGTGGCTTTGGGTCAGAAGGTGAGTTTACCTAAGAGCACTACTTTTTTTCTTAATACTTTGGAGCATCTTCAATTGAAGATTGCTAGTATTCTTGAATGTGGTATTGGGGAGCTCCCCTCATCCTATTTGGGGCTCCCTCTTTGTTCTAATGGTTTCCTTGATTCCTTATGGAATAGTATCATTGATAAGTTTAATATAAAGCTGGCTAGTTGGAAGGTCACCCTGCTTAGCCAAGTAGGTAAAATTCAGTTAATAAGGTTAACTTTACATAATTTGTCATTTTACGCATTAAGCTTGTTCAAAATTCCCATAAGGTTTTGGGAGAAGATTGAGGGCATTCAGAAAAGATTCCTGTGGTCTGGGGTGGAGGAGAAGAAAATATTACACTTGTTGTCCTAGGAGGAGGTTTTAGGTCAAAAATCCAAGGTGGCTTAGGCCTGCGTAAGCTGAAAGAATTTAATTCGTCCCTTATGGAAAAATAGTTATGGAACTTGCTTGTGAGTGAAAAAGAATGGTCAAAGATTTAATCTTCTAAATATTTGAGGGGAGTGGATAAATTTAGAGATTTGTTCAGGGATAGTTTTGTTCCTCCTCAGGGGTCGGTCCTCTGGAACTTTATGTTTTATGCTCGTTTGACTGTGGCTGCTGGCTTGCGGTGAGTCTTTGGAAATGGTAGAAGGATCTTGTTTTGGGATGATTAGTGGATTGGGCATGGTCCCTTGAAGGATGAACCTTGGGTGGCCCCTTTCAAATATTTGTGTATCAGAGAATGGGGTGTTTTTGTGGTTGATTATATCCTTCATGGTAGTTGGATCGGACTTGATTTGGTTAATAGGGATCTGGAGACCCTCTTTTTCTTTCTTTCTTTGATTCATATCCATATTGATTCTCCTGAGGATTCTATGGTTTGGCAATTGACTCCCAATGGGAAGTTTTCTATTTCTTCGGCCTTCTCTTTTCAAAATAGACTGGTAGGCCCCCCTACTTTCTGGGGTCATTTGTGGAATGTGAAGCTTCTGCCTAAGATTAATATTTTCTTCTGGCTTCTGTGTCAAGATAAGATTTTAACTCTCAATAATCTTGTGAAAAGGGGAATGTCTCTGCCAAATAGGTGTTTCTTATGTAAAGAAGTTGTTGGGGATTGTTTTCATCTGGTGGCTGGTTGCAGTTATACTTGGGATGTGTGGGCTCATATTTTTCAGTTGTGGGATCTTACTTGGGTGTTTCCTACTTCTTTTCTAACTTTTGGTATCAGTGGGTGGCTCCTCTTAATCTGACTCTCATGATGTTGTGGTTTCTTATCCTACCAAATTTGGTGTGGGGAGTTTGGAAGGAACATAATAATCATGTTTTCCATCAGCTAGAACTGTCGCCTTCTAGGTTAGCCTTTAAAATTTGTGATGCTATCAAGGAAAATTTCCTTTCTAAACTCTCGGTGATCCCCTCTTTTAATCTCAAGGTGGATGTTACTCCTTATGATTTGTTAGTGGGAAAAATATGAAATCTCTCTTGTGACCTCTCTAATCCGGTGAAGAAGATAAAATATTCTAGGGAGGGGGTTCGGTGGAAAGCTCCCTCTTGTGGTTGGTTTAAAGTTAACTTTGATGGAACTTCAAAGGGAAATCCGGGACGTGCTGGTTGCGGGGGAGTGTTACGTGATGAGAATTGTAGTTTTGTCTCTACGGTGGTGCTCCCTTTGGGAACCCAGACAAACCACTTTGCAAAGGCTACAACAGCCTATTATGGCCTCATTTTGGCAAAAAAATTTGGGGTCTCCAAACTTTGGCTTGAGGGGGATTCTCTTAATATTATAAAGTGTCTTATGCTGAATTATTCACCTTCCTGGTCTATTTCCCATCTCGTTAATGATTCACTTTCCATCATTAATTCTTTTGATGACATTAGAATTTCACATGTGTTTAGGGAAGCTAACTTGTTGGCTGATGGGTTAGCTAATTTGGGAGTGGTGACTCAACATAATTGGGATGATTTTGAATCCTTGCCACTTAACCTTAAGACCATTTCCAATAATGACCAGTTGTCTTGTCATTAAGGTGATCGAGTTGAGGGAAATAATCTTTTTTTTTGAGTTGGTTTTTGCATGTAGAGTCTTGGCCTTGCTCTTCTCATAATTGCCTTTTAGATTTCCATGATATTATGGTTTGGTTATGTAGGTTGGGAAATACTTGGTATGACTGGCTCACATGCTTTGTGGGTCTTATTTGCTTTGTTTTGTGGTTAGTCTGCCTAATTTTGTCTTTGCAAAAAATTAAGGTGCTGGTGGTTTCCTGTTCATTGCATGCCGCCATGGGAGGAGCTCGTTGTAGAGTGGAGCCGAGTTCTTGTGAGGAGTTCCAAAGTAATGAATTTTTGTGGGAGAATTTGGAAAAGGGTGGGGTTGGCCCTTATTTTCTAAAGCTCCAAGGTCCGAACCTTGAAGCAACAAAGGTTTTTGTTAAAGGGTGGAGCAATAATAATGTCATTTTTATTTGATTAAACAATTAGTGGAATTCAAATTTATGGCTCCTGAAGATTTTCTCTATATTTTATCTTTGGGTCCTTGGGTTTGTGGGAATTGTCTCTCTGTCATTGGAAGTTTGGATTTGATCTTATTATCGACCTTAACAAATGTGCTCTTGTTTGGGTTCATTTGATAGGTCTACCATTGGAATACAAGGATGAGTCAGTATTTCAATGTATTGGAAGTTTGATGCAGTACTTCATTACTTCTAACATCATCACCAGAATGAGGTCCAAGTTAACTTTGCATGTTTCTGTGTTAATATTGATATTAATAATACTCTACCCAACTTAGTGACTATGAGCTCTAAGTCCGGTTCATCGAACCAACAAGTGTGCTATGAAAATGTTGTTTATTGAAAAAATGTCCCAAACTAGGGCACCTTATCTCTGAACACAAGTCCTCTATAATAAGAAAACCCATTAAGGAGGATTCTCTGGTGGATGAAATCACAACCAACAATCCTTTCGAGTTCAAGATTTTAAATATTTTGGATTCTTTGACCAAATCTAGACATTGTGAAGACCCTGTCGCAAAACTTGATGTAGCCTCGCCCAACAAACCTTCTGATAAGCCCCTATTGATAGGGGCTCCCTCGAATAAACTACCATGTGACCCAATTTCCACTACTAGTAAGAAGCTTGAAATTCCCCGTGACCAACCTAACCTCCTAGTTACCCATGAACTGACTAAAGATTTGAAGAAGGTGAAATGCATAGAGTTGTGATGGATGGAGAAGCCTTTGGAACCCATGTGACAAATACAACTGTTCAATCTCAGACTTACAATCAAACCACTGAAGATGATGGATGGTCAACCTCAAAGAAAAAGGGCAAATAAAGGAAGGCAGATGTTGGTGTTGAAACCAAACTTGGCAGACCCAACCAGAGACAAACTAGAAATAGAGAAACGACCAAGTAGATAGCTATTGGAAAACAAAGGATGTTGGAAATGTCCTCAAAGAAGATGTTAAAATGAAAGTTCTTTATTGGAATATAAGAGGGCTCAACAACCCTCATAAAAATTTATCCCTAAAAAGTTGTGTTTGGGAGCACAAGCTCGATATACTATTACTATAAGAAGTGAAAATGAAAAAAAAATCTTTGAACTCATTTCTAAGAATATTCGGTTTAATGCTCACTTTTCTTTTAGTGATGTTGATGGGGCCTCAAGAGGCCTTGCAATTGTGTGGAATCCAAACAGACTATGTGGTAGCAAACTATTTCAAATTAAGAATAGTTTAGGAGTTCAATTCACCCATTCTGGGTCTTCTTGGATTATAATCAAGATTTATGCCCCTAATGTAAGGAATGCTAGGAAAGCTCTTTGGCTTGAAATTACAGATTGGATCTTGAACAATAAAGAGGCTCATTGATTGTTGGCATGGGACTTTAAATCTCCTTTATATCCATCTGAAAAGTGTGGGGATCTTTTGGGGGTAAAAGCACAAAGTTGTGTCATACTTTATAAAGGAAATGACCAACGTTGATCCAAATTTTATACTTGAATCACTATAAAGTGACATATATGTTTTGAATTTTGAAATGATGTAAACTAGTAAAATATGTATTTTTAAGTATATTTTATGTTTGTATTTAAAAAAAAAAAATTAAAAAATTATTTTAAACTAGTTTTTAATAAATTAACACTATAATTTAGCTATTGATAAAATGCTGAAAAATGAAGTTGCATGGGACACCAAACTTTTTATGCTATTTTTTTTTTTTCTTTCAAAATTTTTGTGTGTTTCTAATTTGAAACTTTAGTGCATGGATATTATTTTTTCCAATTTTGAGAAATATATATATTTTTTTAAAATTTAAAATATGCATGAATCAAAAGCCAACTGTTTCCATTGGATGTCAGCTTTCATATTAAATATTTATCTAAAATGGAAAAAAAATTATACCATCTTCAAATAGATTCTTTATCTAGTGCATCATATTTTTTTCAATTTTTTTAACAAGTTTTAGTATTTTTCCTTGGCATGGTAATCAACCTAATATTTTGTGCTGATAACCTACATTTAGTATAAATACAAAATAAAATATAAATAATAAATAAACTATTAAAATAAATATATTTTTTAAAACTACACTTATGGAACTACAAAAGGGTATTTTTATATTTAAAAAAAATGTTAATTACATTAGTATGAGTTATTGAAACTTCAAGTTTTTTAAATAATTTTATTTTCTTGGTAAATTGGACTCAAAGTGGTGCTCCATATATTTTTAGCCAACAATTTTAGTTGAAAAAGTTGTAGAAGTATCTAGCTTAGCTAGAATGAATCTTACTAGATCATATGTTTGACCAAAATTGATTTTTAGTTAGAAATATTTAAATTTAGTTGTGCTGATAAGTTGGCTGAAAGTGTCACACAACTTTATGCTTTTACCCTTGGACTATTCTGATAGTATGATAGACTTGGTAGATCTATTAAGTACTGCAGGGCTTGTGGACATGGATTTACAAGGTCAAAACTATACTTGGAACAACAAAAAATTGGGAGATAATCTCATTCAAGTAAGGCTTGATCATTTCCTTTTCTCCCCTAACTAGGTTGCTCTCCTTAGCTCCAATTTGTAGGCTCTTCCCTTGACTGTTTCTAACCATAACTCTCTCCTACTCATCTTGAATGATCATTTTTTTGTTGGTCCCTTTTCCTTCTGTTATGAGATAATGTGGAGTTTTCACTCGGACTTTAGAAATAAAATTGCTAGTTGGTGGAATGTCCCTATTCATGGCTCCCCCATGTTTAGAGTTTTTCAAAAACTCAAGTTTATCAAAAATGTGGTAAAAGGATGGAACAAGTGGGTTTTTGTAGATGTTTTCCACCAAAAAAGAGATCCCAAACAAGAATATAGAATGGGGACATGTTAGTGAATAGACCTATTAGGAGAAGAAGGGTTATCGCACTGAATGGGACAAAATATTGAAAAAAGAAGAAATATTCTAGAAACAAAAGTCCAAAATTCAATGGTTGAAAGAAGACCACAACTCTTCCTTCTTCCACATCTCTGCCCTCAAACAGAAAAAAAGGAACCAAATAAAGAAGCTAAAGGATGATTTGGGAGTGGAAGCCACTGCTCCTTCTCAAATCGACCAATTAGTCTCTAGATATTTTCAACATGTCTTATCTCAGCTTGTTGGGTTCCCTAACTTTACTTCTGATGACCATTTACTGAACTCCATCCCCCTACTCTAACTATCTGGGATAATGTTGCTATTCTCAGGATTGTCACTTCTGAGGATGCTAGACTAGTAGTTTTCAATATGGGAGCTTTCAAGGCCCCTAGACCAAATGGCTTTCCTTCAACTTTCTTTAATGAGTATTAAGAAATTATGAGAGAGGACTTATTCCTTGCTGCCAAAGACTTTTTTAGGTTAACCAAACTCCTAAAATAGATGAACCATACCTTTTTAGCCCTCATTACCAAATAGTAAGACCCCCAGACCATGGTTGACTTTAGGCCCATCAACTTGTGTAACACCATTTACAAGATCTCCAAAATTCTAGTCAACCACCTGAAACCTTTTCTTTATAAAATTATTAGCCCATGCCAAAAAGGATTTGTCCTAGTCACCACATTTTGGATGTTACAATTTCCACACATGAAATTATTCACTCAATGGATAGATGTAACTGTGTTGGTATGGATTTCAAACTAGACATTTCCAAAGCTTATGAAAAAGTTCTTTGGAGTTTTCTCCTTAAAGTGTTAGCCAAGTTTGGCTTCAACCAGATGGCAGTGAATCTCATTTTTGAATGTATATCTATTGTCAAGTACTTTATGTTGGTTAATGGGGTTCCATATGGCTTCTTCAATGTTGATAAAGAGATCAAACATGGAGATCCCCTTTCCCCCTATCTCTTTATTATGGTTGTTGATTTCTTAAGTTGAAATGTTTCAAGAATGCTAATGGATGGTTCTATTAAAGGATTCAAACCTGCAACTTCCTTTGAACCTTCAACTATCCAATAATTTGTGAATGATACCATCCTCTTTGGGAAAGCTTCAGTGGTGGAAGCTAGAAAATGGAAGAATTATCTAAACAATTATGCCTCTAGCTTGGATCAATGCATTAACTTCAATAAGAGTATGATCTACATCTTCAACAACTCACAAGCCCTTTAGGATAGAGTGATTGTTGTGCTAGGTTGTGATATTGTTTCCCTTCCTTCTGTGTACCTTGGCCTCCTACTCATAGTTAAGGAAATCACACCTAGATTTTGGAGCTTTTTCCTCGAAAGAAAGCAGAGAAAATTGACTGGATGGAAAGGCTTTACCCTTAGCCATGTTGGTAAATTGCAGCTCTTGGATGTTGCCCTTCAAGGGATCCCAATGTATTTTATTTTCATTTTTAAAATCCCTATATATATTGCTAAGAAATTTAAAAGAATTCAAAAGAATTTTCTTTGGTTTGGTACAGAGAAAAGGAAGAAATTAGCTTTTGTTAAGTTGGAATACTATTTGTCTTTCTAAATCTAGTGGCGGTCTTGGTAGAAAAAAAATCCAACTTACTAACAAAGTCCTGCTTACGAAGGTTGGTTGGAACCTACTAAGGAATAGGAAGGACAAGTGCACATTTCTTATTGTGAAGTATCTCAACAACATTCCCCTAATCAGATATCTCTCGGATGACCATCCAAATGGCTCTTTGATTTGGAACAATATTTGTAGGATCAAAAGTTGTTGCACTCTAAGCTGAGATGGAAAGTTGGTAATGGCAGAAAATTATATTCTCGGAGGACCCCTGGCTGCTTGAAATACCCCTCATTCAATTTGAATTCAAGAATTTGATGGCCCCTGCTATGTTGTTTTGTGGAAAAAATGTGAGAGACTACTAGCGTGATTTGCATGGTTCCATGAAGTGGAAGATGTTAGAGAGTTGTTTCCCTAATTCCTTGGAGTTAAGGCATTTGGCTAAGACCCTTCAAGATATTCTCTCTCTAACTAGAATACCCATTTCTGTGCAAGAGGATGAATTCTACTAGACCAGAGAAAGCAAGGGCAATCTCTCTATAAAGTCTTCCTACAATTTGTTGTCTCTATAAGGAACTCAAAATAGTATTTGGAAACATGTTTGGAACAGGCAACTTACACCAAAAATAAAAAAAATTAGTGGACGATGAGTCATAACAAGATCCTCACATAGGACAACATAAGGAAAATGGGATTTCAAATCCCTAACGGATGTATGCTATGTAAAAATGATGAGTCTATCCCTCACTTGTTACTCCATTGTTTGTTTGTTGTTGAAGTTTGGGAGCCTACCTTTCAAAGGTTAGGAATCCATTGGACCATGAATGGTGATCTTAAGATCTTTGTT
The DNA here is from genome assembly GCA_007115665.2 of Sequoiadendron giganteum. NCBI lineage: Eukaryota > Viridiplantae > Streptophyta > Pinopsida > Cupressales > Cupressaceae > Sequoiadendron > Sequoiadendron giganteum. The sequence continues at coordinate 394,328,738 of CM021100.1, read as the reverse complement.
GATAACTAGATCAGTCCCTATCACCACCCTCTACCTAAAAAGATTTGGTGATAGGTCCCTCCCATTCTATGCTAGTTTCTATGGAAGGAAAGGAATAATTAGATGTTTAGAAATGTGGAAAAAAACCCAAAGGAGGTCTTTAGTATTGGCTTTAGACTTCTTAATAAGAATGTATCTCTATATTTTTGGAAACCTTTCAACAAACCTCCCTCTGTCTTAGATATCACTATGGCCAAATCCTAGAACAAGACCTTGGATCTCAACTCCTTTGACAACTCAAAAGTTTTAGCTAGGCTTAATACTGTTTGGAAACCCCCTTCTAATGGTTGGCACAAACTTAATTTTGATGGTGCGACAAAAGGAAATCTTGGCCTGGCTAGCATTAGGGGCATCATTAAAGATCAAAATGGTATATTGGTGGCTAGGTTTTTTTATGGCATCAAGATACAAACCTCTATGATAGTAGAGGCTAGAGCACTCCAGAGTGGAGTCAAAATTGTTGTTACTCTAGGCATAAAAAACCTACATATATAGGGAGACTCTGAAGCTGTGATTTACTCCATCAATAACAATTACTATTAGGGGTGGAATATTGGGGATATTTTGCTGGATATACAATTCTTACTCAACAAACTTGAAAGAATGGAACTAACCCACACCTTCCGTGAGGGCAATACAATGGCCGACTCTTTGACCAATTTGAGTTTTTTTTTAAATCATCTAAATGTTGGATAAATATGGTGGTCCTCCCCTTGAATGTCCAAGGATTTATCCTTGAGGAGAAAAGCAATATTAATTGCTTATGATGTTATCTAACATCTCCTTCATGGATCTGTACACTTTTCTTTTCACCCTTGGTCTCAATATGACATGGAAAATGTTTGATGATATGGATAGGTATGCATGGGTGACTTGGTTTTGGTTGAGATTTCTTGTCTTGTGTAGTTGGTTTCCCCACAGGTTTAATGATTTATCTTGTCATTCGTATGGGGCTTCTCCCTATAATATGAGCCTTGTCATTTGGAACGTGTGGGTGGTTAAAATCTTAAACCTTTTCTTAATTATGAGTCGATAAAGGTAATGATGGCCTTTCTCTTTGACTCGAAGTACTTAATCAATGCTTGCAATGGATCTGCAACTCCAAGCCTCTCAAAAATGCCTACTTGTACGCAGAAAAATCTTACTACCTTAATTAGGCAAGATTTGCAAATTTTTTATGACAGTTATCCCCTTGATAAGTTTTTTGTGTACATTGCCCTTCTACATTTTGAAAAAAATCTCATTTTTCTTACTCTTGTGACCATTCACATTCTGTGTGTGAAAATGGGGGGAGACCGTGTGAGAATTGAACTAGGATCCTGTGAGGAATTCTATTGAGATGCTCTGGTTTGGAATATATGTGTTGAAGGTGGTATAGCACCTTTAATGGAGTGTTTAAAAGGGCACGACGAGAAACTTTTTGTTGAGTTTATGAGCACTTGGTGTGATAGAAGGGTCATAGTGGGAGGTATTTCTTTTGAGATCAATGAAGAGGTTATCACAAAAGCTACGAGTCTGTCTTGCTCGAGAAAAAATCTTAGAAAACACACGAAGGTGCAAGACATGGAGAGCTTGCGGACCTTCTTCAAGGAAAATGAACGACCTATGAAACTGCATGTGGGTTTTTATTTTAGAAAACTTCTTGCACCATGGGATTTGGTAGTTTTAATGAAGTATATTAAATTAGAAGGTCAATTTAAAGTGTTTTATTTCTATCATTTGTCGTTGTTGAATCACCTCCACCATGGAATGCTCATTAGTTTCCCCTTCTTCTTGCTTTCATCCATTGAAATTTCGGTCAAGGAAACCATGAAGTTCGTGACTAAGAATTCTAATAAACCACCCCCTCTACCCTTGCATCAAGGGATTATCCTTTTCCATAATCATTTTCACCTTGCTCTTTGCCCTTTGAAACCCAATTTTGTTGTCAGAATTAAGGAACTCGAGCCCTCTAATTTGCCCCTGCTAAACCCTCATTGGTTGTCTCTATCAAGGCCATAAAACAAAGATCCCTCCCACGACCAACCAACCTCCTAAGGAATCCAAACCTAAGCCCATTGCCAAAAGAAGAAGGGTGGTGCAAGTTTGGCCCAATCCAAGGTTGTTGTTGGCCTTTGTGAGCTAAAGAATACACCCATAAATAAAGAAGGAAAAATGCTTGTCAAAGCCAAGCTTGAATCGAAGAAAGGAAAAAAGGACATCACCTTTCAAGTTGAGGAACATCCCATAGATAATGATGAAGATGACTATACTGCCAAAGACTCTCAAGGGGATATGGTGGTCGTTGCTAGTGTTGATACAAGGGTGGAAAAAACAAGTGTCTGGAGGCCCAATAGGCTGGAAAAACATATAAAAGAAGTCCTAGTGGATGAAATCTCCAACAGCTCAAAGCAAGAAAAAGGCCAGGAGGATAGCAAACATGACATAGTCCAGGAGACTAAAGAGTACGTGGAACGACCTAGTCATTTCCTTGAGCTGAATCAAATGATTATGGAGGAATCCACACCAGATTTCTCCAATCATCAAGCTCAGGTGGAAGAGACCAAAAGGTTAGATGTTGCGAAGGATGAAGTCCCCAACAACCTGTTTGCTTGTGTTTCCAAACTAGAAAATTAGTTTACGAGACTGGCCCAGTTCACAATCAAAGCCATCCACCACTCAGTTGTCACTCTATCATGGTGTTGAGGGGTGAGGTTAACAAGAAGGTTGCTAAGGTTGAGCCCAACAATAGTTGGGTTGGGGAAGATGTGTTGAAACTCCTCATGGAGGAGTGGGAGGGTATTGCTAGGTGATGGGGGTCTTGTCTACTTTTGGTTGGGTTGTTTTTTTGCTTTCTTTATGTTGTCTCTGTGATTGGACTTTATGTTGTAATTGGTTTTTTTGTTTTATGATCTAAACTTTGGCCCTGTGGCATTCTCATGTTAAGGGTACTGCACCTTGTAAATGCAACTTATATTATCAAAAACAATCAATGGTATTTTTTTTCTAAAAAATAGACTCTATCATTTTCTTTATTTTACAA
>CM021100.1:394283894-394324774 GCA_007115665.2 Sequoiadendron giganteum | reverse complement strand
CCTTGAAACATATTCCCTTTTGAAGTTGTTCGAACTGTTGAGTCTAATGCTAAGTAGACCACAAAAGAAAAAATAATTCCCATCTTGGGTACATAAAGAATGAAAAAATTACAAATGCCAAGTCACCTAATACTTTAATTTATATGGTAAAAAAACTTATAATCCTCCAATTGATTGAACTTCTCATCCTAAACTTGATATATCCTTTATGATGGTCATTTGTATTCAAGGATTAGATCAATGTTATGCATATACCTAGTATACCTAGACAAAATTGACCATGTTTCCTTTTCAAACTCATCTCAAAGTTTATTAGTATCAATCAACCTATCCATGAAAGTCTTAAATAATTCTTTATCAATTTTGTTATCATCACAAATGAAGGACAAGATAGGAGTTAATGCCTTGAATTAGGATTTCCATGTGAGATAATCTTTCATCTCCCCATCCTCTTTTGTGATTTTTGGCATTATCCTTATTTATATATTCTCAAAATGCTTTAACCTTTTCCTTGCCTTCTCTACTAGTTGATCCATATATCCTTTGTATTTTTTCCATTTACTTAGCCATATTGTAGGTCAAAAAAAATTCCTCTTGTGGATTAGGTTCATGTGTTGATCCCTTGTACATTCCTTGCAATGCATTTATCCTGGGAATCCACTTATTCATTATTTCTCTAGTTCTTACCTTTTCATCTACCACCTATTTTAGTGCCTTAGGTTAGTATAGTCTATATGGAAAGTCTCTATCCTAAAAAATTTAGATGTTAAATGTCCCAAAATTCTTGACACAACATGAAACATATTTTATTGTTGACCATTCTGGACATCCTTCAACTTATCCTTTGATGCCTTAATCTTCTCTTTAAGCTTTTGATTTTCCTTGATCAAATCTACAATTGGTGGTGTTATAGAAGAACTTGCTCCATGTGCATCTATTGAAGGAGGAGAAGTTGTTGATTAGGCCTCCATTACTTTTAATTTATTATATTATGTGGTCAAGGAAAGATGATCTTGTAACAACTTGTCATATTTAGCTTGGAGGGCCTCTGCAATGGCTTACTAAATTTAACAGTGTCAACTACTAATGTGGCAGCTTCAACAAATAATATGTCAGACACCCTCTTTATTACTAGGTATCCCCTTATATCTTGAGCTTCCTTTGCAACCTAAGGTTTATTGGCATTGGGGGAAAGAGCCCAAACGACAAGGGTTTACTATTTAGGGTTGAAGCTTGATCCTGATAATGGTGCTATTGCTTGGTCCTCTGAAGAGTAAATTTCATGATCTTGCTTCCTGACAGTGGGTATGTGCAGGATCATGATGGGCCAAAAAGTGGCGATATCTAAGTGATATGATGGCCCATGTGGCTGAATTTTTCTTTTTTACCCAAAATTGATGAAACAAAAAGGGTTTTTAAAGGAGATTCTCAGCTTTCCACCAATATAAATTATGCTTTACTTTAAATTTAATAAATAATTATTATTCATTTCCTATTTGAAATACGACTAAAGTCCTAATTGATAGGCTGATTGAAAAAAATCTATAACTTTCAAACGGTATCACATTTTTTGAATCCAAAACATGTGTCACATTCTATGCTTCACATACTATATGGTTAAAAAAAAAGAATTGAATTTCATAAATTTTTGACCAAGTTAAGATGGTCAAACATACAAGTTTTTATATTTTTTAAAAGTTGTAATAAAAAATTCATAATTAATTATTTACTTGGAAAAAAATTACAAAAAATTATGCATCACATTGGGACATGAGTCCTCTACTTATATCTAAAATATTATAAAAAAATATTATCATTTTATTATGGTTAGGGTGGTCAGAAAGACACCTACTTCTTATTTTTTCCTTGAGATTTAAGTACTACTACATTGAAATTTCAAATTGTCACCAAATAGATTTGTTTTTTTTTAAATAAACCGAGTAGTTTAGAAACTACATTCAATTTGATACAGATTCTATTCTTACATATTTTTGAAATAATATAGATAACTTATTCAAATTTTTATGTCAAGTTGCCTAACTCTGATTTTCTGAATTTTATTGCCACTTAAGGGCCTATTTTTTCCATGATGATCCTGCACATACCCCAGTGTCAAATGCTATGGCTGATGCAATATCCCATTCAAGAAGTAGTAGCTACCCACTATCTCTCACCATTCTTCTCCCTTCTTCTAGGGTGATGTTCCTAATATTAGCATTAAACTCCATTTCTGCAAGTATCTTCTTAGATACTTCTTCATATTTCTCTTTAGGAACATTTCCCTTTCCCTACTCAAGCCTTCTGAGATATTCCTCTCTTGGACCTTAAGACAAATTTAGCAAAATCTTGGGACTTTACAAACTCATTGTCATCCATAAATTATTGGCAAGCCAAGTCCTTGATATCATTGGCGTTGTCCCTTTCCCTATAATATTAATGCCAAGCCTACTTCAAGGAAAACTTATTTTTGATTCTCTTTGTGGGGAGGGCATTTCTTTACTGATTTCCTCATTGGTCACTTCAATGTCACCATATTCATCTGGACCAGTGGGATAGTCAACCAACTATGGTTGTTCAATTCTTTTTCTCTTCTAAGGTTGTTCCCTCATAGGGGACTTGAGAATGATTACATCAAGAGGGGAATGGGGAGCTTGTGGAGGAGATGGAGGAAATTGGGTATGGGGAGGGGATTTTTGAGTTGGATTCCTTATTACATGTCTACTTTTCCTTCTCTTAAAAGAATAAACAAATGGTTGAATGAGAGTGGATTGATAGGTGGTCCTTTCTTCTAGAGCAAGGGCTTTTCCAATAATTTTATTTATATTTTGCAGGATTGTTTTGATCCTTACAATTGTGTCTTTTATTTCTACATATGCACCTTGATAACTAGCATCTTTATGTTTCTTAGCATCCTCAATCTTCTTGAATGTTGTCTATTTGAATTTTATATCATTTACTTCTTTGTCATCTTTGCAATTTCTGATGACATCTTCACTGAATTACACTTGGTGCCTATATGTTAACCTTTTTATGCTTACTCTAATTTGATTGATAAAACCCTCTAAACCAAAGACTTGTAATTTCCTAAGCCATCCTATATCTCTTTAATATATGGTATAATTTATCTAGCCATTGTCTATTTGGACTGAAATCAACAAAAATGGTAATATATGAAAAAGATCCTTTCTTCTACCCACCCTAATGAAACTTGTCAATTTCACTCAATTGCCAAATGATCTCCAAGAATGCTAACAAGAAAGTCACATATCTTAGCAAAAGATGTGGTCCAATAAGGCATCCATATATCCCCAAAACTGTGCAATCTAAATGGAGATATTAATCTCCCCAATTGTGTTGGATTCCTAACTCAGGCCTCCTCTCCATTGGCCTTAAGAAGTCCAAAATATCCTTCTGTAGTTTGACCTCCGAAAATCCCATAATTGTAAGCACCTTTGTGACAAAATAATTTTCAAAAATGGCAAAGTTTACTTCATCACAATTTATGTCCCAAACATGTGTCCAATATTAGACTGGGATAGAGTTGCCTTCACCATTATCTACATGAATATGCAGTGCAGGGCCCCATTCTTTCTTTCCTGCATATAGGAACATATGGCATAGCAATTAATACCATTTGAAGGTAATCATCTTACTGATCTTCTTGATTTCAATCAATTGCTTGTGCATGTAGCATTTGCAACATAAATTGCAAATTCAAATTCATCATTAACAAGGGGGTTGTAGATGTTGTCCACCATGTACATCATGTGGATTGGAATTATTTCATGTTTATCCTCTCTAAGGACTTGGTGAAGTGCTTAATAAGTCCTAATGAAGTAATCCTCCAAACAATCCAATTTGAAAGGCCCTACCTCATTAGGAGGGATTCTGATAGATTTCCTATCGAAACCCTTCACTTTGTACTTTGAGAGCCAATAAGCTCTAAAAATTCTCTTGTCCTATTGATATTTCTGCTTGAAAGATTCAAAGTCAATGGCCTTGCTAGCAACCAGATTTAACTTGAACACTTCAAAGATAGAGGCCTTATCAATTCTAACCAGTACACCACCACTCGCAGCCCTAATTACCCTTACATTCTTGTCATAGTTTGTTGCAATGGCCTTAAGGAAATCCACATCCATAAATACATTGGGTACTATCAACTTCCCCAAGTCTTATGTCCAAACATTAGAAATTGGGACCTTTAAATTTATTTTCCCATACCAATGACAAAACAACTACCAACCAGACATGGGAGTTTATGCATATCTACATTCACAAGCATCATCTACTAGGCCATCCACAGCATTGGGACCATGAACCTTAATTTTCCTCGAGGATGAGCTTGGCAATTGGGCAATTAAATCCTCATCTAGTGTTGTCTTTAGAGTTGAAGATGAGGGTTGGCCCTTTAGTGGACTCATGATTGCAGTTTAAAATTGAAACTTGGATTTTCTAATGACAAGCTCTAAGGTTTTTGAAAAAATTCAAATGACAACTAGGGAAAATTTAGAACAATTAAGACAGGAGTACGTGCACCCTAACTCAATTTTGACTTTAGAGCTCAATTTAGCATGATTGTAAACCCTACACAATGAATTATGTGAATTCCTTAGTCATAGTTGTACTTGTTCTTTCACTTTTGAAAACCCTAATTATCATTGAATGCTCTTGAGCTCTACACATTCTTCTCTTTGGATACTTAGAATGCCAAGTGAATTATTTATTTGATTTGATCATAACATTTATAGGAGAAAAATCACTCAAGACACAATAGAAAGCCATTTTTTTCACCATTACTCTCAACTCACGCCATCCAAAGCATGAAGACACTCATTTTCTAAGTTTGAATGTGAGTCGTTGATCGTGCAAACGTATGAGATCCAACGATTGCCAACCATTTTACCAATTTGAAATTATTTGATGTGAGTTGAAAAGATCTTTGGCCAATAGGATTAATCCATGTGGGACCACTTTTACCACTCACTATGAGACACGTCATCAATGACATGACAAGAGAAACTGAAGTCATTACTGGCCATGTGGTGCCTTTCGATGGTTCTACAACATGTAAATCAGACTGCTATAAAAAGCTCTATAGATTTGTGAAATGCCCAATGATCTCATCATGTGTCACTTTATCTATGCCCTGAAATTCTCACTTTTTATGCAAAACTTGTCAAAACAATGTGATCCAAGCACTTGTCCACTTGGTAGCCCTTCTCAAGTATCCTAATCCTAGGCACATGGGTTGGGGTCCCAAAAATGATCTAGTTGCACCAATTTTCTCATTTTATACCTCATAAAAATTGCTTGCAAAGTTACCCATGAGATTCACTTTACACCTCATTAAGATAGCATATATTTTGAACCTCTTCACTACAAAACTAAAATAAATAAACTTTAAGCACCCAACTTATTTGGTTCATATAAAATAAAATAAAATAATTTTTTTTAACCCAATGTTATTTGATAAATGAGCATGATTTAAATTATATATTAAGCAAACAAGAATTTTGATTGAAATGGCCCATGTATGTGGCTATTCTATGGGTATAGAATCATCAAAAGAAATTTTTGTTTTACCTTTCATCCTAAACAAAGAATTTAGGAGATGAATATTACCATTTGAAAGAGTAAAAGGCAAACTATGATCCAACTTAATAGTTGTATCAATATTGACATTGCTAGTTATCAACACTCCAAAAATAGGATGAAAATTTTATTCAATCTAAATCAGATTGAACGGATAATAGGATTCACAAATACTATAAAGCCTCAATAGGGGGTTAGCCCTATGGTTAGAGTCATCCCTTGTAAGTTAGTTCTTGGTTGTTGGGTTTCCAATTCTTTTGACTAATAAAAGAAGAAAAGATCTAGTAATATTGTAATGACTCATTAGTATGATGGACAGACTGAGAATTATTAATGGGAAATGTTAGTGTGAACATTTATTTTTATTAAATACATTGAGGAGAGAAATGAGTGCACAAGATGCACATGAACATAAATATGGAAGAGATTTCAAAATAAAAATTGAGTCTCAATAGGAACCAAAGTAACATTAAAAATTGAGCAAATAACAACTCATGCAAATCTTGCATTGTAATTTTAGATTTCAATCATCTAATTTTTCACTAATGAAGAACTAGGTAAAAATATGTGAACAAAAAATAATAGTTTGTGTTTGATATGAAGTGTAAAACAATAATTGCATTGTGATCCAAAAAAAATATATTGAATAAACTTTTATCCTTTTTGGAAGCCTAGATTGAAATTTTAAACAACTAACCTTCTATGTGACAACTTAACTTAATCTCTCACTAATCCAAAATAAAATATTGAATAAACTTTTATCCTTTTTGGAAGCCTAGATTGAAATTTTAAATAACTAACCCTCCATGTGACAACTTAACTTAAGCTTTCACTAATAATTCATTCAGTGTAAGCCAATCCTTCTAAAAACACTAAAGTTAATTGATGAATCTTTAGTCATTGTCATCAATAATGGACTGGGCCTTACCATCATTGGTTGACAACCTGGCCACTATTTAGATTAGTTGCTCTAATCACAGTTCACATTCCATGCTCCTAGTTTTTTTTTGTGCACTATTATTATGTCTTTTTTAGTATCTACAATAGACCTTAAGAAATTCCATCTACGTGATCCAATCTACACAAGCAGCTTTGGTGAATACATTTAAGCACTCACACCAGTTTTATGTAACAAAAATGGAGTTTCTCATTTTTGAACATGACAAAACCAACATTCAGACAACTCTACAAATAGAATCCCCTTACACTGGCTTTGATTCAAAGCACATATTATAGAAAAAATGCATGAAAATATATATTGTACACATATATAGATTTATATATCTCTACTAAAGCATAAATTGATATTCTAAAACATTATAGTCGAATGAGATCTAGTGATATTTTTTTAAATTTTTTTTTGACAAATATGCATGTATCTAATAGTTTTGAACTGTGTGTTATATTATATTCTCTAAATTATGAATGAATCTCACTACAATAAACCTAATAGGATTTGAAAGTATGCTTTCTACACGAAATTGTGGTCTCTTGAATGAATCTACACCTTATAAAGTATTTCTAGTTTGTTGAGCCTTTTACTTTGTTCAAGCATCGCTTTCATACATAGTCCCATCATTCAAATGATATTAATATGTAGAATACTTAAACTTGAAATCAATCAAACTAGCATTAAACTCCAACAATTATGTTGTAGAGTTAGAATTGAATTGCATAAGCATTTGATTCATTTTTATAGAGACTAGCATTTGATTCGATCAGACTAGCATTAAACTCCAACAATTATGTTCTAGAGTTAGAATTGAATTGCATAAGCATTTGATTCATTTTTATAATAGAAGAAAATAATTATTGCAGTTTCTACCTCCACTATAATAATCAAGAGCTGCAGTGCAGCGTAGTTCCTGCCTAGTGCTAGTAGGGCAGTTTTGAGAAACTGCAGATTGGAGGAGCTTGCAAGGCAGTTTTGAGAAAGTGGGGATTGTTAGAGAATTCAATAGATCTGGTCTAACTCTTTGGTGAGCAGTGATAACTCTTTGTAGTAGGTATCTTAGCCTTTACACAGCCCAAACACTGTAGAGTGGCTAGTATATGGATGGACATTACAAACTGCAACCTTTCTGTCACTCTGGATATGGTACCTGTAATAGTACATACTTTTTTGTTAAATGCTGCTCCCTGCACAATAGATCAATTATGCAAAGAAGTAGCCATACTTCAAATAGAAACAATGATTAATTTGTTGAGGAAAAAAAGAAATCAAGGGAAAAAGCATGTTTTCATATCATTAAAAAGAAATATACTAGTCAACATTAATACAAAATATCAGAAGACTAATAGAAGTCTACATATTGTTTTTTGTTTCTTGTAATTGAGAATTAGCTCTAATTTTCCTAATTTTCAAATTTTGACTTAATGCAGCCAAATTTACACCATATTTGTATTTTTTAGGTAATAAAGAGAAAAGTGTCATTAAAGCAAGTAAAGTGTATTTGCTTCCTTAAATTCAGCAGGAATTTCAAGCAAATAAAAGAATTGATGTTGATACCGTGTACTAACATAAAGTTTAAAAACTGTGGTAGAAAACTAGTACTACCATTCATAAATAAAAATGTTGTTTCTGAAAATAGAAGATCTCGTCCAGACATCAAGAGTAGAGGTGGATTAATTCAATACCCTTAGTTACATAAAATCTAATTGTACATGCATTGCAGAGTGTAAATCACAACCATAGAGATTCACTGCATGATAGAAAGCTTGAACCATGATATATTTGAAGTGCGGATAGTTATTTTACTGAAGGTAATGTATTACATCTTATTCAAGGATCATCAAATTCTAGGCATGGACAATATTGGACTATAATTCTAAGGATTTTTTAAATTTTTTATAACGTGGAGAATTTTAAGGATAACTGAAAAAAACCTGATGTACATAGACAAAATTGATTATTGAAAATAGTGGGGATTTAAGAATATTTACAATGCAATTCTCAATACATATCTTGGTTCAATCAATCATGTTTACATATTGAAAACTTGAAATACACCAAGCTTCATGACATACAATTTGATAATAGACAAAAGGATGCAGTGAGCAAAAATCATTTAAAACCTTAATAATGAGATCGCATGTATAGGGTCGAACAAACGAGCCTCATCAAAAAGAAACATAAAAAATGCATAATTGCCAACCAACATGTGTAACATACAGAAGGCAAACAAAAAATAATTGTAACTGCATGTTCTTGAATAAAATGAAATGCATCCTTCCATTTTCCAAATAAGAAGAAAATAGAAGATGTAGCATACAGAAGGCAAGAGAAACAGTTGTAAGCACACATACAGTATCATATATAATACCTGTTACCCACAAAAATGTATATCTTATCCACCAAATGGTCACAGCCAACATGTGAACAAATGAACTCACAGTGCCTTGCAAGGGGAGCCATCTATCCTGATCAAAATCATAGCCCCAGATGTTGTCACTAAAGGAAGCGAAAAGAATCCCTTCCACTACTATTATTTTCTGGTCTATTTTATTCCATGTCCAAAACAATGCATGGGTGTGATCACAAGGGCCCGTCTCATATAACTCACTACAAACTACAATGATAGATAATGAAATGGGATCAAAGATAAACCCCAAACCCCCATAACACATCCCAGACAGTTTCCCATTCACCACTGCGCGATCCCTACAAAACTCATCTCCAAAAATGTGCCAACAAGGAATCGGCAAAGAAGTCCACGAACCCACTTCAGGATCATAAACCTCTGCCCAATCTGCCAAATCCGCCCCCACCCCACCACCCATTACATAAATCTTCCCCGCAATACTAACAACTGCAGGCTTATACCTTGCAAGTTTTAAGGATGCGACAAACTTCCACTCATTGAAACAGGGGTCATATGCCCGCACATCACCTGAGTTGGCATTATTAATCAATCCCCAATGGTGAAAAGCTTCCCTTTGTTTACAACAAACTTGGTACAAGTCAAATCTCTCAAAAACGAGGGAAGAGGCAAGCAAGCCCTGTCCTCTAGGTTCCATGCAAAAAGTCTCTAGTCCCCACTTGAGAACAACAAATTTACATACACATAGTTTGTGGGTAGTCCAGATGATGCATTACAATTAAGAGTGTCGGATGTTAGTAGGGTTTTCAATGACCTAGAGACTCTTGTCAGTTTCTGATGCATCAATCTAGGAGTTCTAGCCAAACAATCCAATGCAATTTCATTGGGTGATCCAGGAATGATAGTAGTGTCTAAAACCTTATTGTCGCCGTCATTTTCCTTGCACTTTTTCATGCTTTTCTACTGCTGCCTCTTCTCCTGCTGCTGTTGCCACTGCATAGATCTGTTGTGGCTCTGTACCAAAACACCGTGTGACCCTCAAATGTGTACTTATCTCAAAAAGAAGAGGAAGAGGAAGTACAAACCCACAATCAATCCAAAGCACTCAGTAGTAAAGTGCAAAATACAAAGTGCAAGGGTGATCCTCTGCTTAAATGGTGGGTTGATCCATTATCTTTTGATGGATGTCCATAGCTTGTTCCAGAGCTCTTAACTTGGCTCAAGGCATGTGAACTGTTTGACAAAATGCCCCAAAGAGATTCAATCTCATGGAATGTTATGATTGCAGGATATGCACAAAGTGGGTTTGTTGAAAAGGCGTTGGAAGCTTTTAAACAAATGCAATTCACAGGTGCAGAGCCATAAAATGACAAAAAAATATATGGTAAAACTATATGAAAAAATTCTAATTAACAAAATAGGTGTTTAAAAATGTATTTTGCACCTTATAATCATTTTAGTTTTCTTCCGCGAACAGCATAGGATGGCTCCCTGCACTATAAAAGCAATAGACTCCAGAATATTCCGATATCTGTTCAACCCATGTCACAAAGCATTTAAAACAAGGACATCGCAATGGAATAATTTAAGTGATGTTCTGAGATGCAGTGTTACTTGTGTTTGCAAACAAGCAGGATCTTCCCAATGGAATGAATGTTGCAGTAATCACTGATAAACTTGGGTTGCATTCTCTTAGGCAGCAACACTAGTGAGTGTTACATTCTTTATGTGATTTTCTAGTATTAATCATCGTAAAAATTAATCATCCATTACAGTGCACTTTTTTTGCTCTTCGTGTCATTTACCATCAACTCTAGTAAACAAACAATAACCTGGAATATAACTGTTGCTAATGTAACTTTATCACTTCCTCAGGTATATCCAAAGCACCTGTGCAACTTCTGGCGAGGGCCTGGATTGGCTTTCAAACAAAATTACAAACAAGGCATTGTTTACACTCTTACATGATAGTTTAGTTGGCTTTGTTAGAAATAAATCCTTTTATCTTAGATGTTATGGTTTTTATTTTATTTTGCAGGCTTGAAGGATGACGGTGTAATGGGCTTCAAAAATTTTGTATTACAAAAATGTCTTGTATCTTTATTGATGGGGATAGTTTGAGGAGCTAAAAATTGCAGTCAAACTGACTGAGGAGAGTGGCTGCTATAAATACTCAACATTGAGAATACACAACTTTGAACACCAATTGAAGAGAAATCAAAACTTTCCTATCAAAGGACTTATTTAATTGATCAACAATCTTGATAAATTCTGTTTGATTAGTTCGCAGTAATTAATGTTTTTTTCTACTGCCTTGTTAGCAAGAATGTCTACTAGGAAATTTGCTTCTCTACAACATGTTGGACTTCATAGGAATTGAAGCTTTGTGGTAGAATTTTAATCTGATAAAAAATGTATTCTATTTTCTAGTTGGCTGACAAATTATGAGATAGTATGTTGATTATCACCATATAATCCCCTACAATGTGAGAATCTGTTCAATTGTAATACCAGTTTGAAACACAAGCAAGGAAATGGATGTTTGATACACACATAATAGAGCAGCTGCCAGTTGGAAAACAGTACGCATTTACCATTATTTGAGACCCACTTCAAATTTTCTCTCTGTGACCTGCCATAAATGTCACTTGGATATCTGCTCTTAGGGATTCCCATTCTGCTTCGTTGTTTGTCTTTAGGCCCAAATCTTTCATGCCCCCTAATTCAGACCCCCCCTACAAGTCTCTTACTATTTATATGACTATCAAAAAGTTTCAGATTTATCATTGTTATGCAGTTAATGAACAACTTTTCAATAGGCCTGGAGCAAAACATATGGTACAGGTGTGTAGAACACAATTTTCCTCTGTCCTGCATCTGATTCTGGCAGCTTGAGCTGTACGCTATTTCCTCACCACCTTCGTCATACAGGGCACGTGAAGAACGATGGCCTTAGGTAACTCAAGAGCATAGGCTGCCACTACAATTCTTTTTACTACATTATAGGGTCCATATAGCCCAAGTTCTCGTGGGTCTTTCCTTCTTTTAATAAATGTTTGCTTGTATTGTTTAGGGCATACATATCACTTCTTCTCTTGTTAGCCTGTTGCTTTATCCTGCTATGTAGTATACTGTTTGGGGATATAATATCATAAAATAATAGTATGTACTGGGTTTGAAAGCTCCCAGTCTTTTTGATCAAGGGTGCCAAGAATGCTAAATCTAGAGACACTCACTTTCTGTTGATAAGTTGACTTGTATAAAATAAGGTGCATGCTAAGTAGCAAAGTTTTATTCTCTTTGATCGAGTGCACCAGAGTGTGCTAGATACAGAGAAAATGTTCGATCATTTATTCTCCATTATTTATTTCTTGCACGTGTATGCACATTTACCTGTTTCTATTGTAATTGTTCATTTTGTTTGGGCTTATTCGTAGACATGCATTTGCAAGGGAGTGCTAGTGGGAACCCTGAGATCTATATTCCTTTTATCATTAAGGTTGTTTTCATGTGCAGGTATCCGGCTATAGTGGCCTACTTTTGGGGAGTCCTGTCATCATTTATGAAATTATAGCATTTGTGGTTCCAGGGTTAACAAAAAGTGAAAAGAGATTTCTGGGGCCAATAGTTCTAGGTTCATCAGTCCTTTTCTATGCTGGCCTTGCATTTTCATATGAAGTGTTGACTCCAGCAGCTCTAAACTTCTTCGTAGGTTATGCCGAAGGAGTGGTGGAATCTCTGTGGTCAATTGATCAGTGCTTTGAGTTTGTGCTGGTGCTTATGTTCAGCACAGGACTAGCTTTCCAGGTAATTTAGTTAATTCTCTCTTCTTAGGGTTTATTAGTCCCGCCTATCTATAGGCGGAGACTAATGTTTTCGAGCAGCAGCTTTTTAGCATTAAGCTGTTTGGGGACTCCCGCCGGTCGATCATATAGTTGCCTAACCTATGGTCGATGGCATTTTTCCGTATTTCATTATTTTCTACTGGATTTCGCCAGTTTTTCATTGGCTGGGTTTTTTTTTTTTGCCATTTGAAATTATGGACTTGGCAAATGAGGAGAGAGGGAAGGGAAAAAATCTATGTTTTTTTCGAAGCTTTTCTGTTGTGGACGTGTCCTCTTCTTCCGTGCCTGTGAGCAGGTGTCATTCTTCATGGTTGGAGGATCAACGTTTGGCATTCTTCATGGCAAGTATGGCCGTTATCCATCCTGCTTTCTAAAGCCCCTCCATTATCTCTATGTGCTTGATGGTTTCTATGCAGGATCATAATGTCTTCCTAGCTTGTTTAGTGCCTTGGTAAACAGGGTGCGACTGGAACATTTGGTGCTTGTAGCCTAAACTCCTCAGAAATGCAACACTTGTAATACCAGATACTCGCCATCTCCTCTCCCGCAGGTATTTGTTGAACTTGCGCTTCTTTGACCTCTCCATAGCTGCTACTACAAATGCTTTTGCTGCTAGTAAATCTCGGTAGGGCTACTCAAACATAGCTTAAATAGGCGTTTTTTCCTTGCTATTTTTGTGTATGGGCGTGAAGATTGCTACCAGCATTGTCGGCTAGTAGGTTGTTTATGTTCTAGTCTGTAGACGCTATGACCTTTCAAAGCCTTTTCCACAAATCAAATTTGGGCATATCCTACAATCATGGCATTTGATAAGATCACATCTCTTTGAGGCATTCTGTCAAACAGTTAACATGTGTCTTGTCTATGCTTTCTTTTTTGGTATAGATGTCTATGAGGGCAGTTGCAACTTTAACATCTGTTAAAAATCCGCTTCCCTTTATGCTTTGATGTCTACACGTATACCCTATACCAAAGCCCACTTTGGCACAAGCAGAGGGGATGCTGCTAAAGGTTGTGGAATCTGGTATTACACCTGGCAATTGCATTTGCTTGAAAATTTCTAAAGCCTTTCCAACAAAACCATTGTGCATATTCTGTAATCATTGTAGTTCACAATGACACATTTGTTTAAGGCATTACGATTTTCTTGCAGTAGCATCTCCTCTTTTCTATCAATTTCCTTTTTATTTGGTACCCATCATTCTCCTTTTTGTTACACGTTCATTAAAAAGTAGATCCAAGACTTGAAAATCTTAAGCTAAAAATCTTATTCTAAGGCTGTCATGTAAGTATCAATCCTTATTGATAGGACATATAGACTCCAATGTCATGTGCAATTACCCTAGCAGGATATATAAGTAACTGTGTTGTAGAATTGATCAATTTCATGGTGCTCTGTTTTGACAAGAACTACAACAACCATACTATTAGCTGCGGGCCTTTTTCTTATTCTCGAATCTCCAAGATGGCTGGTGAGTATTCTTGTTTATATTGGGTATTCCATCATAACCATGATCAAGGCAACTTTTGCCATCCTCCACCATACGAGAGACTATGACTTGGAGCTCTTTGCAAGTACCCTGTCAAATGCACATGTCTAATCACAACCATCCTTCCCATGAATTCATCTAATCAAATTTTAAAAACATTCTGGTTGAAACTTTAGTATGTGTTTGTACTTATTTTGCAAATAGCCTTGTTTCAAACTAGTTTCAAGTCATGTCTGGAAAACATCAAGTATTACTAGTAACCCTGTTCAGTGCAGGTCTCCACAGCCTTGACTACTCAAGCTTTTATTGTCTCAATGTATTAGGCAAGGTGCTAGTCTTAGTTGACTTTGAAGTTTGTGGGATCTAGACTGCAACACCCTCTCCAATAAAAGAAAACCCAATATGCACAATTTTTTAAGATTTTCATACCAGCACCTTTACGGAAATGTGGTGCCCTATCTAATATGTTTGCTATCAGTGTATTCCAGGCAAAGGGTGGTCGTGATAAAGATTTTAAAGAAGCATTAAGTCCATTAGCTTCCAGTTTCAATTTCAAGCTTGAGCTGCTATTTGAGGAGTAAACTTGTGAGGTAATTAGTTTCATTGCAGTGGTTAAAACAAAATAATTGATTGTTGGTAATATTCAGTTGTGAATCTATTGGATATGTTATACAAGAATATGTAGAGGAGTTGGAAAGTCTGCCCAAGGCCAAAATAATTGATTTATTTCACAGAAACTATGCTCCTGCTGTCATTATGAGTAATATACTTTATGGAAATTTATTTGTTGGATCTCCAATATTTATCCATTCATCCATAATTCCTTTCAATAATCCATACATCATTTACAAATTACAACTTGATAACTTGAATTATACTTGATGAATATTTAATATTTATTTGTTGAATCTCCATGTTGTTTATTCATTCATCGTTTACAACTTGACAACTTGTATTTTCTATCTCAGGTTGGTGTTGGGCTAGTGGAATGCCAACAACTTTGTGGAATCAACCGTGTTATATTTTTTGCCAGTGCAATATTCAAAGGTGCTGGTGAGAGTCTATGTTAGTGTACCAGACAGTTCTCTTTCATTTCTGCTGATATAAATGTATGCTTTTCTATTTTGGATGGAATATAATTGTTTTCGAATGAGTTATAGGCTATTCTTCAGGTGATACATCATCAATTGGAATCGCTATACTTCAGGTGCCAATATGGTTAATTCATGATAATAATACCTCATTTAGTTCTTCTTCATGATCAAGCACATTTGTCTTGTTTATTAATGGGTGTTTAGTTCTTGGTAGGTGCAATGACAGTAGTAGGTGCATTCTTGATGGACAAAGCTGGTAGGAGACCACTTCTAATGGTATGACTTAGGTCCTAAATTTAGGCTACTATAAGGAAATTTACTACATATTAATTTGGACAATAATAAATAAAAGTTTCTTTAGATTGTTGTAGGAGGAATGAGTATCAGTTGCATTATTGTTGGATTGTTATTCTCCATACTGATAATTACACTGTTCACATCATTAGAACATTTTATGTCCACTCACTCATGTTGATGGGATCTATTTTCATTTCTTTAAGTTGCCCATTACAACTAATGTAAGACCCCTCTATTTTGCTCTTTTGACCGAACAATGTTTTGTTGGTTATGCCGTATTTTTTGTTAGTGCTTTGGCTTGAACTCAGGTTCTATTTGATCGTTATCTGTAAGTGATGCAAATGTTATATTTTGGTGTGATGGTGTAATTTTCTGATGTTATCATTATGACATGCTTTGGATTAGCATAGTGGATAATTGAATTAATGATGTTTATGCTTTTGATCATATTAATGATGTTAGATTCGTCAGTTAGTATTATTGTATTGGTGAAGGGGATGGATCGCATCACTCACTTGCGAGCGCCCTACGATTCCGAGATTTCCTCTTCACAATGTGTATTTTATGCTGTTCATATTATATGTTGTTGTTTACTTGATTTACAGGTTAACAGGTACATGACATCGACTCCACCTGGTTTCACAGGTTGGAGCGTGTTCAATGCCCAAAGGTATTCGATTGAGAGATAGTAGCTAGGTTTTTCGTGCCAAGTCGTCACCCTAGTCTTAGTGTGTCGTCAGATGTTAGTCGGGTTGTGTTGCTGTGAATATTGCTCCCTCTCTTTGTTTATTTAATTGCAAGTTCAAAAGAGTAATCATATGGCTGTATGCATTTAATTTGTGAAATTGAAATTGTACTGTTATTATGTTAATAACGTAATTTATTTTATTAATTAATAAATAGTTTAATCGTGGATTAGATTTATTTATTAATTAATTAAATTGATTTTGTTGAAATTGGATAAGTTCATTTTGAAATTATGAATTTTATTATGTGAAATTGAAAATTATGAAAATGAGATTAAAAGTCAAATTAGAAGTTTGAATTAAAAAAAAATTGAAGAAATTGAAATATCTTGCATTTTCTGTTTTGGAGAATTTATGAGGGTGGTTGTTGAATTTTTAGGGTTTTATCCTTATGGTTGAATTTATTTTCTCAATTTTTTTATTATGGAGTTTTTGAGAAAATTAAGAATGGAGAGAGGAAGGATTTTTGCATTTTGTGGGTTTTGTTTGAATCTAAGGAAATGGCTGATTTGAAGAGGGAATTGAGGCAAGGATCTATGCACCATCTGGATCTTCTCAAGTTCTTGGAAAATTAGGTTCATCTATTTCAGTTTATTTTGATTTTGGAAGGAAATATTCAAAGTTTGTTATGCTGTTTGCAAAATCCCTGTTGAAAAATGAATTTCTTCAAAGTAAATTTGTGTTCTTGGCTGCAACTTGTCTTTTTAAAAATTGCTTGCTCTATTAATTTTATAAATTTCTTGTGGGGTTTTAAACATATGCCTATATATGTGTATATATATATATATATATATATGGAAATATATATACATATATATAGATCATATGTTGTTTAGAAAAAAAAGCAAACATAAAATTTAAATTTGAATTAAACCCCTATTTTTTTTAAGGTTTGATTTTTGGATTTTTTTTATAAAAATCCGTAGGTTTTGGTAAAAATGGTTTTTTAAAATTTTATTGAAAAAAATTCGGATTTGGGGGGGTCGCTGGGGGCTCACCTCCCCACCTCACCCCATGGGAGGTGCGTGGGAAGGGAGTCGCGCCCAGCGCGGTCTCCCCCTCTTTCGCCGCCTCCGCCTCTTGCAATAGCCACGGACGGTTGTGTCTAAGCACAGCCGCCGCCCCAAGGGTGACGACTATGCTTAGCCACAGTCGCCTCCCAAACCCTGGGGTCGGCTGTGTAAGCCGCGCCGCCCCACCTTCAGCTGCCCTCTCCCTTTCACCGCCGCACCTCGGAATCCGCGCGGCCCCAGCCCTAAACGGTGCACGGCCCGAGGTAGGCCTGGGGTCTCTCATTTGGAAATAAATAATTTGTTATTAAAATTTTAATATATTAATATTATATTATTATATTTATAATATGAATATATTAATATATATTATAATAATATAATATGTATTAATATTTAGTATTATATTATGTAATAATTTAATATTAATTATATTTGTTTTAGTAAATTAAAATAAATAATTGGTTTTAAAGTAATGGTTGGGTAAATGAATTTTTAAGGTATATATATATATATATATTGGAAAAGAAGGAATTGTTTTAAAATAATATGTGAAAGGGCGGATAGTGAATTTAAAAGAAAGGTGTTAAATTTAATTGAGGAAGTGGAAAATAATTAATTGGAATTAAATTATTGTTTTATTTTTTTTTAAACATTATTTTAAAGGAGATTTAGTTATGATAGTAAATAATACGTTCTCAAGTCAAGTTAATTATTTTCGAACGACTATATTGAAATCGAGAAACAATAGTTATTTTAAAAGCAACGTATTTTGAATTATATTGTAAAATGGTTGAATTTTCATTATTTAAATGCAAGTAGGGAAATTAAATAAATGTTAAAAATTTATTCCTTATCTGAAAAAGCGTATTTTAATTCAGTTTTATTCATGCAATAAGTTACTGAATGTGATAAGAGAAATGGATTTAATATATCCAAATTAGTTTAAATTCCTCGCAACTTGCCTTTGTGATTGTTTCCTCTGAGTTTATGTTTTGTGGAAGGGGTTAAGTGTCTTTTAATCTGTAAGTCTTCCAGAGGACCCTAGAGGTTGGGAGTTGTCATCTTGTGATGTCAACTGTTTGTTAATTCCCTTGGGTAGTGCATGGTGTATGGTCAGTATTTACCCGGTTTCTTCGAATAGGGATATTTGTGTGCTTCCTATGAAAGGAGTGGATTATATGTTTGGTGCCTCCTGAGAAAGGAGTGGATTTTGTAATGTGTGCCTCCTTGTCAGGAGTGGGTTTGTTATTGTTGTTACCTCCAGTGTTTGGAGATGGCTTTATCTTATGTCGCCTCCTGAGAAAGGAGTGGACGTGTTATCTTGTATGTTGCACTTTGTACCCTTGGTGTTTGGATGGTATGTGTGTTGTCAAGTAGAAGAGTGGCTTCCATAGGGGCCAGAGCCCCGAAAAGATATCCAGGATAACCTTCAGAAGTGGTTTAGTCAAGTGATAACTAAAAACAATACTTAGAAGATTAGGACTAACTTCTCACTAATCAAGATATTAATGCCTCACTCATGGATCCAAGTGCTCAGTTAGGCTTGGGATGGGTGGGAAGGCTTGGAATGGAAAGGTCATCTATCTTGTCTGTACGAAAGGTATTTGATTCCGCATGAGTGAGTATGGAGGTCGGGATTCGGTAAAGGTCACCAGGATAACCTTTTCTTGTGGGGGTCGAAGCCTAGGAAGAATCCCAGAGGATAACCCATGACGAGTTGTGTGATGACACTCTATCTAGGACAAAAGTTAGTTCTTGTTTTTGTGGGTATGGTCTCCTTGACATACCTGATGTGACCATAGTTGGTATTCGATCTTGTGGGTATGGTTTCCTTAACATACCTGATGTGACCATAGTTGGTATTCGATCTTGTGGGTATGGTTTCCTTAACATACCTGTTGTGACCATAGTTGGTATTCGATCTTGTGGGTATGGTTTCCTTAACATACCTTATGTGACCATAGTTGGTATTCGATTATGTGTGTATGGTTCTCATAACATACTTGTTCTGCTTTATTTCTGGAAGCAATGTGACCATGTAGAGTTGTACTTGTGTGGTACTCATGATGCTCTTGAGTTGTACCTATGTTGTACTTATGTTGTACTGGAGTTGTACTTGTGATGTGCTTGTGTGGTACATGTGATTGGTGGATTCAGTTTGGTTCAGTTTGTGTCAGTTTGGTTCAGTGATGATTTAGCCTGTGTCTAGAGGTAGATGGTCTTGGCTAGGATTCCTTGTTACTATCTCCTAGCACGGGGGGGGTGGGCCTTTGGGTTCCACTTGGTTGCATGGTGGGGCGTTACAACTAACCTAGTTAATGCTTATGCAAAGAAAGTAACCATTTCTCTGGTTAAATCACCTAATACTAGATAGGAGATGCCATTGTTTTGCATGCAATTAATTTGCTAGTATGTTTTTCCTCTTATGAAAAGAAAACTTTGTGGAAGGCACTCACTCCCTTATTTGTCTTTTTGCAGGCCATCAAATTAATTTCTAATGTTCTCGATGGTCTATTTGCTATATAAAAATGGTGGGTATTTCTTCACCATTTAAAATCACCGGAGAATTGGGCTTTAGGTATTTGAGCTAGGCTATCTTTTTATATTCCATCCAATCAGAACGGGCTGATAAATTAATGATTTGTTTGTTGTGCAATGGAAAAGGCCAAATTATTTTATATTGCTGGGATTTTCCTTATTGTCTTGCTGGGTTTTTCCTTATAGTCTCACCAGAATCCATATTGCTTGTGGCAGAACATGCTGCCAAGGTAGGCAAGGTATTATATTTGCATTTGGATCTATAAACAAATGGCCTATTTGAGTTTTGGTTCTTGTGTGACATTAATATTTTTACACAGAATGGTTATGTTTTTTATCTTACATTTTGCAGATATTTATGATGAATCTTGCAACCCCTTTTATCTATCAATTTTTTAAAGATGATTTGATGAAATTTTTTTCGTAAGTGCTATATCCCATATATTTTTGGGTTTCAAAGGCTAAAATAAAATATAGCACATACATTCTTTATGGGTTGATTTTGGGTTCTTGCTTCTATGATATCCCAGTTGTTTTGTTGTTTAATGGAAAATTACCAAATTCTGATTGACTTCTGTATTATTTAAATATTCTTGGCCTTCTCAAACAGCTATCTGACTTGATTTTTGGAGGAATCTCCAGGCATATGGTCTCTTAATTTTCGCACATACTATGTGCTTTAGAAATAATTGCTTATGTGGAGTCTCTATCTTTAGGTATATGGGATTACATATTCGGAAATGAGACAGAAGCAAGAACTTTTTCACAGGCACAGGGATGGGAGGTAATCGTGTGTACTTAATTCTTGATCTACTTCAATTTTTGAACTTTAGATTTGATATTTAATATTTTTCATCTAAAATTGTAGGCGGAAAATGTTGAAGAAATAGCCTTAAAGATGGCTACACTACCAAGGGCGTGTGGAACGCACAAGAGGATAGTTGTTATCACACAAGGTGCAGATCCTGTTGTTGTTGCAAAAGATGGGAAGGTAAGTTTTGTAACATATTCCTTGTCTTTTTATATTCAAGAAACAACTTTCACATGGGAGTTACAGGGTCTGCATGTTAGAGGAACTGAGTAGAAAGAATGAATTGAGGGAAGAATATAATAGAGATTTTTCTTTGTATTTCCTGATTAGAGGCTTTTATATTTTGTCTAACAAATCTTGAGTACATGATTTAGCTTCCTTAGCTGGTGGCTTTCTCCATACCTACTATCAAGAATAATTTATAACAAGCAGTCTTGTGCTCCTGTAATCTAGTGGTGGTATTCGAATGTTGAGTCTCCCATTTGACATTTAATGTACATATTATTAGAGACATTGTTATTCCATGAAGAAAACACTAAGAATCAAGATTATCATCACATGTTCACCCACTAAATCTGACTATCCATCTGTAGTTTGGTATGCTATACTTTTAAATGTTTCAGGTTTCCATGATGATCATATTTTTGATGGTAAATTCTTGGATAACAAATATTTATACATAATTTCCTTGAAGATGGGTCTGAAAGTAGGAATCAGCTTTGCAGACTTCCTATGAGGCCAAAGTGTTGAAACTCATTTTGAGCTGGTCCCTCTATGTGTGATGAGGTTCCCTTTGTGTGCATATTCTTTGTGGTATTCATCCCCAACCTGTCATGCTTTTCCTTTGTGGTTTACCAACTGTTTCTCTTTGTTGAGGCTAACTAATTGTTGTGGAGATTCTTGAGAGCTTGTTGTCTCTACTCTCTTTGGATAGCTTGCCTATTCTTTTGGTTGATGTTCTTGGTAAGCCACAAAACCTATCCACGTGACTATGTTCATGGAACAACCTATACCAGAAGGATCTTCTTGTAATATACCTGTTACTCCCATGCAGCCCTTACAATGTCTAAGATAATATGGTCAGGAAACAATTTAATTGGAGCAATGTTGACTTAGAATCTTGCATTGTCAAATAACCCTATGATACTTGGAAAATACAAAGGTGGCAATGTACTCATCTAATGTTTCTTCAATTTATGATGATGAATTCTTGCCAATATTTGCTAGGAAGCAGGGTAGACTGACCTAGACTAGAACCATGCTCAGAAGAATATTTGTTAGATTTAAGATAGTAGACCAATGCTTCAAGAACCAATATGATTTTTTCACAAATAAGGGAATTCTTTGGAAAATCATAACCTTTTCATGTTTGGTGTAGAAAATGGCCATGAAGGTTTGGCATCATGTGAAATATCTTCAAATCTTAATACATCTAGATTTTCAAAGTTTTGGCTCATTGAAAACCCACCAGAAATATGTAGTTAAGGAGGTGAAGATAAGTTATCTTTGGCCAAGCATGCAAAAATATCTTTCACAATTCAGTGCTACAATTTTAGTTGCTTGCTATATTATTCAGTGACTGTTTTGAGTGTCACTGTTAAGCTTTGCTTTTGCCTCTTTGACAGATTTTAATGCACACATATTTTATTGTTCTGCACTGGGATTGTGAAATTTTGGATGTGTAGAGTTATTTTATTTTATTTTTGAATCTTGAAATTATGTGCAGATATTTAAGACCAACATGCTGAAGCTACAACACAAGTCATAGGATGAAGAGATGTGGGGTATCAGAGTAGCCATTGTGTGTATATGCCACACTACCATAGCAGCATAACCATTATAAGTTGAAGGTGTTGTTGTGTTGTTTCTAGTTTAGTGCTATGTTTAGTAACTGGGTTCTATCCCATCTATTGTTGATGAAATAACTTAAATATTTACATGTGGAAATGTCAAAGATCTTACTACAGTAATTCAACAATATTAAGGTTAGATACTTGGCATAGAGAATTATAAGCAACAAACAAAACTTCCTGTTACGTACCAAATTGCAATAAAGAAATGAAATTCTTGTTGTACAGGGAATAATCTTGTGTAAAACTTTATCTGCATTATCATAGATTTACATTGTTTTGAGACATCAATTCTAAACTCTAAGACAGGTTATATTTTCTATCTCACTAGCTTGAGAATTTAATCATGTGTACTTAAGATTTGGAATCGAGGGTACCATCTTCAAGTTAGCAATGTTTTTGATTCCTCCAAAGTGATCTGAATTGTAATAAACTGAATATGAAGTTGAGACAGAGCATGTTTCAGCAGTTTGTTCCTTAGTGAGTCTCAATGTTCTTGTCTTCTAAGAATTTTGGTCTTCATTGCGCACATAAAACTTAGTTTGGAGTAATAGGTCTTAAAAAAACAATAAGGATGCAAAACATGGCCTTCTCTGATGTCTTCAAATACCAATGTTCCCTCAAATACTAAAAATAAGAAAGAAGCTTTGTAAGTTTATGCTTGAAGCAATTAGGATTTGATTTGGAGAGTAGCACAATGAGTAAAAAATGTTTTGTATGTGGCATTTGACATTTCTCATGGTAAGAATTTGTTCTACTCTAAATCAATAAAACAAATTTATCTATTTTTTTACCATTTACTAACATTTATTAGGAAAAATAAGATTATTATTCAAATAGGAAAATTAGTATGTCTGCTCCAGGTGCAGTGAGAAAGAAATATATACCTTTTCATCTATCAGGTGCCTTCTCCTAATTCATTCTATTGAAGATTTTGATTATATTGCTTTTCATCTATCAGGTGCCTTCTCCTAATTCATTCTATTGAAGATTCTGATTATATTGTTTTTCATCTATCAGGTGCCTTCTCCTAATTCATTCTATTGAAGATTCTGATCAGATAAATTGGTATACCAATTTATTTCATAACATCAGTTTCTTGCAATGTTATATACATGGGCAAGGATTGCATTCATATTGGTAAAGGAACATACATACACATGCATGGCAAATAGTTTTCATTCTCTGATAATATTGTTTTATGCTAGTCCTTGACATTTGTCCTCCTATTATCTTAACAGGATTCCAAGTCTTCTTCTGACACTGTTGCAAGAATTTGTTCTTTAAACATGGCCCTGTCACCAACTAAATGCTTCAGCATCCTTGCGTACCATCATCTATTATTTTTTCATTTCCTATAATGTTGTCCTATTTCCTGCAAACATAATGAAGACCTGTCGATAGCCTACATAAAAACTACAATGGTTAAATGGTGTAAACAATTTTGAATACAATATGTGCATTATCAATTGACATGAATGTTTAAATTTCATTGCAAAATACTATCATCAGATTTGGTCTTGTGGTTAAGCTTTATGTTTATTGGCACCTATATTTATATATGCAGTGCCCTATCTAAAATTGGTGCCTCCGCTCCCAAACTTTCTATTGGACTGTTTGGTTTAAAACCAGACAACATGTATTTGATATTAAGTTCCATTTTTTATGGCTCTTGATCTCCATGTCCTTAAGCATAGCTTTCCTGAAATAGCTTTCAATCCTCATCTCATAGTAGACTATCCATTATGATTTTGATTGTCCCCTTCATCTGTATCTAGGCCTTATGGATGCCATGACTGTCGTCATCTTGAACATTCATGATCAACACCACTGCCCTTTATAGCCTGAGACTTGCCTTTCCTTCTGTCATTGACTTGTCATTTTCTTCCATCTTCAATCACTACCCTCTGTGAAAAACACAGTCCACTGTGAAAACCACATCCACTGTGATTCTCTATCGTAACTTCATTTTCATACATACTATACACCTCTATCTATTTGACCAAGCTCCTTATTCAAATTTGATGTCCGAGCTTCTGTAGTGTTGGGTGTGTATGCACCTCTACATTATGCTCAGTGTGCTTATATCTAATTATATGCTTGAATCTCTAGTAATGAAATTACACATATAAATTGCCTTATCCATTTGAATCTATATAAATTCCTTTTTGCCAGAAAAATATTGCCAATTGTCACTATTTTCCCTCCAACCAGACCTGCTCAAGGCAGGACTCCAGCTCACGCAGAGCGCTTGTTGTTATTGCTTTAGATTTTGAAATTATTTGATGAAACAATAGTGTATGTTTGTTATGATAGAAAATTTGTTCTACAGTTCAGCTTTAGAAGATAGTCATGATACAAAAGGCTTCTAACTTGTAACTCTCAACTTAGCCTATTTGATATGCAATGTGCCTGTCCTCGATGCGTGAACTAAAGGTTCCACTTTGCACATTTGATATGGGATATAATCCAGATTCTTGAAAATAAGCTTGTTTATATTTTTACCTGTTCTTTTTTAATAATGAAGGGCATTAAAGTGTTGAACTTTTTCACATTTTATGTTAGATATTATTATGAGAGGCATTCAAATTACATTTCAATTTCAAAATTGATAAAATACAATAAAAATGTTTCAGAATTTTGCTATGTTCTATCAAAATTTGGGATAGTTAATCTTGAATTGTATCAATTAGATACTTGTGCTAACATCTTAGAAGCACCGCAAAATCTCAATTGTAAATCAATTAAACAGTAATCTTAAAATCTAGCAAATCCAAACACTCAGTAAAAGCTCCAATGAGCTCCATAAAGTCATTATCATTGAAATGTGAAGGAGCATTCACAGGGGTGACCTGTTCACGCATCAAGTCACATACAACCAATTTCTAAAAGTAATTAAATACAGGGATCTTTCTACTTGTCTAATATCAAACTCATGTATATTGTGTTTAGTTGCAGTTTCCAAGCTTCAATCCGATTATTCAGAACTTAAGACTACGTACCAGTTCTTATACACACATAAGAGTCATCTATTACCATAATAAAAATTGTATTGTACTAGTAGTCAAGTTGCAACTCAGTGTTATAGATGTCATATAAATGTAACAATGAATCATAAAAAAGTTTTACTATCGAGCACCAAGAAACCTGGAGGTCACAATTTGTAAAACTTCCAGGTATCCGTTTACTAAAAATGGCCTTGAATAGATGACATTGGTTTCAATCTTCCGTGTTACTTGACTCCAAAACTAGATTGCTCGTGATGCCCTATGAAATTATATAAGCTGCTAGTCGTTGGCTTCCTCCAAACCCAAGACTTCAATATTTTTCTTATTTTGTCACTGCGTATGGGCTTAATCTGAGCGAAGGTTGCCTCGTGGTTAGTTTATGCAAGTTATGAATTAGCTGTCTAATTTGAATGAAGAAAAACCTTATAAACCTTAAAGTCCTTGATTAAATTGGATTGATTTATCACAAGCTTGATAAAGAGGCTGAGACCTAGAGGCAAAAATTTGATCAATATACACTTGTAAATGGAAAAAACAATCCCATTGCGAGCTTCTAAAAGGGGAGCCTCATACACATGGTTTTCTTTGGCTTCAAATTTCATTTTGAATGTAGAAAAACCTTATAAACCTTAAAGCCGTCGATGAATTGGATTGATTTATCAGAAGCTTGATAAAGAGGCCAAGACCAAGAGGCACAAGTTTGATCAATACACACTTGTAAATGGAAAAACAATCCCATTGCGGGCTTCTAAAAGGGGAGCCTCATACACAAATGGTTTTCTCTGGATTCAAATTTCATCTATGAAATACTGTTTAAACCCTAACCGTTTCCACATGTGCATGACCAATAAGCCTCAATTATTGGGTAAGCAAATGTAACGCCCTGTCGTGCAAACCCCAAAGGACAACAGAAACAACAAATTACCACACAATTGTTTTTTGGAAAGAATAACAATACATAAGATGAAGATGAACATATATTACATATAAGGCAATTATATGATTACAAATACCATTACGTCCTTTGGGGTACACGAGACAGCATCACGAAGTCCTAAACTAATACCATAATGATAATGAATGAATCAAGATTACATAAAGATAACATACAACCATCCATGATCAAAAAAGATGAAAAGATACATATAACATTTTATTAATAGTTCAATATGAAAATTGTGGAGTATATTTCCACAGATACAACACATCAGATAACGGCTACCACATAAGGTTTACAAAGGTAAAATAATGCATTACAACCATTTTAGGAGTACAATACATCACTCCAGGATTACATATGCATCCTATTGTGTAGAGGAAAAGATACATCAAATTCAAGAATGTTACATAATTGAACATGGTACAATAGAATTGAGGTAGAGTCCTGGATCATCAGCATCGGCACGAACTCAGATTGGGGACCGAATGGGGTGCATATCATGTTCCACCCGACCACGTGGACCTGAAAGACCACCCCTGTGCTAGGAATTGACAAGAAATATCCCCATTCCTCAACCAATACAGTCAAACGAACCAATAGCAAGCCAAACTCCACAACAAGGATAACAACCCATAACATTGCCATCACATAGCCACAACAAAATAATGAAAGGTCCAACAAAGTCAATTGCCAATATTATAGATCAACAATAAATAACCATAAGAGGTGCCAACAATAATAGGATCCCAAAGCCTTCAAATCAAAACCCAATATCAACCAACAATAAATATCAAGGGCACCTTTTGTTAACATCAATCAAGTTGCCATGAGGCATGTGTGCAACACTAAAAGATAGAACTTGGAGGCTTCAACAAAAACATCGAGAACCAATTGCCTCAACAACATCATTAATTCAAACAACACTCCCAGAGGCAACCAAACAAAAGAAATAAATGGGTATTGTAGGAGAGTGTCATCGCATGGCCTTACATGGATTAGCTAGACAACCTATCACAAGGTACCGCCTCCATCTATGGTTATCTAGGCTACTTATTTCAAGGTGACCGCTCCATAGGGTGACTCATGTGGGACCACTTACCTTTCGTGAGGACAAGGTAGTGATTTTACCAACCAGGTCTTCTCATCCCATCCTTAGCCTATGAAAGCACTAATGGTATGGATGAGGCTCATAATTAATCTTGTTTAGTGTTTATCTACCCAAACCTACTAGTTCATTAATTATATTTTCACTTGTTTAGGAAACTCTTCCATGGGTTACCCTAACAACCCCTTTGTGCGTCGGACCCCATGAAGAGCCACTCCCTACAGGTACCAAACCAAAACACACAAGGGGTGTACCCCATCTCACGTAAAATCAAGGTGTACATAACACACAACCCACAAGGTAAGAACCATCTTGCAAACCCATTCCATATCACTGAAACATGAACAAAGGAGGTACCACCCACCACATCAAAAGTCAACACCATAATACAAGGTAATAGGTCCACAAGCTCAAAATCCGAAAAAAATAAATAAATCAATAAATCACAACGAACCAATCAATATAATTCAAGATTCTCCATTGCCTCTAGAAGCCTAAAATACCAAAAATCCACAAACTCCTACTGAAGGTAATTCAAACTCTTCAAGTTCCCAACCATCTCAAAATATACTACAAGAAAGTCATTGCATAAAATCTCCTTAATTAGAATCAACACAGAAAGGAAGTCGCACATATCATGAGCCACAAAATGACTATATAACATTCATAATCACAAAACAACAAGTGAAGAGTAAAGGAGGCAATATCATAATGAGATCCTCAAACTTATTCAAAGCTAATATAATCAGCTACAAATACCAACAGTAAATTTAGCTAATAGGGCATCCAAGGGAGACCTCAATTTTCTCCACACACAATACCCTAACAACTAACAATTTGGCTTAAAACCAACTTTAACCAATTCAACAACCACAACAACCATAGTAACCAACCCTTTTAAAATATTATCAACTTCATGCAATATCGACCACAATGACCAATAGCAAAGTTAATCAACAATACTTCCAAAGGAGACAACACTGAACACCAATCACACAATAATATTTCAGCCATGATTTGAACCTAGAGATTGCAAATGGGATTGACATTAAAATAGGGTATTTACTTGATCAATTTAAAAGATTATATATTGATATTACAAGATAATTCTAACATCGATGAAGACATCATTCCAAATCCCCTAGTATTAAAGTTTCACTTTACAATAATTGCTATAGAGGTTATTCGAAAGTAAAGGTCACAAAGATAATTTATGGTGTACCCTACCACTACATTTGGCAATACTCTAATTACTTTGCAATGATCCTTAATTCAACTAACAATTAATAAGTTATACAACCAGTAGGTAGCTATAAAGAGCAATGGTATTATTATCTCAAACTCTGTCTTAAACACTAATTTTTTTTTATGAAAAAGAACACAATTAGAGAAACAAAATATTTGATTAGCACAATTGCAATTTCAACTATATCACTAACTCCCTTATAATACCATTTATCCTAAGCTATCAAATTGGATCTAATGAATTGAATAATGCTTTAATCTTTTTTAGAATATTTAAATCTACATTTAGGTTCCCAAATATTCCATCACCTAAATGGCATATATATCATCGATTAATGGTTAATTAATCAATAAAGTGAGTTTTTATTATTATTACTATTAATATTACTATTTTATTTCCTTGAAATTTAACTAACTAAATCTTTTCTAACATACCTTTGTAAAATAAATGAATTAATGCAATATTAACTAAGTATAATTAAAACCAATCACTTTTACCATATATGCATGATTTTAAAGTAAAAATTAACAAAAACATTAAGTAGAAAAATCTTCACTAATGGTTTACTAATTTTCAAGTTAGTCATTGCATGTAAATCTAAATAAGATATTTTATTTTAAATCTCTAGACAATTATAAATTTATTAATCCAGTTTGGAGAAGAAATGTAAAATAAAAGAGAGAATTTGAGAAATAAATAAATAACTAAAATAATTAAGAACGAAGTCCTTATTCAAAGGACAATATATTTCATTTAATCAATTAGTTTGCATAGATATAAATTTCTTAGTCTATAATCCCACCTATTACACATGAGACTTATAATTCAATAATTAGCTAATTGTAAACGAATTCAATAAGCAATAATTAGTCAATTAGTTCTCTGTTTAATTATTCATTCAACCATGAGATAATCACGACAATTCATAAAATAACTAGGTTAAAATAAAATGTTATGATTAATATTTTATCTATTTTCACGTCACAATATTATTATGCTTGAGCCGATGGGGACTATCAATTTTAGTAATGCTCTTCATAATATCATCATTTATTATTACTCATATTTCTAAATTTATTCACTTGACATAAAATTCAATTCCAATACATTAGCATTATTTTCAAAGCAAACCATTTCCATTCACTTACAAAAATTATGAACTTACAAATATTCCCTATTTGATATAGATATAAATAGTCCTTACAAAAAAACTATATATAATTACAATAGTCATAAGATTATAAATTAAATTGTATTTCTATAAGTATTTTCATAAAGAGAAGTATACGTAACTAGATTATAGGTATAAGATAGGCTAATTCTAAATCTAAAGGAATGTTTATAGTATGAATTTTCACATAAAAAGAGACACAACACATGTCCTTTAGTAAATTATCCTATTCAAGACGTATAACCTTCTAAGTAAAGCAGTTATAAAATATTCCACCGATGTCATTTAGGCTTTTCTTTCTTGGACTGTATTTATTTATTTATTTGTGTTATTTGTGGGAAGTGAAACAAGAGTAAAAACCTAAATGATACACATTTCTTTGTTTGTTTTTTACGCCGAAGGCGTGTCCTTATTTGAGTTCTCGGAACTCAATTTTTCTGCAAACGGTTGAAAAGCCCCGAGAGGCTCTGCAAGGGGGTGAAACGAATCTCAGTCGTTCATCATTTTTCACCAAGTTTTTTGGCTGTTTTTAGCTACGTTTTTCTGCAGGGTTTCCGCTCCTCCAAACTCGTCCTCGCTATACACACGTCTGCCACACTGTATTTGGGCTTCCAACCGTCAGATGGTAAACAGATAAGCCGATCTGAGCTCTCCTTTCAGAAAATAGACGCTTGAAGTCATCTTCACCCCTGTTGCCACTGCTTGTGGCTTGGCCTTCTCATCCACCACGACATGGTTTCTACCCATTCTCTGCCATGTGATTTAAGAATAGCCATGGAAAACAATCAGGAGGATGGCCAAAGCTTTAGAAACTTTCAAGCAAATGTAATTGGCAGGTGTAAAGCCACAGTCCTCAACCTTTGCGAGCATCCTCCCTGGTTGTGCCGAAATGGGAGCTTTGGAACAGGCTATGCACACCCATAACGGGATAAGGATAGAGGAATTTTGTCAGCTGTTGCAGTTGCAACTACCCTGTTTGACATGTATGCAAAATGTGGAAGCATAGACAAAGTACGTGAACCGTTTGACAAAATGTCTCAAAGAAATGTATACTCATGAAATGCCCTAATTGCAAGATATTCACAAATGGATTAGTTTCAAGCATTGCAATTGGCAAGTGTAAAGCCAGACTTTACAACCTTTGCCACAATCGTCACAGTCTCTGCCGAATATAATCTAAAGTGTTAAATCAAAAAAAAAATATAATCTAAAATTATAATGCCCTTTAAACAGATTCTATTTCAGAATTGTCTCAGAAATTAAATTGATTCTGGATAGTAAATTTTAAATTTAAAGTAAGATCGATGTATTTGACATAAAATGAAATAAACCATTGAAATGATGCATTCAATCAATTTGGAAGTAGAGAAATAGGGTGTCTGGAGTGGAAGTCGAGCATCCCATTTTCTGAATTACAAAATTTATCCTGCTCCTCGGATTTTAATATTCAAATTTTGCGCAACTGTATCCCAGCCAAACAACAACACAATGACTCCCAATATGAAGAAAAAGGGACTCCCCATTATTCAAATTCTACCAAGTTCGCTCCTGAAAATTCAATCGTTAAGGAAGTATGAATTTTGGAAGCCTCTCGATGTAACCACATGCAGAATAAACAACATAACCAAGACAAAATAATAGATTTTTTACAATGCTATGTACAGCCACGCGGTGTCTGCGGTTATAATATTTTTAACATTTGTCATGATAAAGAACAGTTTTCTAAACATGGAAACAAATAAATACAACATTGTAAAAAGTGTTGACCCAAAACATTGGAGATGATGAGAGAGAGCGGTGGAATGCCCACGATTCATTGTTAAACTATACCAACATAGATTCTTCCACAAATTATTTGGGTGATCCTTGCCTCTACATAGTACCAAGGCGAAATCTCCTATGCTTCTCGAGAATGCTAGGATACAACCATGCTATCATAAACAAGCTTCATATGTTTGTGGAAAAATGAGCGCAAAAATATAACCATATATAATATTACGCTAATGATTTAAAAGTCTCCATATTGTAATAATTCACCCCAAATCACATGAAAATTTTGGCATTCCTTCTATTTGAAGATTGCAATAATTAGTTGAAATTACCATTTTTTATATAGAAAAACACATGTAGAAACAAATAATATGCATTACAAAAAATTCTCTAACATAAATATCAATTTGTAAAAGAAATCATACCTAACAAATCTAAGAAGATCGTTGCTCCTCTTAAATAATTACAATTCTACTTGCTAAGATCTTTATGTGGAGCTAAGGTACCAACCCAAGGCAATGGGGATGTTCACATTTATTCATTTCCATGACCCCTGAGACGCATTCTGCAAATCAAAGAAGAAAAAACCCACCCACATGTCGAGCTACCGCTTGTTCGCAAATTCGAGTTTGGGTTTCTACGGAGAGCACACAATTCTGTGCCATGTGGAGAGCTGGCGCACGAGCGTAGGGGAAAGATGAAAAAGTCTCGATTGTGAATGCGCTTGACTGACACAAAATTAATTGGAAAAGCCCATTAAAATATTTTAAAATATTTTGGGTGGTTGAACGAGGCAACCTATAAAAGCGTATCGACAACTATCTTGTGTCTGTATCAATGCAAGATGATTAAACGAATCTCAGCCGTTCATTATTTTTCGTCATTTTTTTGCTGCTTTTCGCACCGCTATTGGTTTCCGCTACTCCAAACTCTTCCTCGTTGTTATTGACCTTTGACTCCTCCAATTTGACAAGCTACAACCTGAAAATAAGGTTTCTGTGAGGGTTTTAGAGTGTTTATTAAAATGAAATTTACGACCAAGATCCTAATAATGAGCACATTTAGGTTTTAACAAAACAATTAAATATATAAATAAATATTTTATAATTATTAATTAATAAATATTTTATAATTATTAATTAATAATTATTATATTCTTATTTATACAAAATATAATTATATTTATTATTATATATAATAGTATATATAGATTATATTATTACTATATATTATATTCTATAATACAAAATATTAAATATAAATATGAAATTATTATAATTAATAATTAATATATTTCTATATTAATCAAATAAAATTAATTTATAAAAAATATCATAATTTAATTGATCTTTGGATAGATTAGGAAAAAGAAAACTATTGTACTACATAAAATAAAATAAAAATATAAAGTAAAATTAATAATAATAATACTAATAATAATAGTAAAAATAATAATAATATTTTTAAAATGAAGACAAAGTATAAAGGAGAGAATAAGAGATAGAGGGACATTCATATCTTTATATCTATCTCTGTCACCTCTTTTATCTCTCTTGCCCTCTCTCTCTACCTCTCTCTATATATCACTTCCTATATCGTTATCTTTCTGTCTCTCCACCTCCTCATCTCTCATTGTCTCCCTCTTTCTATCTCTATTTATCCCCCCCGCTCTCTCTCTCCATCTCCATCTAGATTTCTATCCCTTATCTCTATCTCATTACCCCTCTCTCGCTCTTCCCCCCTTTATCTCTCCATATTTCTATCCCTCTCTCTCCCTCTTTTTGTATTGCAAACATAACATGACCCTTTTGGTAATGGAAGCTAATTATCTTCTTGATTCAAAGGTTTTGTTTGAATCTATTTCAATCGTGTTTATAGTATATAATATTATATTAACATTATTAATATATTTATTGTTTATGTATTATAAACTCTCCCTCTCCGCCTCTCTCCATATCCCTCTCTCACTCATATACACACAATCCATGCTTCTCCCTCCCTATCTCTATCTCTATCTCTATCTTTATCTCTAACTCTATATCTTTCCCCTTATCTATATACCTCTTTGTATTACTTGTCCCTATCACTACATCTTTCTCTCTCACTCTGCCCCCTCTATGTCTAGCTCCTTGTATCTCCCTCCCCCTCTCTATCTATATCCCATTATATCTACCTCCCTCTCTTACTCACTCTATCTCTCCTACTATATATATCTATGTCTATTTCTCTTTATCTCACTCCCACTCCTCTCTCTATTTTCTCTATTCATATCTCTCTACCTCTATCTCTTTATCTCTCTCTATCTCTCTCCATATTCCTATTCATCTCTCTCTATATCACTCTATCTATGTCACTCCCAATATTCCTTTCTCTCCCCTCTCTCTCTCTCTGTGTCTTATTCACTCCATCTCTCCTACTCTGGGTGAACCCACATAAGTGGTGAACACTTTTGTGGAGGAAAGGAAAAGTCATTTTTCCCTCTACACAAAGTGAAGGGGTTCGGCCGAACCAAATTGTTCGCTCGAACCCATTTTTCATGAGAGCGGAAATATTAAAATAAAGGGGTTCGCGCGAACTAGGGTTCGGTCGAACCCCCTTAATAGGGATTTTTTTAAAAAAAACCCATCATTTTCTCAGACCCCGTGAATTTTTTTCATTATTTTAGGTTCAGCCAAACCCCTTAAGGGAGGTTTGACCAAGCACCCTTTTTCCCCTATCTCCTTAAATTTTTTTTTTTTTTGTGAAAAATTGTCGTTCGAAGCTCAATTTGAAAATGAAGATGCAGAAAATTTCAGAAACCCAACTAAATGATGATAGTCCTCGGAATGAGCTATCCCTCCAATATAATTTTAATATGATTTTCTTTTATTATGTATTTTATTTTTTAGTTTTATTAAACATAGGTTTTTCACTAAAAATCAAAATCTCTGGTCTGCACATGTGGAAAAATAGCAGATTATCAAAATAAATTTTTTAAAAATATGTTGAGGCAGGGTATTGATGTCCTTGATCCGTTGAAAAACAAAAAAAATGAATTTCGATTCATACATAAAAAGTTATGTTGTATACAGTCCGCCTATGAATTGCAATTGGTTTGACTTTGAAACTTGATTAAGGAAAAAATATTCAATAAAAAACTATGAGACCAAATGAAAGTGCTAGATACTGTAGTTACAAATCTAAATTCGAAAAAATTAGAATTTTATCCTTCATACAAAAAAATTTATGTTGTATACGGTGAGCGTCACTTTTTAAAAATGTTGTTTTCTGAAAAAACCAGTTTTCATGGGAGATGGAAAAAAAAGTGCAATATGATTCCAAAAATTTTGAAAAAAAAAAATTTAGAATCTAGAGACAAAATGTGATGAGACTCTAGTTTGCATCATTTTCAAATTACTCACGGTTTAGCTGCTACAAGAGCCCAAAAGTGAAGATTTAGTTAAAAATAATAACTGCAGTGTCTAGTTTGCCCAAAAATTGTAAACCACTATTATGGGATCACCCCTCTCCTACTTTTTCTTATTCACTCCATCTCGCCTACTCTCCTACTCTCTCCCACTCCTTTATATCTCTTTATATCCATATCTTTCTCTACCTCTATCTCCCTATCTTTCTCTTTATTTCTCTATCTCTTTCCATATCCCTCTCTATTTCTCTATATATGTCTCTCCCTCTCTCCCCTTCTCTTTCTCCCTCTCTACCTATCTCTCCCTCCTTCTTCTCTCCCCCTCCTCTAACTATCCCTCTCCCTCTCCCCCCCTCTTCGCTTTATCTCTCCCTCCTCTACCTATATCTATCCCTTTCTCTCCCCGCTTCTATATCTCCCTCTCTATCTCTACCTCCCTACTCCCCTATCTATCTCTCTATCTCTACCTCTCTCCCTTTTCATTCCCATACACCTTTATCTTTCTCTCTTCCTATATTTCTCTATCTCTCCCTATTTTTCTCTCCTCTCTCTATCTCCTGTTCTATTTGTTTATCTCTACTTCTCTTTGTTTGTCTCTCTATATATCTCTTTGTCTTTCTATCCCTCTCTCCCTCTCTCTATATTTCCTTATATCTATATCTCTCTATCAGTCTATCTCACTATCTATGTATGTTGCCTCCTCTCCCCATGTCTGTTGCCTCCTCTCCCAAAATAATGCGATCACACCACGTAGAGGGCATGCAAAATGTTGATGCAAGGACCAGGCACGTGGAAAGCAAGAGAAAATGTCTTGAAGCAAGGTGGAGGACACCAAAAGGGACAGGTGTACTTCTTAGATGCTTTTTATAAGTTTATTTATTATATCAATTTATATATATGTATATTTGTTCTTACTTAATAATTTATCTAAGTAAACAAGTAAATAATAATATATTTATCCCTTATTTTCTCTTTATTCACTTCTTTAACCAAATATTTTGAAATTTATAATTAAACTGCATTCATAAATGGATGATTAATCTATTAGATATTAAATTTGAGAATAACATTATTTGTAAATGTAATTTTTATATTTTTATTTACATATTCATGAAATATTTTAAATTTATAAATAAACTTCAATAATAAGTGGATTATTAATCCTTATTAAATAAAAAATACTCATTATTTATAATTGCAATTTACAATTTCGTCTTTAATAAATAAATAATATAATCTATTGGATCATTAACCCCTTCAAATAAGTTTAATAATTAATTAATAAATTTAATAATTTAATTTAATATTTTAATTAAATCAATGTTGTCATTATGAGTTACGAGATTCAAAACAATACATGAATGACAAAAGGTAGCAAAATCTCACAAGTTGCAAATGCACAACTTACTCATACGACGTTAAGGACAAAAAGTGGAGGGGTACTACATCAAACCACAAGATCACATTTCAAAAGTCAATTAAAAAAAAATCAGTCTTAATCTGCAAAGATAATCAAGCAGATTATCACACCCTGAGCTAAAAATGCTATTATACCCAATGCCAAAAAAGCCCCAAACTACTGCAACAAAGAGACAACACTTCATGAGCCCTGTTATCTCTAAACCTAAGCTTAAACCTATTTCAAATTAGCGGACCCTGGTTTATTAATACCAATTTTTGGCATTAAGTATCATTGGTTTTCTCTGGTTCAAATTTCATCTATGGAATACTGCTTAAACCCTAACCTTGGAAATGGAATGATAATGTTACTAACATATATGCAAACTTTAAATGCAAATAACAAACTATATTGCACATAAAACATAGAGATATAATTGAATAAAAGGATAGTACAATTGATTGTTTTGAAAACTTCCTATTATGTATTCCCCATTGTAAGAGATACAACCCTAGAGTATACAACAAGATATGAACAAATACTGACCTTGTTTACACTTTTTTTCGTGATTTTCTCCCAGCCAGCCTACAACATAATGGAACAAGTAATAACCAAAGGAAGGGAGATAGATAGAAAGATGAGTTGAAGAGGGAAACTAAAACCATTTGTCCCTACGTGGATGTAGACATGTTTGCAAAATGTGGAAGGATAGACAATGCACTTGAACTACTTTACAAATGCCTAACCACGTCTCCTACCCTAATCACCAACTATTCAACCCATCTAACAATGTAAGGAGCATCCTTGGAAAATTATGTGCTCTCTTGGTTGGGTAGCCGTCATTGCACCTACCTTCCATCTGCACCTCCAATCACAAGCCGCCAAAACACTCTCCATAAATTTTAGTTAAAATTTTTGCAACTTGTTTATAAGCCCAATCCAAAATAAATCTATAAAAAAGAAATTGCAATGATGTGATTGGCTGAATCAAGACAGATTAATAAATTTAGTTGACAATTAAGGACATGAATTTGGTGCAAATAATAAAAGACATAATGCATATAACATATTAGTCAGTACGGGTAGCGGAGTTGTCTTGGGTCATGGGTTTGCTCCCCATTGGTTTCGGGTTCAATTCCCCTCCCAGGTTTACTTGGTTGAGACTGGCTTGCCGACTGTTGGGTCCCCTCATAAGAGACTAGTCTAGTCTCACCCCAAGTACCCAAGATACGTGCTACTGGGTGAGGTCATTAATAAATTATGTAGAAAAAAGTTGTAGAAAAAATTACATTGTGTTTGCATATCTACTCAACAGTCCAAGTTGAACGAACTACCATTCACTCTCTTGTTATTAATGCATTTTATTATATTATTTTGTTGGAAAACTCAAGAATTCTATAAATGTCCATATAAATTGTTGCTCTTTATTACTATAGTTTATTATCGATTTTTTTAAAACCTGTAATAATGTCAATGGGTCCTTGATCTAAATGCTAAAGATAAAGCCATAGTGTTGGAAATCCAAAATATGGTGCCCCTTAACCTCGCCATCCTCATGTCCATTAGTTGTCATTCAAGTTTTTTCAAAGACTGGAGGTGGTCAGATGGTAGTTGCATTAGAACTTTTCCTCTTAATGCCATTTATAAACAACTTATCCCTACCATGTCCCTATCAAGTAGACTTATCTCTATTTGGCATTGTCGCCTCAACAAACCAAAGTGGAACATGCTCAGCCTGCAAATTTGGCAATCAAAAGTTGATGCACAATCCCAATTCACCACTTGGAAGCTTCTTCATGCCAAACTCCTAGTTGGATCTTGCCTCAAATTCCTTCATCCACCTCCCTCTTGTCCATTTTGTGGCATGATTGAAACTTTTAAACATTGCTTCTGGTTCTATCCTCAAGTTAAAAAACTATGGACTGCCCTCTTCACTTCCTTGCCATCACTGTTTCATTTCCCATTGTCATGGAAATCAGCTCTTCTCGGGCTCTCTTCCAAGCATAATTTTTTAACTAGCTCAAGTCACCTTATCATAATAAAGCATATATGGAGATTTTGATGCCAAGTTCTCT
Organism: Sequoiadendron giganteum; assembly: GCA_007115665.2. NCBI lineage: Eukaryota > Viridiplantae > Streptophyta > Pinopsida > Cupressales > Cupressaceae > Sequoiadendron > Sequoiadendron giganteum. The sequence goes on along the minus strand of CM021100.1, from coordinate 394,286,055 downwards.
TGGCTCGTGCCTTTTGTCCTTTTGAGATTGTCATTTTTTCCATTTACTCCAACTTGCATACTCTCATTATGAGCATAGATGCTTTCTTGGGAAAGAAGGACATTACTTCTACCGACCTCTCTCTCCAAGTAAAGCATCTCTTGACCTAGATCTAAGAAAAAACTAACCCTACCTTTCCTGGTGTAACAGGTGGGTAAGTGCACCAAGATGGTTCCCAAAAAGGGGACTTAAGTGGACAACTTTTTTCTAAAATTAGGAAATACTGACCTTAGACGTGAAATTGGGGATACTTAGACTCAAAATTCTGAGATGGAACAAAAAGAAGGATTCAAGTGCTCCGACTCTACTTTCTAAACTACTAATTTATTTTGAAAATTATTGAGATTAAGGGGTTCAAACGAGGGACGTACAAAAATTGGTGTTGTTTTTGTTAGAAAAACATAACATAGCAACTCTTGTACGACCCTCGTACGGTGAACTTTTTTCTAGTATTTTTAAAATTGCAAAGATCAAAAGTTAGCTAACAGTATGTAGTTGATGGATGATTTTTCTAATAATTTTTTAATGAATATTTGATTTTTTACTAATTTGCGAAGTGGACATATCCTGAAAATAGAATTTTGGCCGTGCTACCCCTACAAATTTTGGAAACTAATTGATTTTTTTTTTTTTTAATTTTTTAATTTTGTAGAATGGAGTCTAGTTTCTAAAAATGTAATTTATTTGAAAAATTGATGAACGGTTAATTTATAACAAAAAAAATACCAAACACTGCTTTTTGGCAAAAAAAATACATACAAATAAAATAAATTATGGATGAAAGACTTAACATTTTCAGAAAGTGAAAAAAATTACATCATTGGATATCTAAGAGATAACCCAACATTACCCATGTGCTCGATTTTTTTGATATTGAACCATGTGCAATCCTGACGGTGAGCACGAACTCGATTATGAGAAATATGGTGGATTTTTTAAAAACATGTCTCTGGTCGTTGGGAATGCCCTCCAAGCCTTCGGGCTGGTATTCCAAGGCAAATACCAAGCTTAAAGTTCAGTAATTCCCAAAGCAATATATAACGCGAGCGCGTTATAATGCACTCGCGTTATATCTCACTTTTGACATGGTTTTTGCTTTTGCGGGGAACATGTCTACTAGCATATAACGCGAGTGCGTTATAACGTGCTCGCGCTATGTCTTACTTTATGTTAAATGCTTACTTTATGTTAAATGCTAATATATTAATGTATGCTGATATATTTTTATGTACATGTATGTATGTATGCTTGTATGGATGTAAGATTATGTGTACATATGTATTATGCTTGTATGTATGTCTTTAGACGAAGGGAGAATTTAGAGAGAGTCTAGAGAGATGGAGAGGGGGTCGAAGTGAGAGTTTAAGAGAGAGGGCGTGGGAGAGAAGGGGTTGGATTGAGGGGGACTTAGCTAGGTAGGGTGGGAGGGATAGAGGGAGGGAGCGAGAGAGAGGGGGGTTAGAGAGAGAGAATTGAGGGAGAGGGAGACAGAGAGAGGGGGTGGGAGAGAGAGAATTGAGGGAGAGGGAGAGAGAGACAAAGAGAAAGAGAGGGTTATGTAGGTAGGGTGTGAAAGGGAGAGACTTGAGAGTGTGAGAGGGAGAGACTTAAGAGTGTTAGGGGAGTGAGAGAGAGAGACTTGAGAGATAGGTAGTGAGAGGGAGTGTGAGAGAGAGGGAGTGTGAGTGAGAGACCTAAGAGAGGGAGAGGGTGTGAGAGGGAGTGACCTAATAGAGGTAGAGAAAGAGGGGGGTGGAGTGAGAGGGACTTATCTAGGTAGGTTTGGAGGGATAGATAGAGAGAGGGGAGAGAGACAAAGAGAGAGTTACCTAGGTAGGTTGCCAAAGGGAGACACCTTAGAGAGAGAGGGGTGGGAGGAAGAGACGTGAGAGAGGGAGAGAGGGGTGGGAGGAAGAGACGTGAGAGAGGGAGAGAGGTAGTAGGAGATAGTGGGATGGAGTGGGAGGGACATAAAGAGAGATGGATAGAGGGAGTGAGAGAGGGTGGTAGGGATTGATTGAACGAGAGGTACGCAAAAAGAGGGAGACGGTAGATAGAGACAATTAGAGAGGTTGGGAGGGAGGGAGGAGGGAGAGGTGAGATGTATAGATAAAGAGAAAGT
>CM021100.1:394271802-394283794 GCA_007115665.2 Sequoiadendron giganteum | reverse complement strand
CTCGAGTTTTCCAACAAAATAATATAAATGTATAAGACATCATATATGTGTAATAAAATTAGATTATATTGTGGAAAGATTTCAAAAAAAATTTAAAATGCATAAATAACAAGAGAGTGAATGGTAGTTCGTTCAACTTGGACCATTGATTAGATATGCAAACACAATGTGATATTTTCTACAACTTTTTTCTACATAATCGTCTTCTTCGTATAAGACATTTAATAATTAAATTGTGCGCTTACAAACCCAAGATAACTCTCACAATAATATAAAACTAGCAATCACACCTTTGGGTGCAATGGGTACGTCGAAGACAATATAGTGAACTTTATACTAAATTTGTTTATTAATAAATGGGAAAACTGATTTAGAGCCGTAAAGTAGATATATCTATTTTTACTTAATTTCTTATAAAGTTGAAGTCCTTTGAGTTGAGTACAACAAGTAAAACTTAAACCCTCTTAATAAAGAAACATTAATTGAAAATAGAATTCGAGTGGCAGAAATGCTTTTTATAATAGATAGCCAAGAAGCAACTTAATAATATGTTGTAATTCTATTCATAACAATGATTCAACCGTGTTTCTTGAATATATGAGTTGCACGAGAGGCCTTGATTTGCATCTAACTAAAATTCAAACACTTAATAGGAATGAACCATAAGCAAGGAAGCAAGGAATGAGTTCATAATGTTCAAAAGATTTCGACTAATGAACATAAACCCACAAGTCCAATATATTCCTCTGGAAATATCCCCAAATCTAAAAAGCATTCTAGGACATATTTTTCCAATATATCTATACTTGTCTTCAGACAACTGAGAAGCCCATCTTTGTGATAATCCGATATTGCTTCTGCTTGAAGATTTACACTTGCAAATGGTAAGTGTATCAAGATGATCACTTGCAACCCATCTCTCTTTATTTTACCTCAATTTTTAGACTTCAGGCCAAGTCAGTAACATTTACAAATAAAAATAAAATTCAACTTATGTATGCATCTATTAGTAGTGTAATTTTATTTTTTTTGATGGAGGTCATCCACAAATTCTTTTTTGCTACCCGATACGGGAGCACGAGCCTTCTTGGGCTGAACCTCTTCCGCTAAGGGCCAAGGACTGAGAGGTATTCATTCCGCCAAATAGAACTTCAGTAGCACTTGCCATGTACATTCAATAGTAAATAATATTTGCTTTGTGTCACACCAATCCCTTGCATTTTGACATTTGGTCTTAAAAGTACAAGCACCAATATAATGGCACAAAACTGAAGGAATATTTAATGTGTAGTGCATAAGCTCTTTAAAGAAGAATGTATTAAGTTTAACTTATGAAGATGTTCTGATCTCTATTGTTCAGTCTGTGAAAATAGCTAGATGTCAACCATTGCATTTACAACTTTAGCAGTAGCTGCTATACATTCAATAGTAAATAATGTTGTGAGAAAAACTATCACAAAAATAGCCTCAAGAACAAGGAAAAGAGAATTAACCCAAATTTAAACTCTTTAATGAACATAAAATTATTACAATAGTATTATATATTGAAACAACCGTAGATAAAATTATTAACAAATAACAAGAGAACTGTAATAATGAAATAAAACACAACAAAAGTGATCTGGCTGTGTACAGATTCCCATAATAAATTTCACTGAAATGATGGCAAGTGAGTTACCTCAAGATTCTACACAAATTGTGTCATGTTGTGAAGGAGGTGGATGAGAATAATTGGTAGATTCACAATTCACAAGCTCTCCATATTTGTAGAAATTCTGAGACAAGTTGTTTAAAATACCCCAAAAGAAAGTTCTTGTCATGCAATACTTTGAAAATCATAGTACAAGAACATGTAAGATTTTTTTATTTTCACAGTAATACTTAATATTATATCTTTGTCTCCTTGGAGACTCCGCTTTTAGGTAACTATTTGAAATAACATTTAAATTGCATAAAGGTGGGAATCCATCCTTGGTATTGTATATTAGAACTTGTAGCATTTGTAACATCCTTTGATCCTCAAGTCTCACCAACACAAAAGCTCTAAAAATTTATTATAAAGCCTATGCCTCTAAGACCATGCAAATTTGAAGCCAATAAAAAGATTGAGTTCATACAATGAATGAAATATGTATGGTAAAATGCACTAGACAAAAGGAAAAGAATATCAAGGCAAGATGAAGTCAGTTCAATAATACTAACCACACATGGTCTTGCAAAGAGCATACAATCTTTGTAAGTGACTCAACTTGCCAATATTGGACGACATAGACCCCTTAAGTTTGAGATAAGGAAGGTTCCTCAAAATCGAAACAATAGAATGAAAGCAAGGAGTTCATCCACGATCCATGGAAGCAAAATTAAAGGCAATAGGGAAATTCTATAAAAGAATAAATTCTCTCATCAAGCCCAATACATACATCAAATTGAACAATGATAAATCCAGAAAAAGTAGTTATTCATCACACAAACTCACATGTAAATGACTCGCCTGGTCTAAGAATCACAAGTAACACCAGTCCATCCACAAGGATCTAAATCCTCTTTCTTCCATTTGACAAGAACACCATCAGAATTGATGACTTGTGACTTGAAAGTAAGTAAAGCTTCACCTGGGGATTGTGTGGAAGTTACTATGTGTACCAATGATTCAACACATTCATTAGAAGAGCAAAATCATAGTTAGATTGGCTCCACAAAAAACTCACCATCCAGATTTATTGTGTTGCTATTGCTTGTAAAAGCCAAGCACATTAGAACAAAGATAATGATCAATTATGTAGTTGTCATTAGCACAAATGTCCATTGGAAATTTGTATTTGTTATGATATAAATTTCATCATTGCTACCAAGAGAGGTCGTTCTCAGTTCAGACATTGGAGAGTAGCATGCTTGTATGGGCACATTCACGTAAAATAAGAAATTGCAAGTTCTTGTTTTAATTGAACAATAGAGTGCTTGAAAATATATAAAGGGCACATTCAAGTAAAACAAGAAACTGCAAGTTCTGTTGATTTGAAGGGCAGGCCTGTTCTCAGGTCCAAAACTGGAAGATGGATAGCCTACTCATTTCTCGTTGGTAAAATATATAAAAAGATATAGTGATTTTCAAATATGTTATGTTTTGTGGTGAGAGATAAAAAAAATATTTATAGTTAATGGTATATTGGGATGGATGGTCATCATTATTCATGAAATATTTGTCATTATAGATTCATAATTACATCTCATTCATAGATTCTATTCAAAGATTGTATTAATTTATTGTAAATTATTGATTGGATTGGTGCTTATGCAGGCTATGAAATATTTGAAGGAATGGCCTTCTTTGGAATTGCCTCCAACTTAGTGAATTACTTAACCGAAATATTGCACATGAGGCCACAGTGACTTCAGCAAGGAATGTAAACAATTGGACCGGTGCCATTTGGATCACTCCTATACTTGGTGCATACATTGCAGATACCCATTGGGGACACTACTGGACCTTTATTGTAGTTTCCTTCATTTATATAGTGGTCTGCATCTATTCTTTATCTCTACCACATATTTTCAAGTACATAATCAAGGGAAATTATATAAAAATCCTTCATGATGGTTAACAAAGCCCTTAACAATACCAGATCACAGTTCTAACATTCACGATCATCATAAGATCCAAAGCTAAACACTAGCAACTCAAATTTCAATGACAAGAGCACAAAGCAGATACATATGAAAACCACCAAAACACACACCTCATCTTTCAGCATATGCAACAAAGTGGTCTTCCCCGCATTGTCAACATATATTTGCTAATTCTTCCCGCTTGACAATTATAGCCAGTGTATAGATCTAGTCTTATGTGCATTTGCTCTTGAAACCACAACACTACCTCAATTACAGTAGAAACTCTGATAAACAATGATCTACCTTATATCCAGTGTATAGATGTTCCAATGAAATAATTTCAGCTGTGGGAAGAAACTTTCCAACAACAGATAGTAACTTCATAAATGGCAAGTGAGCCAAACTGGGCATCCGCATAGATTCTCTTCTAGGCACCTGTATCTTAAGTTGGTTTTCTTTATTGTCATCTGTGCAAGGCTCCTGAAACCAATTAAGAAAGTATGTGCTGAAAAAAGTGCTCATCTATTGCCAATAGAAAAGCAACTATGCCCAGTAAAGACCATTTAAGATTACCATCTCATAAATAGAAAAATTATTAAACCACATTTTTTTGAGCTATTCTGTCAAACACTTCACGTGCCTTGTGTATGTTTCCACATTTTGCATACACATCTACCAGGGCATTTGCAACTACATCATCTAACAAAAATTTGCTTTCTAATATGCTTTGATCGATGTTCATACCCTATTCCAAAGCTCTCAACGATGTTCATACCCTGTTTCCACATATGCTTTCTAATTATGCAATTGACTTACCTCAAAATTATGCACAAATTGTGCCGTGCTCTCAACAATGCCGATGAGAAAAAATGGGCAGAGTTCCTTGATGCGGCGAGTGAGCTGTATATCCTTAGGCATGATGGTAACTCTCTTGGTATGGATGGCACACAAGTTTGTGTCCTCAAAGAACCCCACCAGGCACGCTTCTATTGCCTTGTGCAACGTCGACACGACTGAGCTCAGGAAGCGCAGATCCATTCTCTGCAATCTCTTTGACAAGCCTCTAGAATGGCAGCTTCCTTATGAGCAACTTTGTGCTCTTCTAGTATTTACGGATCTCCCGAAGAGCAACAGTGTCGGTCCTGAAGCGATGAGGCTTCTTCACTCCCCCTGTAGCAAGGGCACTCTTTCTCGCCGCCTCGGTTGCCAGCTGCTTGTGAGGGGCCTTCCCCCCTGTCGACTTCCTTTCCGTCTGCTTTGTGGGCACCATTTGATACAAATCTTGTAGAGTAAAATCCCTTTCAACAAGCGCTAAAAACACAAAATTTGAATGCTTTGATGTTGTCACGGAAGATATTTAATAAACCCTAACTACCAACTCAACAATCGGCAACAATAAACCCCATGACCTGAGTAAATGCTCAACATCTCACGTAAGTGGAGAAGCGAAAGGTAATAGCGAGGCAAAGTTTGGAGGAGCAGGAAAATAGCTAGGAAAAATGAACTGGTGGGATGCATTTCATCGTAGTCTATTGCCTCTCGACTAATCTGCACCGTGGGACATGAAAAACACTCACAAAAGTTAAAGTGGGGACGCCTTCAGCATAAAAATAGTGTTATATGCATTATGTCTTTTATTTATTTACACCAAATTCATGTCCTTAATTGTCAACTAAAGTTATTAATTTATCTTGATTCAGCCAATCACATCATTGCAATTTCTTTTTACAGATTTATTTTGGATTAGGCTTGTAAACAAGTTGCAAAAATTTTAACTGAAATTCATGGAAGGTGTTTGGGCGGCTTGTGATTGGAGGTGCAGATGGAAGGCTGGTGCAGTCGCGGCTACCCAGGCAAGAGAGTGCACGATTTTCCAAGGATGCTCCTTACATTGTCAGATGGGTTGAACAGTTGGCGATGAGGGTAGGAGACGTGGTCAGGCATTTGTAAAGCAGTTCAAGTGCATTGTCTGTCCTTCCACATTTTGCAAACATGCCTACATCCACGTAGGGACAGATGGCTTTAGTTCTCCTCTTCAACTCGCCTTTCTACCTGTCTCCCTTCCTTCGGTTGCTGCTTGTTCCTTTCTGTTGCAGGCGCCTGGCTGGGAGAAAATCATGGAAACAAGTGTAAACAAGGGCAGTATTTTTTCATATCTTGCTGTACTCCAGGGTTGCGTCTCTTGCAATGGGGACTACATGATAGGAAGTTTTCAAAACAATCAATTGTACTATCCTTCTATTCAATTATATCTCTCTCTGTTTTCGGTGCAATACGGTTTGTTATTTGCAGTTAATGTTTGCATATATGTGAGAAACATTATCATTCTGTTTCCAAGGTTAGGGTTTAAGCGGTATTTCATAGATGAAATTTGAAACCAGAGAAAACCAATGATACTTAATGCCAAAAATTGGTATTAATAAACCAGGGTCCGCTAATTTGAAATAGGTTTAAGCTTAGTTTTAGAGATAACAGGGCTCATGGAGTGTTGTCTCTTTGTTGCAGTAGTTTGGGGTTTTTTTGACATTGGGTATAATAGCATTTTTAGCTCAGGGTGTCATAATGTGCTTGATTATCTTTGGAGATTAAGACTGATTTTTTTTTGCTTGACCTTTGAAATGTGATCGTGTGGTTCGCTTACCCAATAATTGAGGCTTATTGTTCATGCACGTTTGGAAACGGTTAGGGTTTAAGCGATATTTCATAGATGAAATTTGAAGCCAGTGAAAACCATTTGTGTATGAGGCTCCCCTTTTAGAAGCCCGCAATGGGATTGTTTTTCCATTTACAAGTGTATATTGATCAAATTTGTGCCTCTAGGTCTCCGCCTCTTTATCAAGCTTGTGATAAATCAATCCAATTCATCGAGGGCTTTAAGGTTTATAAGGTTTTTCTTCATTCAAAATGAAATTTGAAGCCAGAGAAACCATGTGTCTGAGGCTCCCCTTGTAGAAGCTCGCAATGGGATTGTTTTTCCATTTACAAGTGTATATTGATCAAATTTGTGCCTCTAGGTCTCGGCCTCTTTATCAAGCTTGTGATAAATCAATCCAATTCATCAAGGGCTTTAAGGTTTATAAGGTTTTTCTTCATTCAAATTAGACAGCTAATTCATAACTTGCATAAACTAACCACGAGGCAACCTTCGCTCAGATTAAGCCCATACGCAGTGACAAAATAAGAAAAATCTTGAAGTCTTGGGTTTGCAGGAAGCCAACGACTAGCAGCTTATATAATTTCATAGGGCATCGCGAGCAATCTAGTTTTGGAGTCAAGTAACACGGAAGATTAAAACCAATGTCATCTATTCAAGGCCATTTTTAGTAAACGGATACCTGGAAATTTTACAAATTGTGACCTCCAGGTTTCCTGGTGCTCGATAGTAAACCTTTTTTGTGATTCATTTTTACATTTATATGACATCTATAACACTGAGTTGCAGCTTGACTACTAGTACAGTACAATTTTTATTATGGTAATAGATGACTCTTATGTGTGTATAAGAACTGGTACGTAGTCTTAAGTTCTGAATAATCGGAATGAAGCTTGGAAACTGCAACTAAACACAATATACATGAGTTTGATATTAGACAAGTAGAAAGATCCCTGTATTTATTTACTTTTAGAAATTGGCTGTATGTGACTTGATGCGTGAACAGGTCACCCCTGTGAATGCTCCTTCATATTTCAATGATAATGACTTTATGGAGCTCATTGGAGCTTTTACTGAGTGTTTGGATTTGCTAGATTTTAAGCTTACTGTTTAATTGATTTACAATTGAGATTTTGCGGTGCTTCTAAGATGTTAGCACAAGTATCTAATTGATACAATTCAAAATTAACTATCCCAAATTTTGATAGAACATAGCAAGATTCTGAAACATTTTTATTGTATATTATCAATTTTGAAATTGAAATGTAATTTGAATGCCTCTCATAATAATATCTAACATAAAATGTGAAAAAGTTCAACACTTAAATGCCCTTCATTATTAAAAAAAGAAAAGGTAAAAATATAAACAAGCTTATTTTCTGGAATCTGGATTATATTCCATATCAAATGTGCAAAGTGGAACCTTCAGTTCACGCATCGAGGACAGGCACATTGCATATCAAACAGACTAAGTTGAGAGTTACAAGTTAGAAGCCTTCTGTATCATAACTATCTTCTGAAGCTGAACTGTAGAACAAATTTTCTATCATAACAAACATACACTATTGTTTCATCAAATAATTTCAAAATCTAAAGCAATAACAATAAACCCTAAGAAGAGAGAATTAACTAAATTACCTGGAAAGCTAGTCCTGTGCTGAACATAAGCACCAGCACAAACTCAAAGCACTGATCAATTGAACACAGAGATACCACCACTCCTTCGGCATAACCTACGAAGAAGTTTAGAGCTGCTGGAGTCAACACTTCATAAGAAAATGCAAGGCCAGCATAGAAAAGGACTGATGAACTTAGAACTATTGGCCCCAGAAATCTCTTTTCACTTTTTGTTAACCCTGGAACCACAAATGCTATAATTTCATAAATGATGACAGGACTCCCCAAAAGTAGGCCACTATAGCCAGATACCTGCACATGAAAACAGCCTTAATGATAAAAGGAATATAGATCTCAGGGTTCCCACTAGCACTCCCTTGCAAATGCATGTCTACAAATAAGCCCAAACAAAATGAACAATTACAATAGAAACAGGTAAACATACACGTGCAAGAAATGAATAATGGAGAATAAATGATTCTAACATTTTCTCTGTATCTAGCACACTCTGGTGCACTCGATCAAAGAGAATAAAACTTTGCTACTTAGCATGCACCTTATTTTATACAAGTCAACTTATCAACAGAAAGTGAGTGTCTCTAGATTTAGCATTCTTGGTACCCTTGATCAAAAAGACTGGGAGCTTTCAAACACAGTACATACTATTATTTTATGATATTATATCCCCAAACAGTATACTACATAACAGGATAAAGCAACAGGCTCACAAGAGAAGAAGTGATATGTATGCCCTAAACAATACAAGCAAACATTTATTAAAAGAAGGAAAGACCTACGAGAACTTGGGCTATATGGACCCTATAATGTAGTAAAAAGAATTGTAGTGGCAGCCTATGCTCTTGAGCTACCTAAGGCCATTGTTGTTCACGTGCCCTGTATGACGGAGGTGGTGAGGAAATAGCGTACAGCTCAAGCTGCCAGAATCAGATGCAGGACAGAGGAAAATTGTGTTCTACACACCTGTACCATATATTTTTGCTCCATGAAGAGTTATTCATTAACTGCATAACAATGACAAATCTGAAAGGTTCTGATAGTCGTATAAATAGTAAGAGACTTGTAGGGGGGATCTGAATTAGGGGGCATGAAAGATTTGGGCCTAAAGACAAACAACGAAGCAGAATGGGAAGCCCTACGAGCAGATATCCAAGTGACATTTATGCGTAATGTTTTCCAACTGGCAGCCGCTCTATTATGTGTGCATCAAACATCCATTTCCTTGCTTGTGTTTCAAACTGGTATTACAATTGAACAGATTCTTACATTGAAGGGGATTATATGGTGATAATCAACATACTATCTCATAATTTGTCAGCCAACGAGAAAATAGAATACATTTTTTATCAGATTAAAATTCTACTACAAAGCTTAAATTACTATGAAGTCCAACATTGTTGTAGAGAAGCAAATGTCCTAGTAGACACTCTTGCTAACAAGGCAGTAGAAAAAAACATTAATTACTGGGAACTAATCAAACAGAATTTAGCAAGATTGATGATCAATTAAATAAGTCCTTTGATAGGAAAGTATTGATTTCTCTTCAATTGGTGTTCAAAGTTGTGTATTCTCAATGTTGAGTATTTATAGCAGCCACTCTCCTCAGTCAGTTTGACTGCATAGGTTAAATTTTTAGCTCCTCAAACTATCCCCATCAATAAAGATACAAGACATTTTTGTAATGCAAAATTTTCGAAGCCCATTACATCATCCTTCAAGCCTGCAAAATAAAATAAAAACCATAGCATATAAAATAAAAGGATTTATTTCTAACAAAGCCAACTAAACTATCATGTAAGAGTGTAGACAATGCCTTGTTTGCAATTTTGTTTGAAAGCCAATCCAGGCCCTCATACAGGCCCTCGCCAGAAGTTGCACAGGTGCTTTCGATATACCTGAGGGCGTGATAAAGTTTCATTAGCAACAGTTATATTCCAGGTTATTGTTTGTTTACTAGAGTTGATGGTAAATGACACGAAGAGCAAAAACAGTGCACTGTAATGGATGATTAGTTTTTACAATGATTAATACTAGAAAATCACATAAAGAATGTAACACTCACTAGTGTTGCTGCCTAAGAGAATGCAACCCAAGTTTATCAGTGATTTCTGCAGCATTCATTGCATTGGGAAGATCCTGCTTGTTTGCAAACACAAGTAACACTGCATCTTAGAACATCACTTAAATTATTCCATTGCGATGTCCTTGTTTTAAATGCTTTGTGACATGGTTTGAACAGATATCGGAATGATGTTAACTGCCGAATCTTTCCCAGATAGGCAGATACGTAACGGCTGATTCTGTCAGTCTGTTTTTTCTATTTTTGCGGTTCGTGTGTTCCTTTTTGGGGTTGGCGACAGTCTGTCCGGGCTGTTTTTCTTTTTGGTTTTTCCTTCTCCTTTGGAGGGGAGTTTTGGCTTTGCTGGGAAGGGGGGAAATCTGCATGTTTGGGAGAAAAAGAAATAAGGACTCTGCTTTTTTTTGAAGCTGTAAATGATACAGAGTTTGTTGGTCTCGTTTTTTTTTTTTTAATGAAATTCTTCTATTTCCATGGCTCCAGCGTCCATCTCTGTTCTGTCCTCCTACGTGTTTTCCAATTTAAGCTAATGTGATATACTTCATATCGATTTTGTTGAAAAATGGTGTGCGTATGTTTAGTATGGCTGCAGGTGTTATGGGATTAAGCTGAGAAGGGACCTGAAACATTTTTGGAGACTTGGGTGCAGGAACAGAGGTTCGATCTGCATCAGTTCATATTTTGGAGACTCGGGTGCAGGAACAGAGGTTCCATCTGCATCACGGAATATTTTGGAGTCTATTGCTTTTATAGTGCAGGGAGCCATCCTATGTTGTTTGTGGAAGAAAACTAAAAGGCTTAAAAGGTGCAAAATGCATTTTTAAACACCTCTTTTGTTAATTAGAATTTCTTCATATGGTTTTACCATATTTTTTTTGTCATTTTATGGCTTTGCACCTGTGAATTGCATTTGTTTAAAAGCTTCCAACGCCTTTTCAACAAACCCATTTTGTGCATATCTTGCAATCATAACATTCCATGAGATTGAATCTCTTTGGGACATTTTGTCAAACAATTCACATGCCTTGAGCCAAGTTAAGAGCTCTGGAACAAGCTATGGACATCCATCAAAAGATAATGGATCAAGCCAGCATTTAAGCAGAGGATCATCCTTGCACTTTACTGAGTGCTTTGGATTGATTGTGGGTCTGTACTTCCTCTTCCTCTTCTTTTCGAGATAAGCACACATTTGAGGGTCACATGGTGTTTTGGTACAGACCCACAACAGATCAATGCAGCAGGGGAAGAGGCAGCAGTAGAAAAGCATGAAAAAGTGCAAGGAAAATGACGGCGACGGTAAGGTTTTAGACACTACTATCATTCCTGGATTACCCAATGAAATTGCATTGGATTGTTTGGCTAGAACTCCTAGATTGATGCATCAGAAACTGACAAGAGTATCTAGGTCATTGAAAACCCTACTAACATCCAACACTCTTAATTGTAATGCATCATCTGGACTACCCACAAACTATGTGTATGTAAATTTGTTGTTCTCGAGTGGGGACTAGAGACTTTTTGCATGGAACCTAGAGGACAGGGCTTGCTTTCCTCTGCCCTTGTTTTTGAGAGATCTGACTTGTGCCAAGTTTGTTGTAAACAAAGGGAAGCTTTTCACCATTGGGGTTTGATTAACAATGCCAACTCAGGTGATGTGTGGGCATATGACCCCTGTTTCAATGAGTGGAAGTTTGTCGCATCCTTAAAACTTGCAAGGTATAAGCCTGCAGTTGTTAGTATTGCAGGGAAGATTTATGTAATGGGTGGTGGGGTGAGGGGGCATTTGGCAGATTGGGCAGAGGTTTATGATCCTGAAGTGGGTTTGTGGACTTCTTTGCCGATTCCTTGTTGGCACATTTTTGGAGATGAGTTTTGTAGGGATTGCGCAGTGGTGAATGGAAACTGTATGGAATTTGTTATGGGGGTTTGGGGTTTATCTTTGACCCCATTTCATTATCTATCATTGTAGTTTGTAGTGAGTTAAATGAGACGGGCCCTTGTGATCACACCCATGCATT